>PDUO01000003.1:1420697-2011246 GCA_003008705.1 Pezicula radicicola
GAATTTGACCTGTGTGGTCGGCCTATTCACAGGAAGATTGGGACTGGACAAGCCGAGCCTCGACAGCCCCGCGCCAGCCAAAGGTCTGAAGGTTCTGGTCTATGGCGGCTCCTCTAGCTTTGGCAGTCTTTCCGTTCAGTATCTTTCCCAAGCCGGGTACACGGTCAGCACGACCTCCTCGTCCAAGCACCGCGACTTTGTCTCCAAGTTGGGTGCCGCAGCGGTGATCGACCACACGCTCGAGCCGGACGCGCTTGTCAATAAACTCGTGGCCGAGGGTCCTTACGACCTAGTGGTGGACACGATCTCTCTTCCGAACACGGTTGCGGTGACAGCGCGTGTGCTTACAACCCAGGGTGGTGGGAAACTGTACGCCATGCAGCCTGCGTTCGGGCCTGAGACGCTTCCCGATGGCGTGACGCGTGTGTTCGAACCGTGGTCCGATCCTCTCTACGAGGAAAAGAACCACGGCTTGCTAGAGTGGGTGATCCAAACGTATCTCCCGCAAGGGATTTCCCGTGGAGCAATCACTCCGCTCCCAATCGAAAAGGTCGGCGGGGGTTTGAAGGGAGTCAATGAGGCACTCGATAGGTTGCAGAAAGGAGTCAGTGGGATCAGGTTGGTCGCAGACCCTTGGGAATAAAGTCCTGGTAGAGGCCCTTCGGACGGAATATAGGTTCGGCAAAAGGCATGTTGTTAAGCAGATGATGGCATTTCAATCCAAGCAAATTACTGTCTCGTTTTTTTTTTTTTTGGCAAACGGCGTCAAATTGGAATTTTGGAAGCTGATCTAACTAACTACTGTGATACAATTTAGGAATTTAGAATGTACTTTGGTAGTAAGGAGCCATCCTAGGAATATCCGCCTAGAATTGGGATGCGAGATCTTGGATGTCAAAGATTCCAATCTCCTAGCCAGAATACCCGCGAGTAAAAGAGTCCAACTCTTCCAGGAGTGAGTCTTTGAATAGCAGAGTTTCGGGCACAGCTCCGGTCGACACGTTGTGAGTAACCGACTTAATTCGGATACCTATAAAGAGTCGTCATTTAGCATGTTGCTCCGAAAAAACATCTACATTGTGGCCTAGTTCTTCTTTGTCTTCCGACTTGATTGCAACATCATCTCGGTAGGGGTTCCTTCAGTTAATGGCCTATAGTCTGGACGGATTCCACTTGTAAGAACTTGATCTTTTCTTGAAGAATGGTCGTTTATTATAAGTCACTGTCTCGTTGTGTGCTAGACTTAGAATAGGAAGGTCCCCAATGACTTCTTCAGAGGGACAAATGTAGTCTGCCGTGGGAAGTAGGGTTCAGCTGTAGTAGAAGGTAGGTCCTCTGGTTTCGTCGGAAAGCCACACTATCCAGCCAGGACATTACCTGGTCGATTTTGCACCACTGGTTGTTGCTAGAAGTGTCTTATTCTAGATAAGAGACGTAGAAATAGCGTATAATTTATTCGAACCGCGTAAGGGACATATACCGTATTAGTTGGTGCCAATAAATAGCGTCAAGGTCTAACATTAATTATAGTAGTCAATATAGTATAATCTGACATATAGGGTAGTAGCTAACTATACTTGCAGATCCTTAACAGTAACCGCTACTATCAATAATTGCTATTCCTTGCTCCATCTTTTTGCAGGCGAGAAGATGTAGTTAATGATCGCTGATAGCAAGTGAAATATGTGATAGTTGTTGTAGATGAGTAGGTATAATCACTAAAGACAGTGAAGCAAACCACCAAAGTCTCTACCTCTTCTAGCTCCTTTGCAATACCTGTGTCATTTTTTTTTTTTGATTTCATTGAGACTAAGACGAAATGTGCAAAATGGTATCATTGAATTATTTTCTGATATCCTAATCATCAAATCCTTGAAACTCCTCCTTCTCCTCGGCTTCTTCTTCTACCCTCCTCCTCTTCACCTGCTCAATCAACGCCGCTAGTTCTTTCTCCTTCTTCAAGCCCTCTTCGTCCAACGCCGCAATACGCTCGGCCTCCCTCTTCCTCTTCTTCTTCTCCCGCTTAGACTCTTTCATATCCTGCTGTTCATGCTTCTGACTCCACGCTTCCCTTGCTTTTTTCTTTCGTAATTGCTCCTCGCTAGGGACGTATGGTCCTGCATTCTTCGCCTCTTCTAATGCTTCGAGTCTCTTTTTCTCAGCTTGTTTGTCTTTGTAAGAGTAGGTAGAAAGGTCGAGTTTCACTCCAAGAGTCTTGTCACCGTCCCAGTTCTTCAACTCGGGCATCTTTGGTAAACGAACTAGGCCCCATGAATTGCCGAGTTCGGTCCAATCAAGGTCTGTGATGCGGAAAATACTGCTTGCTTGATGTTTTGAGTATGACTTTACCCAGCTTACGAAAGCTCTCTGTCCTTTATCGTACAGTGCTCGATCAGCCAAAACCTCCTTTCTCATCTTTTTCGTAGTCTTCTCTACCTCATCATCAGTGACAGTGATCTTTGGACGTTTGAGTAACGTGATAGGGGTCTTGCGTATTTCAAGAAATGGGATATAGTCTTCTTCGCGTCCAGGTTGCAGGAAGATGACTGAGAGTCCTTTTCGTCCAGCACGGCCGGCTCTGCCACAGCGATGTAAGAAAACCTTTGGATCCGAAGGTGGATCGATCTGTACAACAAGGTCCACTTGGGGAATATCCAGACCGCGTGCCGCAACATCAGTTGTGAGCAAAATGGTAGGTGTAACAGTTTTAAGGTATTTAGCAAAATTTCTCTCTCTGACATTCGGTGGATGTTTTCCGTGTAATGGGATGAGAGCAAATTCAGATGGTAGCAAGGCGGCCAGGATATGTTGAAAGTAATCTACAGCGGCACAGGTAGACAGGTAGATGATCGATTTTTGAGGTGTAGGTTCGAGTTTGGATAGAAGAGATAGGAGGGCCGGAAATTTGTGTGAAGGCGGCGTTATAAGGTACGACATCTGAAGACTTGCTGGCGTACGTTTGTCATCCCCGGAAACACTCTTGACTTTCACAGCAATTTTAACTGGATTTCTCAATCCCACTCGAACAATCTCGCCGACAGCTTCACTAACGCTGGCGCTGAACAGTCCCGTACGCCTTTGTTTTGGTAGGTAACCGATAATCTGCTGCAAGTCATCTTTAAAACCCAGATCAAGTAATCGATCGGCTTCGTCTAGCACGAGCACTTCGAAGGACGACTGTGGGCAGTGAACGTGGGGTGAGCGGAGGAGTTCGAGAAGTCTTCCTGGAGTCGAAATCAGGAGATTGGGGCTGTTCTTCAAAAATTTGCTAAGATCTTGCGCTGGAGTCGTCGTTCCTCCAAGTAAAAGTTGCGGGACTACACTCAATTCTGACGAAGGCTTCCTCTTCTCATCCTCATCTAGGATCTTCGCAGCTTCGGCCGAGGGCTGATGGAACGCCAGTAGAGAAGTTAAGACGTTGTGTATTTGAGTTGCAAGTTCTCGAGTGGGCGATATGATGATGGCCCCAATATGATGCTTTTTTATGGCTTCCTCAAGCCGCAACAGCTTTTGAACGACCGGGATGAGGTATGCGAGGGTCTTCCCACTTCCAGTTACAGCCTAAGAAGTAATTAGTGGTAATGTCGCGCTCAATCGAAGAGGTACATACCTCGACAACGACGTCCTTATTAACAAATAGAGGGATAGTTGATGCTTGAACTGGGGTCATCTTTGCAAAGCCCATGGCAGTGATCGCATCTAGTAACCATTGTGCCAGAGGAGGGGTTAAAGCATCCCAAGCCCTGGGATCCTTTTTGGATTCAGCAGAAGCAGCTGGCGCCATAGTCGTAAGGTAGGAGGAGGGTTCACTGGTGAGGGGGAATTGCTCGTCGCAAATGAATGGCTAATACCTCGATGCGACGACGATGCGATGCAAATCTTCTAAAATTTAGCTCCTCTCTTTCCTTATCGGATTTCTTATCTGTTCCGTACTTCGTATTCCGTATGAGGGCCTGATTGCTGCTAGGTTTTATTTAAGCGACTCCAGTAACATGTGTCGAAATCCTGGCTGGGCTTGCTTGCTTTTGTCGTGTGCTCTGGCGGACCGCGGTACCCTGAATGTCGCAGACCAAGACCTATCTTCAAGGTCATTTTCCTGCTGACTCTCCACACCAACATTTAGCACACTTATAGCACGAATATCACAAGCTGGTGTGCCACTTCCACGGCGCAAAGAGACATCATATCTCCCCTCAAAAATGCAGCGCAGTCCTGCTCTGCTGCACCTCTCGATTTGCTGGAGCCAATAACCCTCTTCGCCCATTTTGCTTCACATTCAGTTATTACGCGCTCACGAAAAGACAAACATCTCCTCTCTACATCCTGCTTCCCACACATCGCACATCTTACACCAACAATTACAGGAGCTATTCGAACATCTCCTCTACCACTCTTCACCATGTCTCTAAGTCTCTCTTCCGGCGTTCCGACCTTCACGTCAAGAGTGATCAGCCCCAGTCCTACACCATCACAGCAAGAAGAATCACAGCAGGATGGATATTCCGGGCCTGTTACGAGGTCTGCGAAGAAGAAGACGGCAGCACAACAACAACAAGCTGTCATAGATGAGGATATAGACGAGGAGCAGGACGACGACGACGACGAATCCTCAAATCCAGAGCTCCGGAGAGCCCGTTCGAAAAGCAGAAGCCCAATGCGAGGCAATCTTCGCAAATTAAGCGGCCTAACACCCGCGAAACCAACATCTTCGAAAACGAAACCAACACCTTTGACACCCAATGGAAACACTGTCCCAAATGGGCACCTCTCCCCTTCAAGCGCGAGCCCCGCAGGTTGGAGTTGGCACGATATCAGTCGAAGCCCAAGTCCGTTAGGCCTCATTCCCATTCATAGACATTGGCGTACTTTTGTTCATCGGCACGAAGTACCACGCAAAGTATTACACGTCTCAATCGGGTTCTTCACAATCTGGCTCTACGTCTCAGGTGTCCAAACGAGTTCCATCACTCCGTATCTAATGGGTGCTCTTATACCGATCGCAACGGTGGACTATGTTCGACACAATTACACGCCCTTCAACCGCCTCTATGTGCGTGTGTTGGGGGCTTTCATGCGAGAGTCCGAATACCAAGGCTGGAACGGAGTGATCTGGTATTTGCTGGGAGCATGGATAGTTTTGAGATTCTTCTCCAAGGACGTTGGAGTTATGGGCATTTTGCTTCTAAGTTGGTGTGATACCGCTGCCAGTACGATAGGAAGAGCCTATGGGCGCTACACTCCTCGTATCAGAAAGGGCAAATCGCTTGCAGGGTCGTTAGCTGCTATGGCTGTGGGTGTAACTACCGCCTACACCTTCTGGGGCTGGCTTGCATCCCGTACTGGCCCATTTGCCGGTGATATTGACTGGCCTTTTATGTTCTCGGGGAGCTTGACTCTCCCAGCTTCGGCTAGAGACATTGTTGGTTTGAATAAAGAACAAGCAACTATCTCCGGCGGCTTGGCTCTCGTAGTGATGAGTTTGTGGACTGGCTTTGTGGCCAGTGCAAGCGAGGTAGTTGACCTCTTTGGATGGGATGATAATTTGACGATACCGGTATTGAGTGGAATGGGTATGTGGGGATTCCTCAAGGTCTTTGGGTAGACAGGAGGGGTTGCATCTAATGGATACAAGGCGTTTGGACTCACAGCATGCATTAGAGTTAGGTTAGAAGCGACATTGCTACTCAACTCCTTAATTAGTGAGTTGACGCGTACATTTCAGTTTACGCCTCAGCTACTTGAATATACGGAAGGATGTAAAAAGGGTGTGAAAATGAAAAGGATGTGGTTTTTTCTTATTCTCTGGGTTCTAGGTTCTAGGTCCTACTGCAAGTGCTAGTTTAGATTGTCGTATGGTGGGCATCGAAAGTCTGGGCTACGGGACAATGTTTGAGTAACTCGAGTAACTTGAATGACTTCTCACTCCCGATACTATGCATATATAACAGGAGTCTCTGCAGTACTCACTCCGCCGAGTATGTCCATGTGCTTAGCGAGCAATTTGTTTACTGCAGCAGCCTTCGGTGAGGTAAAGTAGAGTCAGCATTAGTTGTCTAGAATGCTATGTGTGCAGTAGTGAAGACAATGGTGATACATAATTTATGTCGCCTTGAGAATGAGGGACTTTTTATTGGCCGTCCTACAGCCCTGCGCGTCGATGACTGCGGTTTTGCAGTTGATAAAGACGGCCACGCTATTGATAGTGAGACGACTGGCAGAGCTTCGCAACGTTTGTCTACAAGCCGAGGACAATTCGTCTATGAAGCTAATAAACGGGATCGCCGGCATGGTCGAAGGTATTGGTCAATGAAGCAAACGATCTACTTCCATCGGCAGATGATGCCATAGTGAATCAGGTAATTTCTGTGCCCAACAATCCAGACACAATCTACCTTGGGTTGCGCAGAGGGCCCTCCGATTCGGTAGTCGGTGAAGGAATTGGCCCCTCAATTCCATAGAGCAACACCTGTCTAGCTTAGCTGCCTGTACGAGTAGTCGAAAGCCACGGACGACAATTTCTTTTAATTTTTAATTTTTTTTGGTTTGGCAACTTTTAAGTCCAGCTTCCGACGGGGACTGGCCTGCCAACTAAGTTGACCGTTTTATCGAACGTGGGAGGAATGGCAGGTCCATGCCCTCATGCTTCATGCAATTGCCCGTCTGACTTGCTGCAACGCCGTTTACGAATTGTTTGGTTGATGTGGAATCGACTGGACATGCTGGACATGGAAAAATCCAAAAAGAGGCGATGCTGAGAGGTCCCCAAAAAAATAAGGGACAGGGGGGTCTATCTGGGCCAGCTCAGAAATTCTGCCTCTCGCTCGTCTCTCGTCTTGACAACGCATACAGACATTTGGGCGAAGCAGCCTAATGTTGCATGCACTTCAGCCTGACAAACCCATTAACGAAGCCATTTGGAAGCCGTCGCCGCCCGCCATGACTGTCTAGAGATCTCCTTGGGTGCTTTTGGGTCCGTTCTGATGCTCTTTTGCCCTACCATCCCTACCAATGGCCTCGTGTCGCTGCTTTACCTAGCGCGCTTGTTCTAACTTCTTGTTCGTTTGTCCCTGGTGGTCCGTAGTCCGGTATCAGACTCCCGCAAGGACAATCGCCTCACAACACACACACACACTACGCACACTACCACCACGCACTTGTTCCCTTCCCCTTCCCACTAACAACCACCTTCCCTGAATTGCACTACCGTACCTTCGAAGGAAAAAAAAAACACACACCTTTCCCTACCTCCCCTTCCCCTCCCACCTATCCCCCCCCAACCAATGCCAATGCTGCTCGGCTCCGTGACGGCTATCTCTGAGCAATAAAAACACCCACCAACGCCAATCCGCGCCCTCAAAGTGTCAGCACCTCCTCCCGGGATCACCCCCATCGAGCAGCACGTATGCATGTTTGGGTGGCCAGGACAGGCGTTGGGAAGGTGGAATGGCGGGTCCGGGAGAGGTGTGCCAGTGTCTGCCCTGGCTAGAGGCTAGAGGTGTGAAGGAGGACAACGGTCGATCGTCCTATCTCTCCTCCATCGAGCGGGGTCAGAGCAGGTCAGAGATATCCAGACTCCCCAGTGTTCTCGACGGGGTCAAAGAGATCCCCCTCCGTTTTCGAGGACACTAGTCGACTAGGGACCTGCCAGATGGCTATAAAAGGGAGGTCGAGACACCGTCCTGTCTCCTTTCCTTTCTCTTTCCTTTTAATCTGTTTGCTCTCCATTCCAAAGACCAACCTTACTTTGCAAACAATTTGTCTTCTCAAACTCAAGTCGCCTCACCCCCTACTTGACCTCAACAGCACTCATACATAGTAGTATCCCTACTTGATACTTGCAATTAACAAGCTCTACCCCCAAACACTACTCAAACCCACTTCTTGTTTGACACCAGATTACATTACTCACAATGGCAACTTACGGGCATTCTTATTACCAATCCTCCACCCCCATTGCCGTGCATCACAAAGCACCGCAATACCAATACTACCAGCCATCTCAACAGCAAGCGTACGCCTGCTCGCCACCAGAAGCTGCTGATTCCGACACTTCCTCCACTGGAATGACTCCAACTTACGGCCAATCCGCTTATTCGGCAACATCCGCAAGCTACGCCGGTTCCAATTCAGGCTACGACGATAGCAGCTCTTCTTCATCCGCCAACGGCGTAGATTTGCAAGAGTATATGCAGGATCGTTTTTCTTCGGCCTACGATCCTCTCCCCCTCGACCGAACATTGGCCATGCAGACACAAACGTGAGTCCTAGCATTTCCCCGCCATTGAAAGCGCCTCGCTAACAAATGTACTAGATCTGGCTTGTTGAATGCAAAGAACCGCGAATTACTTGAATTACAGCAGATGGCCCAACAGCGCCTCGCTAGATCGAGAGCGAGATTGGCCGAGGGTTACCAAGATGCTAAGGCAAGTACGACTGGTAATTTCGCAAAAACATCGCAAATTGACTTTGAAAACAGGAAGTTAAGAGAGATCTCGAATGGACACAAAAGCGCGTCTCGTAAGTATTTTTAACATCGCCGAGAAAACCTCAAAACTAACAATCTTGCCAGAACACTCAAGACCAAGGCCTCGAAAAAGCACCCAAAAGAATACAAGCAAGCCCGCGCCCGCTACCCATCGCCAGAATACTAGACGTCAAAAACGGAAGTTTGTTGTTGTCGTCGCCTGTTCGCTCGCTTAAACCCGTTTCTTACTGTTCCCCTGAATGGATCGTTCCAGTGCCTTGTTGTCGGTAACACGGCAGTGCACGGCGTCTATTTTTCTTTGGCGGAGTTGCTGCTGCTTTTATGATTCCCCCTTGGCCTGATTTCCTTGCATTTACGAAGTTATGATTGGTAATGGTGGATACGACCTTTTCTTGGGGTATGTCTGTGTGTGTGTCACGGCGGGTAGGGCTGCATATTTTGCAGCTAGCTGCCGTTTCCATAGATTGGTGAGAGAGGCCGATGGGTCTTTCCGAGCTCTCGGGTTTCCAGCGTGCTCTGCAGCGCGGTATGGATTTGGCGGCCAAGTGTGGCCGCAAGGGCGTAAAAGTTGGACCACCCTGGTCTATTTTGTCTTCTTGGAGGCGGTCTCTGTCAAGGCTCAGTTTTTCGGCATCAGAGAAACTGTGCCTCTTTCTGGACTAGTCTACTGGCGGTGGGAGGGTTTGTGATTTCTAGAATGGGAGGTGAAGTGCCAAATTGTGCCTTCTTTTGTCTTAGCGCTTTTCTCATGGGGTTTCAAAAGACTTGGAGTGGCTCTTTTGATTCGGTTTGGTGGTAAATATCTTTGTAATTTAAGATCTATTTTTGGCCCCTCCCCTCGGTTCCTTGGTGCCATAGATTGTGAATTGCAAGCTTGTGAAGGAGCGCTTGTGAGTGACTGAGTGAGTGACTGCTCCTTGATAGGGTTAGCGGCTTTCCCTTGAGGCTTGAACAAGTGTTGTGAGTGGCTACATAAGAGGACGGGTGTGTCGGGAAAGTCTGATCAAGTGTGGTCAAGTGCATGAGTGGGTGTGTGGGTGTATGAATAAGTGAAGCTTAGTGAGACATTTCTTATTACCCGTGACCAATGTTTAGTACGGCTTTGAGAGATTCTTTGTTTACTTACATGTGATTCGGCTTTACTTCTTGTATAGTGAGTATATTAATATGCAGTGTAGTGTTATATAAGGTAGAGGATAGAAGAAAGGGAGGGGAGGCGTATAAGTTGTAGGTGGCTTGTGGTTGGTATTAGCGAGGGAGGTTTAGCATGTGATGTTGTTTTGTGTTTGTTATATTATATTAGAATTTGTTAATTAGGAGTTTATATGGTAGTTTATCTTTTACCTATCTCTTATCTCTCTCCTCTTTGTTTTACGTTGAAACTTAAAACTTACCCTCTACTTTTAACCTTTTTCTATCTTCTCTTATATTTGTCTTTATCTCTACTAACTATTCTACTAACTACCTTATTTATCCTCCCCTCTTAAAGGTCAATCCTCTTATTTAAACCTCTACTAACTAACTTAAAATTATATATTAAGATTTTACTACTTGCTTACTTATTCTATATATGTATCTATATTCCTCTCTCTTACTCTCTCTTGTTCTAAGTATAGCTTAAGGAGGAAAGGAAGAAGAAAGATAGTAGGTTATTAGAGGGTTTAGTAGTTAGATAAGAGTTGTGTTTATGTTTATATAGGTTAGAGATAAGAATTCTATTTAGAGGATTAGTTGTTGTTGTTATTATTATAGAATATATAAGTAATTTACTATTTAATCAAGCTGTTGTTTTTATATACTATTCCTGTTATAAGACAAGCTTATAATTCACTCTTCACCTAGGTTTTAGTTTCTGCTTTTGTTGTATACTGCGCTTAGTATTTACTGTTTTATGTAGTTTCCCCTCCCTTTCCTTTATGTTTTATTGTATACCGTCCTTAGATTTCACTTGTTAGTAAATAACTTTTAGCTTCAATTGGGTGTTTTGTTGTATAACACACTTACAATTCACTCTTTACTTAGGCTTCGGTTTATGTCTTCGTTGTGTAACACACCAGGGTTACTATTATATTAAGCTTCCCCTCTGTTTCCTTTATATTTTATTACATGACACACTTAGAATTCACTATCTAGTAAAGTCTCTGTCAGCCATTAAGACCCATTTTTGTCAAGTGTCAGTATATCCTCATTTTGGATTATAATTGCTTCTTCTTTTTCGGGCCTTTCGCTCAGGTCTCTATCAACGCTGTTTTCTATTGTAGCACTCTACGCGCAATGCCTTCGCATCCGCAATGTCTTATTTTATATGGGAATACGGTTCCAATTGATGCTCAGCTTTTGTATATAAAGGCCTACTGCCTCCCACTCACTTTTCAGAATCAGACAATTCAGACTCTCATTCAATTTCCCACATATTGTTCTCGAGGGTTCACAGTTTCCTTTTCACTATATCAAACTACTTTATATATCGTTTCTATAAACATTATATATAATTCTTATTACTTAGTACAGAAACATATAACTTCATCATAGTCGATCCTAGAAGAGTAAAAAGTACTAGGACATTAAAAAGAGAGAATAATAAGCTTAGTGAGTTTTTTATTAATAAGCTCCAGTAGGTAACAGTTTTTACTTTGTTATATAGTACAAATAATAACCACCACCACTACTACTACTACTACTACTACTACTACTACTACTACTACTACTACTGCACTAACTCCAATCTATCTACTAGTAATACTACTATTCTCTAAACCCGTAAAACCCTAAATTCCATCTCTTTAACACCCCTATAATTCCCAACCTCATCTACCACTCCTAAAATCCTCCCATTCATCTCAACCCAAAACCTCTCAATCTCTACTTTTCTCCTCGCTTAACTTTACAAATCACAAATTCACTTCCCATTACAAAATAAAACACTCCCTTTATTCCGAACTTTGCCTATACACTCATCTCAAACATCAATTCCTCAAATTTAAAAAGTTATAGCTCGTAATAGAGATCATATTTCGAATATATATTAAGGAGAAGGAATCGCTTAGTGAATTATCCTAGGGTTTTAAGCATGCGTGGGAGTTTGGAATTTGGAAGCGGGATTTTAAGATGGTTATGTTTTTGTTAGATGTTGGGAGGGGAGTGGGAAGTATGCGATTTAGATGTGCGAGTTGTAGTGTGGTTGGGTTGAGGGAAGATAGAGGAACGAGGGCAAAGGTGGAGGTTCTGGTATAAGCGAGAATGGTTGAAGCCACAGTATTACTTGAAGTGTATGAAATTTAGGGTATGATCAGTTGGAATAGACTGTGAGGTGAGCTTGGTTCTAACTCGAGTAAATTGTGTAAGACGTCATGGTACGGAGGATAGTATTCAAGCGAGATGGAGGAGTTTTGTGTGGATAGTAAGATGGGGACATGCGCGTGGGTATTGCAAGTTGGGTACTGGGATTCAGTCACAGAAAGTAGGCGACCAAAGAAACAGTTGAGTAAGGCAGTAGTTATTGAAGTGCCTATGTTACATGGTACCACTAAACCGACACAGGCAAAGAAAGGTTGGAACCGCTATTAAGCAAGCTCCGTTGATGAACACAGGGCTTTCCCTCTACCAACTGCAAAGAGTGAGCAGTTGGTACAGTATCTTTCCCTCGTAAGTGCAGATCAATTGAAACCTTTTTATGCGATGCAATAGAAGAGTCGTTGACATGCTAAACATTTTCCCCACCACCATGCATATGAAATCTCGAAGATGGATGGTGAATTATTTCTCTTTTGTTGTTTTTGCTTTTGGAAGATTTAGACACATTTACCAGGTGCTCTCGCCAGCTCCCTCAGTAGCCCATTCGGTGGTGGCAGCTGGGGTAGTGCTTGCAGCCCAGTCAGCGCCATCAGCACCAGGAGCGGCAGCGTCCCAGTTGGTAGCGGCAGCACCAGCAGCGGGGGTTCCACCGAAAGCTGGAGTAGCGTTGACTTCCCAGTCAGTTCCACCAAAGCCAGTATCAAGTGGGGCAGCCTATTGAAGATGTCAGTTTTTTCTTCTTTTTTGTAAAAAATTCCGGTTCGGGGCAAACGTACCTCAACTTCCTTGGTAGCCTCCTCAGCGATCTCCTTGTTCTCCTCAGCCTCAGGGTCACGGTAGAAGTACAAATCAACCATGACGTCCCAATCAGCCTCACGGCTGGCAATGGAACCTCTCAATCTGAGGACCTCACGAGCCAACATCCACCAAACCAAACCAATAGCGTGACGACCCTTGTTGTTGGTTGGGATGGCAACATCGACGAACTCAGTTGGGGAGTCTGTGTCGCAGAGGGCAATGACGGGAATGTTAACGTAAGAAGCCTCCTTGATAGCCTGGGCATCGGTGCGGGGGTCGGTGACGATGATCAAGCGTGGCTCCTTGAAAGAGCGGGTGATGTAGTTGGTGAAGTTACCAGGGGTGAAACGACCAGCAATGGCAACCGCTCCAGTGTGGGCGGCGAACTTGAGGACAGCACGTTGACCGTATGGACGAGCAGAGATCACACAGATATCGGCGGGGTTGTCGACTGCTGCGATAATGCGGGCAGCAAGGACGATCTTCTCCCTGTATTGCGCATCTGTTAGATTCGGTATAATCGCCAGCACAATATATCTGTTCTACGCACCAGGTCTTGCCAATGTTAATGACATTGATTCCATCAGGGCGAGTCTTGAAGAGGTATGGCTCCATGTGAACCTGCAAGTTCTTGGATCCGAGGTGGCATTGAGCTGCGAGAAGCATCTCAATGTCCTGGGTGGTGGCATTGAAAATCGGGGGGAGTTGAGAAGGAGCCATCTTTGCGATTTGACTGCGAAAGTATCAAATCTTTGGAGATGTTGGAGATGGCGTTTTGGTTGATCGTGAAAAGAAAGCTTGAAGTCGTCACAAAAGTCCAAAATTCTGTGTGCGCGCCAAAAGATTTCCCGTAGCGAACCCTAACAGGCGCCAAGACGTCCTTGCATGCAAGTCTAGCCTCATCACGTGTCAGATCTCGGATGAAAGACGGACCGATATTTGATTTTGGATGATTTCCAGAGAGGACATGAGCAGCAGTTGAGTGAGTAGGTTGGAGCAAGAAGAATCAACCATGCCGCCCCGAATACCTCTTCTGTCGCGTTTAGGCGCATCGCCTTGTAAGATTAGATCCAAGACCATCTTCAGGTTTCTATTAGACTAATCATCTTTATAGTAGGCTTCCGACCAGCTCCAACAAATGGCCCTTCTCCTATCGTTTCTGTTGCCAATGCGTCGTCCCTCTCTGCCCAAGCAAAGAGGAGAAGACATCGGGACCCATACGCTATAGCCCAGGCGAAGCAAAGAAAAGCAGCAAATATTGCGCGTCAGGAGGAGCTTCGGAAAGAAAGAGAGGCGGCTTTAGGGGATCCCGTACGAGGTCTTGAGACGCCATTCCTCAAATCATTCGATACTGCAGGCGTAGTTGATGTTACAACTCCAGAGGGAACTGCCATCACTTCAGCATCTGACAAACTCCTCAACCACTTTCTCAAATCTTCCGAACTTGAGCAATCTTTCGACCACTCCTATCATCTCTCGAAACCCTTCATTCCCAAGATCAGAGATATTGCCGATCCAGCAAAGGAAGCAGAACGGTTGAAATGGCACGAAGAGAGCCATCAGCGAGCTACTACAGCTCTGTCTCGTATTGTTAGTCTGGCGAATTCAAGTTCGAAGGATAAGACGAGGGTGAACATTAGACGTTGCATAGATACGTTTGGTCGTCACGCGACGGATACAGTCTTGAAACCTCGAGCACCTGCTGCTCAATTAGCTGCGAACCATCCCGAGGAAACTCCTCGCGCTGGCCCTGATACTGGGAGTTCAGAGGTCCAGATCGCCATTTTAACAGCTAAGATCAGAGTCCTAGCAAATCAATTGGAGGCAAAGGGTGGACAGAAGGATAAAGTAAATAAGAGGAATTTACGGTTGATGGTTCACAGGAGGCAGAAGCTTTTGAATTACCTGCGGAAGAAGGAGCGCGGTAGTGAGCGATGGGAAAACCTTATTAGCACTTTGGGGTTGACTGAGGGCACCTGGAAGGGCGAGATCAGTCTGTGAAGATATGTAAATCACATGTAACGGGCTCATGTATAACAGCAAAGGAAAGGTGTACAAAAAAGTCTTCAAATTCATGTCCCAATCTCCGAGCGCCTGCCCACCTAGTAACTACACAAACCCATGACTTACGGCAAGCCGGGTTGAAAGGACGAAATGATTAGTGAACATGCTTGCTATTTAGAATACACTGATGTAATTGCCAATCCGTTCCTTTTGGTTTTGAGCTATGCACTCTGCAATCCAGGTGATATTTCGGATTTCCTGTCGCATGTTAGTATTCTTGCTCCATTATGATCAGCTTGATAGAACATACCTGTTCCCGGAGTTTCACCCAAGCATACACGATGGCGTACGTAAACTGTCGTGTGAATGCACTCTTCGAGATCTCCATTTCTTTTTGATAGAACATATCTTCCAAGCTCTTTCCATCCGCCCCAGATCCACCACTCATGTTTCCAGCTCCACCGCTGCCTTGGCCTAAACCTGTAGCATCGAAGTAGGTTTTGTAGTCGTTGACACCTTCGACAGCCAATCTAACACCCTCAATATCATCAGCTCTAGACAGCATCAATGTTCCTTCAGGATAAAGACGTCCAAAACTTGGGTACAACTTCTTGCGATCGTTCTTTGATAGTTCTGTGCCGAAGGAATTCAAGGTGATGTTGATGGCCCGTCGATCAGCCTCGAATGACAGAATCTCACTCATGACCTCGCTTGTTGGGGTATCCTTCATCTCTGAATCGGTGTTGATAAAGTGGTAAAAATCCTCCAAGTAGTTTTTATAAAGGGTGTTTCGGACAATCTCAATATTCAACTCATCCAAATCCTGATGGCTCAAGCTTCCCTTGAAATAAGGCGCTAGTGGAGTTTCAATCAAGACACTGTTGTACAGCTCTTCGATATTCGTAGCCACACACAAAACAGGCATTGTCTCGAACCATCCGAGGGGGTGACATCTCTCCAGCAACTCGCGGGTATCTCGTTCGTGTAATGTACCAGTGATCAGAAGCGCAACGTTGTCGATCATGTAGCCGTACGTCAAGAAGTCCATGAACTTTGCAAGGGAGCTAGTCGCGTTTGCCCGTAGGTATCGGAACTCGGAGATTAGTTTGTCGTTGGCTCTAGCTGCGAGAGCAGAGGTCGAAGGGTTTGGTGGGAGGGAGGAGAGGAAATCGCCATAGGCGGGTCCGAGTTGAAGCTTTAGATCTATCGCAGACTCAGTAAACCGTGAATTTCATTTACACCCAGCGGTTTGAATTCACCATCGATCGTCTCGCATTGTGTCAAATTGTTATAGTTTTGGCCTGTCAAGAGACTATTTCTGTAGCCCCGGACGATGCCCTCAATGTAGCTGCGGAGAAGTTAGCAAGGACTTCTCTTGAATAACAAAATACTCCATACCCATTGTTAACATTGAAGAAGAGTCCCTCCATCTCGAAAGTGTTGTGATAGCTTGAACTGTTGTTCAAATTCCTGACGTCGTTGTCGCAGGCGGAGTCGTCAAATGGACTGGAGCTCTCGATTATTTTGGCCCTAAATATGAGGCACCGCGCTAACGGAAAGCTCGAGGGACCGAAATTTATTATTTCTTAAAAACCTTTATCTTAGAACCACCAACACTCCCCCACGAGATTCCACCAACGTAGAGTATTGACTCCGATTAGGAAAGCACGACTCCTGGAGGAAAAGAAGAAACCACCCAAGAATTCGCGCCAAACTCTATTCAAAATGGGTCTCTTCGTGCTCACCGAGACCTCTGCAGGTAAAAAAAAAATATTCCAATCTCAGAGCTCAGAAGCTCAGAAACTCACAATTGGTCACTACAGGTTTCGCGCTCTTCAAGGCGACCGATAAGAAGATGCTGAAAAAGGGCGCAATGTCTGCTGAAGTAGAGACAGCTGAGGGAATCAATGGCCTGTAAGAAATTCTCTGCGTTTATGCGTTTCAATTGAAGTTCTATATTAACTCCCCAAAATAGTCTTAAGCTTAAAAAGTTCCAAAAATTTGAGAGCTCAAGCCAGGCTCTTGAGGAAGTAGCATCGTTGGTAGAGGGAAAGGTTTCACCCATGCTGGCCCAACTCCTCGACACTTTGAAAGACGAGAAGAAGGCATCTTTGGCTGTGGCAGACCCCAAGCTTGGAGCAGCGATCAATAAGCTTCCAGGACTTTCACTCTCACCAATCGCCGACTCTTCTACTGACGATCTCTACCGTGCGATTCGCGATCACCTCCCATCTCTCATCCCCGGTCTACTCCCCGAGAACATCTCCACAATGTCCCTAGGTCTTTCGCATTCGCTTTCCCGCCATAAGCTTAAGTTCTCACCCGACAAAGTCGATACTATGATTGTTCAGGCTATCGCGCTTCTTGATGACTTAGACAAAGAGTTGAACACTTACGCTATGCGAGTTAAGGAGTGGTATGGATGGCATTTCCCAGAGATGGGCCGCATTGTAAACGACAACCTCGCCTACGCTAAGGTTATTATGAAGATGGGTATGCGCACAAATGCTGCAAACACCGACCTTGCAGAAATTCTACCAGAAGAGATCGAGGCTGCTGTAAAGGCCGCCGCCGAAGTTAGTATGGGTACTGAGATTACTGAAGAGGATTTAACAAACATCAATCTCTTGGCTGATCAAGTCGTCGGATTCACTGAGTACCGCCAACAACTCTCAAGCTATTTAACTGCACGCATGCACGCTATCGCACCCAACTTGACAGAGTTGGTTGGTGAGCTTGTTGGTGCTAGACTTATTGCCCATGCTGGATCGCTTATGAGCCTTGCCAAGAGCCCTGCTTCTACAATCCAGATTCTCGGTGCTGAGAAGGCTTTGTTCCGTGCATTGAAGACCAAGCACGACACACCTAAGTATGGTCTCATTTACCACGCATCTTTAGTTGGCCAGGCTACGGGAAAGAACAAGGGAAAGATTGCCCGTATGTTGGCTGCAAAGGCCGCTATTGGTATCCGTACTGATGCTCTGTCCGACTGGAGCGCTCAAGGAGAGGGCAAGGGAGACGATATTGACGACGAAGAGAGGTCTGCTCTCGGTGTCACATCGCGTATCAAGGTTGAGACAATGCTCAGAAATCTTGAAGGAAAGCCAATTCTTCCCAGAGGTGTAGCTGTCGGGCCAAATGGTAAGGCAGTGGCTGCTCCAAAATGGGAGGTGAAGGAGGCGCGCAAGTACAACGCCGACGCAGACGGCATTACTGGCGATGAACCTGCAGCCACAGCTCCAACACTAGAGAAGAAATCCAAAAAGGATAAGAAAGACAAGAAGGCAAAGGTTGAGAAGAAGTTGATCGAGGAAGTAGTGGAAGCGGAATCCGATAAGGACGAGGAGATGGCAGACGCCACACCTCAGAAGTCTTCCAAGAGTAACGGTGTGGATCCGGAGGAGGAAATTGCGAAGCTCGCAGCCATCGCCGGCATTAGTGTTAGCAAATACAAGCGTAAGCTTGAGCGGGGCGATATCAAGATGACCGAGGACGGCACCCCAGTTGTTGTACACAAGAAAGATAAGAAGAAGGAGAAGAAGGCTGCAGCAGAGACTAATGGCGATTCACCAGCCAAAAGCAAGAAGCGGAAGGCTGATGAAGAGGGGGATAAGGCTGAGAAGAAAAAGAAGAAGAAGAGCAAAGCGTAATTGTCTCTTTCTGTATCATAACTCTTCTTTCTCGCGTTTGTTCATGGTCTTGGCGTGCTTGGCATTTGGCTTGTTCATATCACCGGCGTCAAGGGGGGCCTTTTTGCTTTGGGATGTTTGGATGTCAAAAGAGTGCTTTTATTATGGCACATATAAAACTGCAATGGTTAGAATGCAGATATTTCAACTTCATCTTCATGAGCCTTGTTCTCGTACAAATGTCGTGGTGGATCTAATAGCGTTAATCTTGTAATGAATTGACTTGACCGTGAACCTGAGTTTGTTACTAAGACTATTATCCCAAGGTTGTGTTCCACAATCAGATTTTGCGGTTGTGCCTGAATGATTTATACTGAGCTGGAAACATTGAATCGTTGGAATTAAGGTGTACATCACTTAAGCCAGGAGTTGAATATTAGCGTATGGATAAGTGAAAGTCCTTGAAAGTTTCTCAGCCTATGGGGAAACCGCTCTGTTTCCTCTCACTCGCTTACTCGTGCAGTGATAGCATTTTGTTCTCAGTCTACTTATAACAAATTAGTACTAAGTACTCATAAAAATAACAGTTTTCTTGAGTGGAGTTGCTTTGTTGTGCTTGGAATAAACGAGCAACGTGAATACTTTAACTGAAGGAAGTTAAGTGTGTTATAATTACGCATGTTACTACATATTGTAAGGGCTATCAACTCTGATTCTAAGGATTATTATATATTGAACAAGCTCTTAGCACATTGGTCAAAAGATGTCAAAAGGTTTTGATGAATCTGTTAAACTTATTGGAGTACTGCATATGTTTAAAGATGAGGTGATACAGAAACAGCAGAATCAACACCATAGCTTTTCTCATCAGAGCTAAACGTGGAAGCAATAGGCAACTCAAAGTTTCCTGTCGTGACCCTGATTTTCCTTATATCGTTTGAGGCGACATGTACTACGCCCATTTCTTGGAGATCCTCCTGAAAATCTTGTTGGGGTTGTTCCTGCGGCTGTTCAGGAAGATCTTTTGAAAGAAGATCTTGGTAATCTTCTTGGGGGATCGGGGGAAGTTGATCGTGAGGATTTTGAGCAACTGGGGGAGGCGTATACGAAACCCTCTTGCTCTTCCTCTTCGGAGCGTCTGCCAGCTTCAAAGAATGTTGCCTAGGGGTTTTAGGCTCATGTTGCAACCTTCCGAACAACATGCCAACTATTCCTTTCCCCATCTTCCCCCTCGGCTTTTCTCTTTCAACTTCTTGTCCGATGACCCTCCTGCCTGCTAAAGCAGTAGGTGGTGGAACTTCGCCATTGGGGAAATCATTGATGTATCCGATTTTTGAGTATTTGAGACGTTGTTCCCAGACTGTACTCTTGTTAGAACCTTCACTTTCTCATATGCCCACAGTACACTAAATATATTGGATAATAAAACTAACCTTTTTGTTTCTGAGAAGCGAATTTCTTACTGGCCGCATCATTATATTTCATCCAACCCTTAAATGCCTCCGCTTTCGGCCGCCCAATTTCCTCTCTAGGCAAAGTACAAGCACGTAGCTCTGAAGCGGGTTTTAAAGGGAAGAGTTTCCCAAACCGATTGACATGAAGTCTAATCATGTGGTTTTCAAATGCAGGAAGTGGATCGCCTGCTTTTCCTACTTGCCCAACATCTACCGATGCTTCGCCGGTGGTGGGCGAGCTGGAGTCCCAAAAGGAATCAATGGAAGCACCGTCGTCGATCTCAATATCTTCTCCTTGAGCTTTTGCAAGTGCCCATGCTGCAAACTGTGAAATTGATCGGTATTCGTATTTTGCTCCACGGGTATGACCGAGTGTAGGTGCTGCGTGTGGGCAGCCTTCGAAGATTAGTAGTTGGACGTCTGTTGGTGGGTATTTTGTTACGTCGTCCATGTTGTTGCCGTTTCTTTCGAGGGTTTCGTCGCATGGTGGGTATTGTGAGGGACTAGCAGCTTTATGAGCAAGAAAGATTTGCTCGTCTCGGAGGACCTCGCCGCCTCCTACAATAACCTGTAGAGGACAGAGACCTGAAGAAGAGATGGCGTTAGCTGTGTATTTGATGGGATGTGCCCCCGTTTCAAGCTGTCAAAGCCAATAATTTCAAAGTTTACTCACCTCCAAGCGACGCAGCACATATCGGCGAGACCAATGGAATCTGCAAATGATTGTTCTGGGCGTACATCTGAAACTGTTCTTTAAGAACCACTTTCTCCCCATCTACTTCCACCTCAAAGTCTGGCATTGCTCCTGGATGTACGGGCCAGTTTAGAATCTGCATTTCCCCAGATGTTGGCGGTGGCCACGATAGAGAGGGCTTAGCGTGAAAGCCATGCGGTGGTACATAATCTAGATCAGTGGGGATTATGATACTTGGGAAGGAGTGTGTTAAGTCAACCCAGGGTGAGATGAGACTTGCGCCGGCTGGTAGAGGTAGGCCTTCGTCTCTTAAAATTAGCAATAGGGCCATACATAAGCCACCTCCTGCTGAATCTCCTGCAATCACAATGCTAGTTGGGTCTCTGAAGGAATTTTAGCAAATGTTATTACCAGGAATGAATGGAATGTTGATGTTACTTACTCAATTGTTAAAAGATAGAGGTAGGCAGACAAAACATCCTGGACTGCACAAGGGAATGGGAATTGGGGAGCTAGTCGGTATCTTGGCGCAAAGACTCTCCCCTTTAACCTATAATATGTGAAGTTAGTACTATGTTTGAAATAGGCACAGTGTTATCAAGAGGATGTCTTCATGAGAACCTACTTCCTAGCATGCCTCTGGATTTGAGGACCATGGCCAATTCCTCCAAAGAAGTACGCGCCACCATGGATGTAAAACATAACCTTCTTGCCCGGATCATTATTTGCTTTCCGCTCCAAGTAGTCGGCTTTCATCTCAACCCACTCAGCCCTCACCACACTATCAGGTCTACGCCATTGCCACCAAGTCTTTCCAATCAGATTCAGATTCTTAGGACCAAGGTTAGACTGTATGTGCCGAGCAGAAATATCGTAGAAGCTGTTCGGAATTTCGACATCGGTGATGATTGCTGAAGGTGGGTGAGGAACCCATCCTGTTGTGATATGCTGTAGATCCTCCACGGCGTTGGACGCTGTGACATGGATTAATTCTCTCATGAGGTTCAGAGTCTCCTTGTAGCCCGGATCATCTGTTGGAAGCCCTTCATGCTTCCTCTCTTTTTTGAGCTACATTGGAAATTAGTTAGAATGGAGACCTAAGTCTGGAATTGAGGAATCGCTCACTGCAGCGAGTACTGTCCGACCCATCGCCGGAGCCATAGTTTGAGTTGCAGCAATAAAATTGATCCCCATGATGAGTAATTTTTAATATGAACATTCCTAATTATTTTCGAGTTTTTGGTTACAACAGATTGGGATCTAGCACATCTTATAGGATTAGTGACGTCGAAAGGAATGGAAGTGGATGATGATATATCCCGAACCTGTTATATCTTTATCGCTTCGGAACCATCTCAAGCTCGCAAGGCTAAGCATGGGTGGTATCCGTTTTTCCATACCCGAATACGCAGTGACAGCACCAACCAAAAGTTAGGATTATGTTTCTCGCATGATGCAAAAGTGTTGCTTCATGTTTTACTGCGCCACACCGAGGATCAGATATCTAATCTCTAGATGTTTTTCACAACCCAAAAAGATCGTACTGATTTTCAACACTTGTGTAACGAAGTGCATCTTTCAGCTTTGCCCTACACTAGTGCACAAAATTAGCAATGCTACTGAGTTTGCGAAGCGACGGAACACGATAATGCCAAGAGACTCACCAGATCCGGCCACATGTCGAGGTGACTCGAGTTTTTCGGTATATTTGCTGGTATAACAAATGAAATGCGGCATACAAGAGGACTATGTTCCGATGCCTATTTCCATCTTGGCCATCATAGCGGAACAGCTAGTTACAGGCTCCTAAAAGTACATTAGCGTCACTTGGAGACATATGTTCAAAGGGATGCAAATAACTTTACAGCAACTTGTAGACAAATTTCCTTAAGACCGAGTCAACATAACCTAGACTTTGGAAGCTTTGGCTCTTTGTGGGGGAGTAGGGTGATAGTAGAGGAAACAACAGGGTTGAAGGTTAGACAGTTAAGTGACGCGAGTGGCTACCTAAGACGCGAAGCAAAACACAATACACTACCGTCAAAACTCAACAATTAAAAATCCACTAGCAGGGAACGCCCTTGTAGTAAACCCCGAAAGGTAAAGCTTGGTACTCTTTAAACGAGGATCTGATAGTGTTCAATAGCTGTCAGATTAGAAAAAGCATAAGAACCACGTTGGAAACGTTACTTTTCATGGTTTGTTACAAGGCCCATCCCCACTGGTAATTTTTCAGTTTGTTGAGTTCTGACAGTACTATGCTCGCCCTATACGTAGTTTCAACCTGAAGTCCCTAGAAATACAAAAGTAGTACAGTTGGGTTCCGAGAGTGTTGTGTCAATCCAACCTGCTGTTTGCTGCTTTCTTTAGCATCCGCGGTACGAGTAATGCTTTACACCAGGCACGGTACTCCACGTTAATGTATGGGTCTGTGTATTTGATAATGGCCGGAATTCATCTCACAACTTGCGACTAACTCATGTGTCAACGAGCAAGTCTCAGACTAATATCAAATATCACTTTTATCTTCACAATCCCCTCGTCAGCCTCGGTATATTGTTTGAGAACTATCTATACCGAGCCAAGCATCTGACGAAGCCAAATAGCACTACAAATTTCCTCTCATCATATTTATACTTAGATTTATTTAATAAACAAACAAATCTAACAAGTTTCAAACTCGAGAAGCACCGCCTCCGAAGAAGCTACAGAAACGTTCACTGATCCATCAGAAACCATTACTACCTCTCTAGCCTCCTCACCATCCAATCTACAAGTCGAGTTTGAAAAGCTCTGACCACCAAACCTGGGATTATCACCATCATCCTGCTTCGCTAAAGCGCTATCCGCTGTCAACCTCCTTGTTCTAATAACCGAAGTTGATACACCCAATCCGGATAGAAAAAAAGTTTGAATTTCCCTCTGCCCTATACCATCATAATAATCAGAATTTATCAACACAACACGTTTAAGTTTCTTGTTTTCAGAGTACAGTGCATACGCTGCGTAGTTCGTTGTACGGTCGTCTAAAGGCTGGATATATGATGTGCCAGCCATAGCAGCAGTTGCGAAATAGCCGCCGTAGTAAGGTGATGTAACGGTATTATTATGCCACCAGAGATAGTAACAGGCGTTTATGGCTGCTTGGTGGAAATAGATGTGGGAGATGTTAGCGCTTGCTGCTTGGAGAGCATAGTCGGCGACCCAGAGAGCTGCACCGAATGTGGGCGAGACGTTGATATTTCCTCCACCAGAAACTTGTTTAAAAGAAGATATTAGTTGGATTTGTCAGATATGTGAGATAATTGGTTGAATGAAAAGGAGCGATGACAAACCTGAGTTGCTTTCACCAAAGACATACTCAAAGCCAGCATTTCTCGAGGCTTGGACGTCAGTTGCGTACGCATCGACATTCTTTACTATATTAATATGACTCATGAGTTTTGTCAAATTGGCAAGATTAGAGACAGGATCCTGTGGATAATTGTGATGCGAGAAAGTCTTGATGTAGGGAATTGCCGACGGGTCTTCGTTGGCAAGTAGTTCTTGAGCACCATATTCTGGTGGAGGTTGGAAGAAAACACCTGCTTGGATTATACTGGTGTTTTCCAAAGCAGTTCCTATAGCAATTTGCCATTCTTGTTGAGATGTAGCGTCTGCTTGGGCAGTCCAGGTCACGGGATCTGGCGCAATTGCAGCTCCTGTATAGGCAAAGACTTGGAATAGAGTCAGTCCAATACGTCGCATAAATGAGCCTCGGGGGTTATCTCACTGTCCTGTTACACATTAGTTGATACATTAAGCGTGATGCTTGTGTTAAAGCTTACAGGCTCGTTTCCTAACTCGATAGCATACAGATTCTTCATATACTTTTGGGCAGCTACAGCGCCTTCGACGGTGTTCGTGATGTTGTTGGAACCTCGATTGAGTCCTGCTAGTGTCAGAACGTCCTTCAAATAGAAAACCTCGAGTTTTGTAATGTCTGTTTTCTTCTTCCTCCCTGCTTAACTAAACATGACAATAGAGAGTCTCTGAGTTATCAGCTTAAGAGTATTCCATTACTTAAGCCAAGTTGGCCTATACCTTCAACCATGAAACCTCGAGGGTAGTATAAATCGATTGGATAGTTTAAGCTCAGTGAGCAGCAAACAATGATAGCAACATCACCTACCTAAGACAACTTTTCCCGGATAAGAGCCGGCAAGTTGTAAATATGAGGGACCATAAGTAAGTACATCAGGAAATCCCATTGACGCATTTTCCGGAAGAGTATAGTTTACGTATGTAGTCAACGCAGGGTCATAAGCCGCTCGATCTCTAATTTCCATACATTAACACATATCTACAGACACATTGCTCTGAAAAAAAAGGGGGGAGGGGAGGATGACACACTGCGTAGATCCACCAAGTCGAATATTTGGCCATACTCCAGTAAGTTCTTTGAGACCGGATATACATGGAAGTGTGCTTTTGAAGTTTGTCATATAAGTGGGAAACTCGAAGAATTCAAGTCTGAATTGAGAGTCAGTTGGTATTCAAGATTGGATATTATTTGGGAGGCGTACGAGAAAGAAATAGGTGCCTCATTGAGTTTTGCTGATCCTTGTGTCGGTGATGGGGGTATGAAAATTGTGTTTGTGGCTGCCAGTGCTAGATTAGCAAAAGTGAGGAACCTGATGAGAGACATGAAGCCGAGTAATTATGTTCGAAATTGAATATTAGAGTAGTACTTCAGCTTCTTATGGCCAGAAAGAAAGGAAGAAGGATAGGTGGAGTGTTAGGTTGTTGTAAAGGAGAGGAGAGGAAGAGAACAGTATTCTATCTTCAACTTATTGCCCAGTTTGCGTGCGAACTATTACTGAATAGGAAAAGGCGCAGTATTTGCAACCAAGGAAATGAGTCCTGTGTGAATCCACAGAGCTTTACGGCAGTACCGGCCTTGGTTGCCGATACGGCATGTGAGTGCTTTTGGGTAGGTGCAGTCCGGATGAATATATATTGCCTGAGCAAAAGTACTCTAGGACATTAAAAGTTGGTACCCCGCACGTCATATATCATAGCACCTTGTAAAAGGAATCTGGAGAAGTGTGGGGTAGTAACAGTGCTCGGTATAACACCATCGACAAACTAACCACAATGCCCGTATCAATCCCATATATCGCACTTCATGGGATTTGACTGGTGCACGTTTCTTCCACACATTCTTTAATGTCACAATAATATGCCGTTGTTACATTTTCATCTTCTTCCCCGCAGTGAGCTTTTCCAATTCTGGTCCCAATATACGACAATACGACATACGGAGATACGACACAACGCTAGTGATAGAACGGTCAAATCAATTTTGCCGACATTTGTACTTCGTACATCCAATTATACAAGGAGCTATCTCTGTGACATCGAATTTACCCGTCCAGCATTGTGATATGAATGTTAAATCCTCTGCCCCTGTTAGTTCCACTCGAACCTCGGTTAAAATAGGGGAGACGGTCGCTTAAAACATCCACCTCTCTGATAATTTCCTCATCTAAAATTAAAACGAGCGCCTGAACATCCTTAGTTGTATACTTATTAAAAGGAAAAAAATTAGCAGCCGAAATTAAAGGTATGACAACTCACCAGTGAAGTGCGTGGGTTTCAAATTGTAGTGCTTTAACTTCTTGGTGCTACGGCCACCTAATTGCAGATTTGTGAAGACCTGAGTGTAGAATTGTAGAAAACGGCATGGAAGCTTGTTGTATATTTGTTGAAATTACAGTAGTTGTTGACCTTCTGTGTTGGACGACAAGTGTTTCTAGTTAAGGAAAAGAAAATAAAAAGAAAGGGATTTAAGAGTATGAAAATTTGCTCAACCTGCCTACGTCCCTTAAGAAGGAAAAAAGTCACAAGCCTATAGATAAGTTGCATAGAGTAAAGCATAAAATCGTATTAATCAGTCTATGGGTATTTCGCGAAAATTCAAGAACCGCCCCGCCAGCCAGCCCAGTCCAGCTCCAGTAGGCCCACCAAAGAAAAAGACCATCATCATCATCAACACTAACACGAGAGACAGCGCCTCCAGCGCCCGCCAGGCCCAGACGTAAAACTTTTCCTGCCACCACTCCTATTACCACGTATCTGAGAAGAGCCAGCTTCAATTTGGACCACCATGTTTCTTGATAGCCTCAACTAACTCTCGGTCAATCATGAGTGTCGCTAACTGAAGCTTGCCCTTGGTAGCTTCATTTTCATCGATATCGGCATCGATACGCAGAATTTCTTGCTCCTCTTGTGCTGTCTGAATAGCTGCTGCCGCGCATGCATCGTCGAAGGTAGCCTTGGCCTCTTCAAAGATTTTCTCGGCCTCCTCACGCTCCGAAGCTATACGCTTTATGTTCTCCAACACAGCAGCCTTTCTGCGCTTCAGGTTCGCGTTCTCATTCTCAATGCTGAGGACAGCACTTGTAACTCGCAGATAGTTCACTTTGTCTGCACCCGCCGAGGTTGATGGGCGAGTTCCGTTGACTGTTGGATGTGATTCATCTACTGCGGAGGCTATGGATTGTACTTCTTCTTGTGGGGTATCGTCTTCGGTTGTTGCAGGAGTTTCGTGTTCGACAGTTGTTTCGCTCTCGGCAGGAGTCTCGCTCTGGACAGTGGATTCGTCTGAAACCGGGGCTTGGGAGACAGCAGGTACTGGACTTTGCCTGAGTGGTGATGCTGGTGAAGAAGGGGTTTGGGGCCGCTGCGGAAAATAATTAGTCTTCAATGAGTTATGAAAAACTGCTTCTTTGAGGTACTTACACCAGACTCATCCTTCTTCATTAAGTCTTTGATAGATGCTACAGAGCCTCGTCTTGAACTAGAAGGAGTTCCTCCCCTGGACTTCTGCCTGCGGTGTATGAACTGGAATGGAAACATTAGAAGTGACGTCTAAAATTGTGGGAGGTCCATACGTACATGCATGTTGAAATCTTGCCTGCAAGGTTCTGCTGATTGTGTTGTGTTGGTAGGGTGCAGATGGTGAGCTCTGATTTTTTCTCTCTCAAGGATGGGTGTTCGTCAGTTTAAGTAATGCGTGGATGGTGCAAGCTGAAGATCCACTTTTGAATTCCATTACTCATTTTACCACTGCAAGATCTCTGTTCACTGCTCATTTCAGATAAGCACCGCCTCGTTCGTCGCCATTTCGTAGAGTGATATGAAAGCCCAAGAAATATTTCTTCCTAACGGGGGGGTTGGAGCTCCACTAATGCTTGCTACTCGGTCCGTGCCGACCTGGCAGATATCGCTCGGCAGCATTCACCGTCGATCAGCAGCAGGGAACTGCGAGCCACGGACCAAGTAGTGATCATTGTCATTTCCTAATCATCTCGCTTTTTACTGACCGACTTTTGGGCAGCAACAGCAACGCCGAGGGTCGATGGTTTGTGTCGATGTTTTCCTCTGGATGAAGGCAGAAGTCGAGAATTGAGATTTTTATGAGAAGAATGCTCGTCTACGAGAGTGCTGGAGACGTGTAAGGCTCTGGAGCGAGTGAAAGAATGGGGTTTAAGGTTATCGCGATGGACCAAAATAATGGTGCTCTGCACAATTGCTGCTGTGGCTATTATCAGTATATCTTCGTTGCACAAACAGAGGCCACTAGCCGAGGCATTCCATGAACGCCGGAGTTTTGGCGGATCAACACAATCACTGTGCAGGTTTCCAATATCAACGTACTTGTACATATGCAATGCAGCTGTGTTGGCGGGCCAGCACAGATACCACGCAGGTTTCTAGTGGTAACGTCCTGAAGTACATGTACGGGAAGCTGTGTTGGCTGTGATGAGTTTTTCGCCACGTGGCTAGCGAGAATCAAACCACTCAATTGTCGATTTTCCATCCTCAATACCTTTCTAGACCAGATACTGACGGCTTGAAAATAGTTCTATTAACTCAATCCAGAGAAGATTTTGTACCTCTGTGTTTGAAGGTACTTACAGGGAGATAGTGACCAATATTGTTTCCTATTTCGACTCATTTTGCCTTCGTCGCTTAATACTCAAATCCAACGCTTTTTATACTATTTGATCCTGGCAGTTTCTATCGGCGCAGAGCTAAAGAGATGGTTTACTCGATGTGTCAGAGCTCCAAACCTTGTATAGAAATCAGTATTGTCATTATGGCGTTTCAATATTAGCGCCATAAAATAATCGGCATCTCCGTCGGGTTTCGAAATCACTCGAAATACCATGTTGTCATGGTCCGAAGATGACTTGTGCGAAATACGTCCGATTTGTAGGCAATGCATAATATCTCCCTCTTCTACACAATCAGGGTCATGGAAAGGAAAGAAGTCCAGCGACATTCCGTCCTTGAGCTGTGTGATAAGTACAAAATCCTCAACATCACGAATGACTACCAAACGAAATCGTTGCACGCAGAGGAGGTCAGATGTATCGAGAAAACCTTCAGGATGCGGCGTGTTGGCTTTTGTGACGATGGCTGAGAGTAGTGCTCCTTGGATTTTCAATTCTCCATTCAAGACAATTCCAAAAGGGTCCCGACTTGAGAGGGTGAAATGTGCACCTAGTACCTCAAGATGCGCGTCTTTTACGAAATCCACATCTCCCGAAGCGAATGGTTCATAAGTAATATTATCTGCATGTCGAGAAGCCCATGACCATGAAGGGGAAAATTTATGTCCTTCTCGGAAAGTCTTGGATACTCAGCTCGCCACAGAACAGCACGAGGTAAAGCAGTGTCCCAGAGACCAGCAAGGTACTGGCCATGTTTTCTGTTCTGAAATCTGTTGGCAAATCCTGAGAGTGCAAGTAACCAGTCAGACTCGCAGGTAATTTTTGTGCGAACATAGTCAACTATAACTTTGAGCCAAATTTCTTTCGCCTCTTGTACATCTGAATCATTATCGCTCGCATATAATTGTTTCGGCTTCCGTTCCCAAAACCTTGATCGAGGTCGTCCTTTTCGAGTCCGGTGCATTCACATCTTTGGTAAGAATTGCACTCAAAGATCAATTCAGATGCATGAAAGTGCAAAGTTCTCCTCGAAAGGTAACGCTCTTGGGATACCCAAGCACGATCCAGTAAAGGCGCAGCTGTGGTGAAGCTTCGAAGTGCACTGTTCTTGAAATCGTCGTGCGCCCAATAAAGATGTAGACGAACAAATACGGAATATTGATAATTGTCCCCAGTCTGGTTGAACTCATGCGTTGGTAGTGGCCACTTCCATAAACCAGCAATACCTACATCCTGGGGCATCTATCTATCCCCGAAACAATTGCCGAGACTGTTAGGAGACTGTGTGGCAGCAATATTGAGGTACGAATTCTTGTATATATCTGTCATTTTCGCGGCTTCTTGTTCACAGTCAAGCCTATCTTGCAATATACAGAGGGAATCAATCTAGACATATCGTATTCCAAGCCCTCTTTTCACTGCGATAGCATCCTGGAAAGTTTGGGGCAGCGCGGAGCTTCTAAACCCTCGCTTTCTCTCTTCCAGGGTGGCTCGTGTGGTCTTTATCATATGAGTACCACCCCAACAGTGACTCAAGGCAATGTATTTAGCGGTTTCGCCTTGAGACTCGTACAGTGATATGGTGTTTCTCAGTCTATGCGTACCAATATCAAGTACTCGTGTTGACAGCGGAGAGGGTTTGCTTGACTTGCATGAAATGTAGATTCTGTCACATGTCTCTAACCACTCCATCGTTCTGGAAAGATAATTTTCCAGGTTGAGTGTTCTAGGAACATTTCTGGCAGCACTGAATGCAGGCCAAGGTTGGGGATTCTCTATTGCATCCTAATTCAGCTACAAATTTATACTAAGAGAAGTGACTTACCTGCCAATGTATAATATTCGAACCTAAATGCCATGTCCAACCTGCCATCTTCTGCATCGACATGGTTCTCTCTTATAAGAACTTTTAGTGTTGATCCACGCCTGCATACTGGATCCATCGTATAGGGTAGAGCAGGATCCCATGGGTCTTCCATAGTTTACGGTAATGTTTCTACAATTGCTTTGATTCCTCTTTCGATGACCGAACAAGGCTCGCGGCCTGCTTTTGATGTTTTGGCAAGGTCCTGCGAATTTAAGCGGAGGACCTTTGGGCTATAGGGAACACACCGTCCTAATTCAACAAAAGCATTTGGAAAGGTATTTCAGTCGAGATTTCGACAAATTGTACAAACAGTGTTTGTGGCCATCATGGGGCATGTTGTAGGGGCGGTTCCTCAAGGTGTCGTTGCTGATGGTAGAGCTCTAGAGTAGTAGTGTAGAGACAAAGAAAAAACCCGGAATTTAAAAGCAAGCAGTATCAAAACAAAGCCGTCCGCAGCTAGGAAAAATCACAAAGTCCTAAGGGAAGAGATTCAAGCATGAAGTTGTCGAGGGCAGGATCTTTCTGCACGGCGGCTATGAACACGCTAACCGCTTTGAGACGCGACCTTCCATACCCTGGATCGAAAACTGGGCCAAACTCAGTAGGAGTGCCTCATTCATCTACACTTGACGCTGAGGTTTATAATCAACTGGAGGTCAGTTAGGTCCTTGAAGTAGGAGGAAGAACATGAGTCTGTAACTTGCTCGTCAAAATATAATGTGATACTTTCTAAACTAGTCAGTATTTTTAGCCTCGTGAGAATTAACGCATCTTACCGAGCGCTCTAGGCCGTATGAGTATCTGGGGCCATTTCCAAACAAGTTCTCACATAACGCTGCAACCGCCCTCACTCTGCCCGCCTTTGGCTGTGGTCGTCATGGCCGCCGTCCGACAAATATCCTCAAATACTTCCGTTACCAACTCACCCGTGACAGCGGAGCATTCCATATATTTATCACACCTCATCTCTTGGGCAATACGATAAGATTCCTGGGGATAGATAATACCATTTGGATCTTTCTCCGATCGGAGATCTCGCTTGAGTCCTAAGAGCAGTACTGGGAGATCTGGTTGATCTGTAAATGCAAGTTTTAATTCTTTTATCCACTGTTGAACATTACCAAGCTGGAACCTCAATTTAAGGGGGAAAAGAGCAACGTACAAGTCTTTGAACGTTGATGAGACTCAGCCGAGAAGAGATGTCGTAGCAGAGGACTACAACATTTGGCTTTAGAAGTCGCCAGTTTTCTGGACTACCTGTATCATAGAACTCAAAACGATAGGGACGGTTGAAGAAGCGGATGTCGAAGATATATGGCTGATCACCGTCTCTGAGAAGAGTTATGGCTTCTTTGGTTGAAGCTGCGTCATGACCTTTGCTGATTCTCCTGTGTCTCATGTCAATTCCGCTACTAGATAGACAACAATGAAGGTGTCTTGCTTACGAGAGAAACGTCAATTTCCCACAATTAGCATCTCCAAGCAGCAGTATTGTAACTTCCGGAGGCTCAGACATGGTTTTGATATGTCAAGTGAAGGAAGTTTGAGACTGGGCTGGGTGTGAGGTTCTCGAAAATAGTAGTCATGTGAAGATAAGATAAGAACGACTTGGCACCAAAACAGAATAGGAAAAAATTGACGGCGAAAGAATTTGTGGTGAGTCAATCCGGCCATTCTACTCCCATCCGAGGGCATGAGGCCCTTTGTAATTCGATACATTAGAAGGCTCGAAGTCTGGAACTCGTCAAAAGCACGCTTTATCCATACATCAAAGAGCCAGAAGTACACTAAGAGTGATCTATCAACAAAAAAGGAGGCACATAACGGACAAGTAGAAACCGCAAAGATGGAGCAGAAGCCAGATTATACGGCTTGGTCCCACGAAAGCCTGATAGAAAGGGTTACGCAGCTTGAGTTGGAGTTGAAGAACAAAACACAGAGGTCTGTGGTCTCCATGTAGTCTTTAATCTGCGCATCCACTCACCATAAGAATAGTCTAACTATAACTCCCCCGCCTAAGAAGAGTTGGAAGAAACCACGAACCGAACGCGAGTTTGATCCCTCTAAGTACTCTACTCGACTTATAGCTCTAAAGCTTGCATATCTGGGGAAACAGTACAATGGTTTCGAGTACCATAGCGGCCATGAAACGCCTTTGCCAACGATCGAGGAAGAGTTATGGAAGGCGTTCAATAAGGCGAGGTTGATCTTTCCAAAAGGTGCGCATCCTTTGGCTCCTGGGGAGGTCAATTGGGAAGGATGCGAGTATTCGAAGTGTGGACGTACAGATAAGGGAGTTAGTGCTTTTGGGCAGGTGATAGGTATTCGGGTGCGGAGTAACAGACCACTTGCGAAGAAAAAAGAGAAGGTGGTGGATCATATCGAGAACTTGGAGTCGGAGCCTATTCAGGAGTTCAAAGAAGGCTTTGAAGATTTGCATAACACCAATCCGCGGGACGGTGCTCTCGAAATGGCATCCCCTCCTTTGACTCCGTCAAGGATACGAGAAGAGGAGTCCGGGCTTGACATTGAAGAGCCAGAATACGAAGAAGCCCTTGCATTTGACCCCATTGCTGACGAGATTCCATATGCTTCACTTCTCAACAAAATTCTTCCGCCTGATATCCGCATCCTAGCTTGGTGTCCATCACCACCCCTCGACTTCTCAGCACGCTTCTCATGCCGAGAACGGCGGTACAGATATTTCTTCACCCAGCCAGCATTCCATCCAACACCTCACCAACTTGAGCAGCAGTTACGCCCAGGAAGTAGCCCACGAATTAAAGATTCATGGCTGGATATCACAGCAATGAGAGAGGCTGCAAAGCTGTACGAAGGATTGCACGATTTCAGAAATTTCTGCAAAGTGGATGCTGGAAAACAAATCTCGAATTTTGAAAGAACGATCTTCTTTGCTGATATTGAAGAGGTTGAGGACCGGACGGGAGAGCTCAACTATATTAATGGACAACACTTTACCCCTGCTACACCTACAGAAGGTAGCCCTAAAGTATATACGTTCACTCTTCATGGTTCAGCATTCCTATGGCATCAAGTTCGACATATGGTAGCAATCTTGTTCCTTGTTGGACAAGGTCTGGAGGCGCCCTCCATTGTATCGGAGCTATTGGACGTAAAGAAGAATCCATGTCGACCTACGTACGAGATGGCAGACGACACGCCTCTAGTCCTGTGGGACTGCGTGTTTCCCCATGAAAACGACCCAGATCGCAAAAATGCTTTACAATGGCACTACCAAGGCGACCAACCCGGCTTTGGGGACGGCAAGTTTGGACCGGGTGGATTGCTGGATGGTTTATGGGGGGTGTGGAGAGAACGAAAGATTGATGAGATACTAGTAGGCAATCTCATGGGCGTCGTTGCATCGCAAGGCCTACCTATCTCCGAACTGAGCTCGAACCTCGCGACCAAAGGAGAGCGAAGTCAAAAAGTCTTTGACGGTGGCAACACACCTCGTTTGCAAGGAAAATATACCCCCGTGATGCAGAAACCACGATTACGAAGCGTGGAAGTCGTTAATGAAGAGTACGCAATCAAGAAAGGCTTTGAGAGTGCGGCAGATTTGAGGCTCCAGGGCTTCAAGCGTCTAAACATCCAGCCTCAGCTGCCCATAGATACCTTAGACGAGTAAAAGAGAGGCGCACAGCTTGGATATGTGGGCGTTGGATCAAACAAAAGGACAGACGGGATATCAATCACAGTCTCCGTGTGACGATACAGAGTGACATAATGCCAGTCCATAAACATCGTAGACATGAACATAAACTCATTCCAACATACATTTCCCCATCATCTCTTCCCTTTCTCCGGGACAGACTCCGGCTCATACAGACAACCCCTCACACCCCTCCAAACCGTCTCAACAAGCTTCCTCCTCGGCAACAACCTAGGAAAGCAAACCACAACCTCCTCCTCCCCTTCCACCACAATAACCAAATAATACCTCACTTCAAACCCTCTAAACGCCTCATTAATAAAAATATCCTGTATCTTCTGCGTAGGGATAAACCTCGTCGTAGCCGTACTAAGATATGTAGCCGCGCTCGAACTCGTCTGAATCCCCAGCCCCCGCAGAACAAGCAGAGATTCCGTAGTATGTATGCGCAGAAATATAGCATACAGCAGCATAAAAGCCGTAGGTATTAAGACCACAACTGGAATTTTGGAGGCTAGTCGTGTTGCTGTGTTTCCAAGGGAAGATTCGTGAATTCGCTGGATGCTATACCAGATGAAATCGTCGGTGAATATAGCTGGTGGTGCTTCATATGGTTGGATTGGTGTGGATAATGGTGACAGACTCCATTTTGAGCAGAGGAGAAGGAGGACTGAGAGACCGATCAGGAGACGGAGGAGATTGGTTAGGAGAAGGAGGATGCGTTGTGGGAGGGAGAGGGTAGGTGATGTTGAGATGGTGAATTCGGCGGTTGTAGGGGAGGGACGCCGTGTTAGGAGGTGTGGTTTTGCTGTTAGCATTGTGGTTGCGCGTTTGTGGTGTGTTGGCGCATTGGGAGTTGAGAGTGTAGTTGATATGAACGGAGGTTAAAAATAAAACCTTATCGCGATAAGAGCTTTTGGGTCACGTGTATTGTGTCGAAAATGGTCTTTAAGAGGTAGGTATGAAAGTACAATAAGTGTATTTCATGACAGTGCTTCATTGAATCGCTTTCGTACCATTTGTTATGTTATTTTAAGCTAGGAAACCAATGGCCGGTATTTCTCTGCCAATTGGCACAAGCCCTGAAGTTATCATACAACAATCCAGTAGCGTTGTAACACGGACCTCCAGGACAACGCAAGGAGTTAGCTACACCAAAGAGATTCGAACATCAACATGACAAAATCTAATTATTATCCTTCTTGTGCTCTCTTCCACACTCTATGTTCCATGCGACACCATCTCGCCTTCACTACCCATTACCTGTCCTACTAACTCTTACAGTGGGCTCGAGAAGTCATACTTGCTCGCAACGCCTTGCTTTGTCAAGATGCGCTCGATCTCGTCGGGCGTGGTAAACGGGAACAGCTTCCACGCTGAATTCTCCTTATAGAATCCCGGGAATGCGATGTCCAGCAGTTGGTGCAGTTTACCGCCACGCGCCAGCTTGTCTAGTGGTTGGTCAGGCTTGATAACGTCGAAGCCCCAGGTTGTCATGGTGGTAGGAGTCCAGCCCTAATCGGAGTGTGTCAGTCAAAAGATCTAGAGTGGATTGGCTATTATCGAGGGGACAGCCCAACTTACCAATGTGTAGAAGCGATCACCTCTCGTCAAGGCGACGGCATCACTCAAAATGGCCCTCGTGATGGTGTAGCCTCCGCAGAGTCCCGAACCGGGATACACGGGTTTCTTCGATTCTTCGAAAATAACGCCTGGGTAGAGTTCCACAAAATCGGGCTCCTTGTAGAGCGTCTTCAAGGCTTCCTGGATTTCTGGGTCGGGATTGATGTCCTGGAAGCTCTTGTGTGGCGTGAGGTCCATGAATTTGCGCAACTCATTCAGTGTACCGACGTGCCAGCTACGAGCCTGGCTCATACCAAGCACGCTGATAAGTTTGAGAACTGTAGGTGTTTGGCGAGCCCCGAAGGCAGCTGCGAATCTGCGTCAGTAGTTGGTCACGAGGAGATAATGATTGGAAAGAAGAGGTTTTATTCTTACCAGCAACATCGTTCGTGCTCTCCGCAATAAGCTTCGCCAGAGCCGTTGAGTCGAAGTAGCCGGCCTTGTTGCGCTTCAAGCCATTGAAAGTGCGTTCTTCAGGTTTCTGTGCCATGAGCTCTTCCCTCCACTTCCCAAGCCCTGTGAGAAATTCTCTGAGAGGCAACTTGGAGACATCTTTGCCTGGCCACAGCTTTCCAAAGAAGTCTTCAGACCACTTTTCGTCTCTGGCGCTGACAGTCGAATGCCAGCGGTAGATGAGGTTGAACTCGACCGAGACTTGGTTGCCGACACCAAGTGGGAAAGATCCTTGTGGGAAATCTTCAGAATAGGGATTACGAGGGTCTAGGACCCAGTCGGATTCAGGGGCATAATTCATGTTTAAGATTGTCCTAACGTAGTCTCCGAGGATGATATTCACGTACAGGCCACAGGTAACACTATTTGCTAGGTCAGTAGGGGCAGTAGTCGACCTTAGTCGGTAGATTAGTAGAACTTACAGTCTTGCAACGTTGAAGAGGTCTTTGTCGACCTCTTTCTCGGCGTCCTTGCCGAAGCGTGGATTGGGGCTGAACCTTCCACCTTCGTTGATGCGTTTCAATTCTGATGCAACATAGTTGTGAAAGCGATTGAAACTGATCAAGAACGCAGAAACTCCGGGGGGGAAAGTCAGAAGACGATATTCACTGAACGTGTCCGGCTTGAGCAAGCCGTCTTTCATAGTGCGGACAGCTTCCTGTTCCTCCTTATTGTTACCATATAGTGGGGACAGATCAAGATAGGATGAGGTAGTTGAAATGTTATAGTTTGGATTGGCGCTATCGTCACCAGTTCGGAAGATATCTGAACGATTATCAGCTTCACTACTGGCCAGGAGCTTAATGGAGGGACACAAACCGTGGATGATGATAGTAGCCAAGTAGAATAACATGCTGGAAATCTTATTTGGGTGCTCTTTAGGTGCTCCTTGACGAGCCAGTAGCTCTGTTAAACATTAACGGGTGCAACATCTAGCGATGGCTATCTGGGCACGTACTGTCGAACACCTCATAAGGATCTGGGTATGTTCTCCCTGGTGTTAAGGAAGTGACACTTCTTGCATATGGCTGACCTGCCGCTCCGAGCTTTGGATACAGGAAGTTCTCACAAAAGTTAGTAAACCAGATGCCATGTAATCTGCTATGGCGGTCTTACATTGTTAGATCCATCTGGAGTACGATACTCATTCTCATCGCCCAGGTATGACAATGGCGGATGCTGCAAGGTATCCCACAATCCCTTAACTAGGGTCCCGGTGAGCTTCCTCTGTACCTTGGAGTCGTCGGGCAATGAAGTCGCAAGCTGGATGACACGCTCCATCTGCATTGAGTCTTTAGTTAGTAAAGCGGCACGATGCGTTCACCCGGTTTCCAAGAATGTGCAAACCCACCAAATAACTCTTGTCTTCGAGACCTTCTCCAGCAACCTTTGTGTGGACAATATCAATGAGAACACCGATATCGTCATCGATTCGAAGTGCCTGGCTCTTCCCATCCTGAATGAGCTCCTTGTTGGATTGCAGATAATCAAGTGTGTCTCTGAGAAGGTTGCCCCAATCAGTGGATCCGTCGCGTTTGGCTTGTGCAGTCGTCTCGTCATCCTTCACACCATTCACATCGCCGAGGAGTGCATCAAAGCGCCCAATGACTTTGTTGAGAAGTGGTTCGGGTTTGGCTATTAAGTCTGTGCCCATGTGGGACTTTACAATGTCAAGAAGCCCCTTGAGGCTAGGGAACAATGAAGCCATGTTTGATGTGTTTGATGGTGATTTTGGGATGATGTAGTAGAGCTAAGTGATAGTACACTTCTGGAAATGAAAGTAGTAGCGGTTGACTGAGAGAAAGGAGGTATATATTGATTGACCCAGGGCTTGGTTCCTTAAGTGCTCTGACGAAGTGAGTATTTCTCATTTGCAATGTACAGGTTCTATTTGTCGACACTTAATCAGCCTTAGAATGAGTCTGCATGACGCATTCATTGGCAATGCCTGCTTCTTGTCAGCCGTTCACGAGCTTGCGGAGGGAGGAAAGCCAAAGAACACATATGCGCCAAGGCATTGCAACCCTCCAAATATCCACTTAGTTGCAGCCTGGCTGTGCCGTTTGCCTCCCGTCTACCTTGTCAGGACATGGGCATCAGATGAACGTCAGCATCTTTCCGAGCGTGAAAAGTTAGGCTGTCTTAGCTAAGATCTCGCACCCCTAAATTCAACTCGAATTTTACAAATTGGGAAATATCACACTAGTAACAATGGTAGGGCTGATCCTCTGGGCTCACATGTCCTGAAAAGGTCTCAAGTACAGCTGACCACCAGATGAGTTCAAGCCGCCACATTGAGGCGGAACAAATATTGCTGAGAACAGTCAGCCTCAGCCCAAAATAATTATCGTCGTGACGGGCGAAGAGGGTGTAACCAAATGCTATGCTGTTTACGATTCGACTGTCTGTCCCGTAATCGCAGCCTCAAGCGAGGAAACATTAAGGCCACCATGGACTAGATCTTCTTGTTAAAAACCCTCCATAGACTGAGATGTTTCTTATCCCTTCAATCTTCAGAAATTCAAATTCCTATACAATGGCACAAGCAACGACCAACGGCAACACGACCAACGGCATGGCTAACGGTAACCCGCCTAAACTGGCAAGTTACAAGCGTCTCATCATCTGCTCAGACGGGACATGGCTTTCTTCTGATACTGGCGATAAGGCTATACCTTCAAATGTGGCCAAATTGGCCCGGTCTATTGCCAACAGTGGCCCTGACGCTGAGGGCGATATCGTGAACCAAATTGTGTATTACCACGCTGGTCTGGGAACAGGAGATCTTCCATTACAGAAAGCCATCTATGGTGAGTTGTGCCGAACTTGCCTCCTACTTTCCTTTTTATAAAAACAGCTTTCCTAATATATTATTCTCAATTTTAGGAGGTCTCGGATGGGGTCTTGACGTCGATGTGCTTCAGATCTATGACTTCATCTCCAACAATTACTTTGAAGGCGACGAAATCTTCTTGTTTGGGTTTTCTCGCGGCGCTTTCACTGTGCGCTCAGTCGGTGGTCTTCTATGTGAAGTTGGCGTACTCACCGCTGAGCACATGTCACGCTTTCCTGAGTTGTGGAAAGCGTACCGTTCGGATACGAGTGGACTTCCATTCACCAAGTCACAGTGGTACCTGGATAACAAGGAAGAACTGGGTCTGAAGCCGGTCAGAGTGAGGGTTGTTGGTGTTTGGGACACCGTTGGAGCTCTGGTAAGTTACACAGGGCATGCACTCCGCTTTCATCTTGCTGATCTTCCGTGATTAGGGGATTCCTGAATGGCCAGTAGTAAAACGCCTGTCAATGCTTGGCGTTCCAATCAACAAGGAATATGCATTCCACGACACGAAGGTGTCAAAATGTGAGTAGAGCTAAAGCGCTTACAAAAACGGACTAGAGCTAATTGATACTTTAAGACATCGACTATTGTTTCCAGGCACTAGCGATCGACGAGAAACGAATAACGTTTCCACCTACTCTATGGCACAAGTCGACAGATGGTCCTGCTATAGACTTACAGCAATGCTGGTTCCCCGGTGTCCATGGCAATATTGGCGGCCAAGCTGAAATTGCAAGAGCCAAGAGCGACTATGAAGAAATCGGATACAACACTCTTGCATGGATGGTAAATCAGCCCCAAATCCTACTTAACTTTTGGTTAATCTGACTAATTACTTACGATTTAGGTGGACAATCTCTCTGGCATGCTCACCTTCGAAGACGTTGCAATCAAGCTGTTCATCGAGGGGCATCGCCGGGCGTTGAATTCCAACAAAATCAACAATGGCTGGGGTTGCGGACCAATCATCGACAATTTCTCTGGCATTGTAGGTGCCTTCTTCTGGCTTCTTGGCAAGATGACCCGCACGCCTGGCGACTTTCCACGAAACTCTGGAGATGGAACTTCAGGCGCTACGAACGAGTTCTTCCACCCCATTGTACGAATCCGGAAATCCAAGGTGCATGACTGGCATCCACACGCTCTCAAAGGATGGTCGCTGGATGAGCCAGACAATAACGGAGGGTGGAAGTGGGCTAGGCAAGGCGTACAGGACGTGCCCGAGTATGTGCTGCGCCCAGAAAAGGTGATGAGTGTGGCTTATGAAAATGGTAACACGGTCAGGTATGGAACTGAGTCAAGCATGGCAAGAAAGCTATGCCCAAAGAACATTCTGTTGGATCTAGACAGGGATAATTCGATCCTCGATGCGCACGAGAATGGAGTGGCACACTAAGGCGAGGCAGCTTGTAGTTTTTGTTTTTGTACGAAGTAGGAGGATCCAATAATAGCTTGATAATTCTTTTTTGTACACCGAAGTATTTGTGTTGGAGTGAAGAGCCTGCCTAACTTGTGCTACCACATCATTTCCCAAACCGTAATTCCCCACGTCTGCAGGTTCTCTTACATACAGTAACTGCGGTTGTGCTGTGCCGAACCCCGCCAGCCTGGTGCTTGTTTGCTTACCTTACCTATCCATACATTTTCGTACTTTATTTCTTTCACAAAATACCGAAAAAGGTCCGTAAATAATATATGACTACTATAATAACCTTCCCAAAATGGGGTTTGAGGGTTTTACTTAAAGGTTATACTAGGTACGGCGTCATCATTGGTTCATAGGTAAGCCAAGACGTCCAATTTAGGTATGCTCGGTTAATAAAATTTCTCGCTACCCCTTTACGCTAGACACTTCAGCAAGCTACATTTAACCGATTGGCTGAAGCGGCTGCAGCAACACTGCAGACCTATCATAATTGCACAGCTTGTGCTTACCTGCAAAAAAAGAAAAGCTGCGGAGCTGACTATTCCCAGTCCATCGGTGACAACTTTGAACAGGGGTTGTCATTGGAGGTGTAGAAACAATGCTTTCTATAGGTTATAGGCGGGTGGTGTACCGGGCTCCGCGTGAGTAGTATCTCGGAAGGAAGTTTTTTTTCAACCTAGGTACTATTCTGTGCCTTAAGTGACTGAGACATTGTTCTGACCTTTGGGACCTATTCTGGACTAATGGTATCTTCTTTACCGGAGTACATTTCATCAGCCTTATTTGTGGGGACAATATTCCGCTACTCTTTTCGTTTCTGTAATATTCTACTATACTTACCCCGCTTACCTACCTATTTCTTCTGTGAGGTAGGTAATGATCCTATCTTGGCTGCACTACACCATCGGCACAGTAAGCCAGCCAAGCCAGCTCAATACATTCGTACATTTTAACCGATGGATGCCAGGATGGGATGGGGTTGGTTCAAGGGTGGAAGTGGTGGCCCTGCAGGAGGCATACGCAGTACCAGGTAAGTAAGTGCGCTTACTCTCGCAAAATTCTCACAAATTAAGAAGCTGAGATTGCAAATCGAGAAGAGTGGCCAAGAGCTGAGAAACCAAAAAAAAAACAGTCAGCTATTGGTAAGTGATGCTGGAAAAGCCAACATCTTCACATGTCAAATGTAAGCCCCGTCGCGGCGTCGCTGAGTGTCAGGCTGTCAGCCTCGAAATTGATGTACTTACATGATCACTGTAAGTACGAGGAGAATGACCTCTCCTCCCTCTCCTCAATTTTGTTCCTCTCAATCCATTTTTTCCCATTTTTGCTTTCCTGCACTTTTCGCACATTTTCGTTCGCCCACCATGGCCTTTCGCACCACACGGAAGATCAACTTCTTTACCACCGTTTTTGGAATCTTTAAGAGGATTGTTGATACTGCTACTAACCTCGCTCCCTTCGCTGGATTTGTCACGTGGTTTACTATCCGAGACTTATTCTATAGCGTAAGTCCTCCTCTCTCAATACCATACCCTCAAATCTTCAGAAACTAATGGAATCTTGTCCAGTTCATAAACCCTTTCTTTCCAAAGCGTCGTGTTGGGGACATCACTCAGTATCATGGTGTACACGGTGTCTACAGAGCACCCGTTCGGGGCAGCGACTCACGATCCCCATGTCCTGGGTAAGAAAAAGAATTCTCCGCCCTTCTTATTTTCCCGTATTACCATCCGTAGTAGAGCGCCATTGCTGACATACTTCCGCGCTTGCATAGACTCAACACCCTTGCCAATCACAGTAAGCGCCGAAAAGCTTAATTCGACTTCAGCGGCTCAGCCCTAAGCCTCTATTCCTAGCTATTTCGTATTACCATCCGCTTGAAGATTACTGGTTGCTAATGCGAGAGGATACAGATATCTTACCGCGAAATGGGAAACGTCTCACCTATAAGCAGCTTTCAAGTGCTATTCAACATGCCTACAACCTTGCTCCGTCCCTTGCTGACCAGCTTACCTCGTCGGCTATGACTCTCGACCAGGGCCGTGGTTGGATCAACCTACACGATCTGAATACTCTGAATGCAAGTTCTGTTCCTTCCCCGGGTTATGCCGCAGGTTCCCCACACTAACTAACACCTGCAGGTGATCCAACATGACGCCTCATTCTCGCGTCCTGACATTGCTTTCTGCCCAGACCAAAGCTATCCACACCCAGACCTTGTCGATGACTTCCTCTCCCATGCCTCTGATGGCAAAAATGTCTCACTCGAGGATATGGCTTACTACTCGTCACTACGCCGTAATGCGTGCAGACGTGACAATGGCCAATTTTCACTTACTTGGAGCTTTCTGCACAAGTTTTTCGGTAAGCTGCCTTTTCGCCTCTAGTTTGCCTTACTTCGCCGCAATCCATCTTACTGACCTGTTGCGCGTGATAGGTTCTGGAAATGCTGCCCTCATGTACTCCATCTTTGGTGGCAACGTGAAAGACTTGAGCTGTTTTCTGAGTGACGAAAAACTTCCTGATGGCTGGGAGCCTAAGAATAGAGAGTTCTTTGGACACACTATTTTGGTATTTTCCCTACCCTTTCGAAATTTTAGGCTCTCTCGTAGCTTTACGAATTCGTTAGTGCTAACTTTGGATGACACGCACAGAGCGCCCAGATCACCACTCTGGCCATTGAGTTCAATATCAATGAGAAGCAGAAGCTTCGTCCTCATGATGCGCTCTTCGTTGAACCTAATGGAATCTAGAAGATGACTACAGTGGAATGGGAACTTGATTGGTTAGTTTGATGTGACTTGACTTGAAGATCTTTTTTCTTTTCCTGCTCTTCATCTTTTGGCAATTTTTTCTCATGCGAGACAAACACAGCATACCATGGTGTTTCGTTTTTTAGGAGGAGGAATGACAATTGGAAACAGAATTTTTTTTTTAGCAATTTCTTTTTGCAAGACAAAACACAGCATAGAGTACATAATGGTGGTTTCTGAGGACGGACTCTAATTGGAAATGGAAGTCGCTTATTTTTACCACTCTACATCTCGTATGTTATAACATGTAAAAACTCGACACTCGAAGGACCACAACGCTATTGATTGTGTCAAATTTTCTCTGTGATTTGGAGTACCGTCCTCGCTTAACGACATCTTTGATATACTTTTGGTAGCCTGGCACCCAGCTCTCAGGGCACTTTCTGACCACCACAAGTTCCACAACCCCTCAAAAATCATCAAAAGCGCCACCCCCGAACAGAATATGTCAAATTCGACGGGCTGAGTATGCAGGACCAAATATAATCTATCATGTAGTCTCTTGGCAGCTTACTTGCTTTTTCGAGGAATAAATAATGGTCGGTATGTGCCATATGCTTAGGGATGTAGGTGGAAGACTGGAAGGCTGGGAACTAAATTAGTGGATGTGGTATTGGGGGTTGCGTTACTAGTTCAGTTTTGTGTCACCTCTCTGCCTACGAAGTATTGCCTACCTATTCAGCTGCATTCCTTCAAGGCTTAGCCGCTGATGATTCTATGGGCTCATGTGGCCTCAAAGACGTTAGCCTGCTAGGCTACTATACGATTTCAGCAAGCCTCAATGTGGCAATTGCTCCGCTATGGCTTGCAATTATAGTTCAATTGTGATGAGCCTATGCAAGCGGAAGTTGTGTCACGGCCTGCCTACCTATCCAGTTGCATTTCTTCAAGGCTAATAACCGCCGACAACTATACGGCCTATCTCGTCTCAAGCATGTTAGCCTACTTTGCTAGTATACGACTTCAACAAAACTCGATGTAGAAACTGGGGTCGCCATAACTTCCACTTCGAGGTCGGCTATGAAATAAGCTGACCCCCAAGTCTAGGCATACGCAGCATCCCGTGCAAGGTTCATGGTTATTAGTGATCGATCTTAAGATCTCTCAATGATGTTCACTAACTCCACTTTCACATGTCAATCTTTTTCCTGTCCATTTCCTAAAGAACACAGTCATATCAATAGTTATAGTCAGCGCTATAGGCATGAGTGTGGTTGAGGTTTCACTGACATAGCCCCTTTTGAGAAGTCTTATGCCAAGATTGACAAATTCGGTAGCCCATTAAGGAAGGAATGAGTACGTTGCATCAGGGGGCTTGATCGACAAGCTGACTCGAACTTATGATTCTGCCTTCCTGGGGGTGCTGATTCTCGGAATATTTGTTCACGCCGCCTATAGCTACAGTGGAAACACTTGTACACCTGATAGCTTTTGGTGTTGTAGGTGTCCACTTTTCACCTTACTTGCCTTAGTCGTTAATATTCTGAGAAGCTACTAAATGAGTCTTCCTCGCAGATAACTACCCACGAATCTGCTATACATCCCAGTTCCGCAAAGCGAAAAGCTTCGACTTCACAAACAAAACTAACTACAACTGTACTTTTATATTTCATCATGACTTCACACGCAATTGCCCCCGAGGAGGAAGTCCACACCATCCAAGGCTATGAATATGTTATAGTCGGATCAGGCGCTGGTGGTGGACCATTGGCTGCCAACCTCGCAAAGAAAGGCCACAAAGTTCTCCTACTCGAAGCAGGAGATGACCAAGGAGACAATATCAACCAGCAGGTTCCAGCCTTCAACTTCAAGTCCACAGAGGACCCAGCGATGGCATGGGACTATTTCGTCAAGCACTATGGAGACCCAAAGCTTGCCGAGAAAGACTCGAAAATGACCTGGGACACGCCCGATGGAAAAATATATGTCGGCTTGAACCCTCCCAAGGGATCGACGCAGAAGGGCATCCTCTACCCTCGTGCAGGCACGCTCGGTGGCTGTACCGCACACAATGCAATGATTACCATCTACCCTCATGAGAGCGACTGGACCAACATCGCTGAGATCACCGGGGATGCCTCGTGGGGCCCGGATGCCATGCGCCAATACTTCGAGCGCCTAGAGCGTTGCGAGTATCTCCCAAAGGGTACCGCTGGCCACGGCTTCGACGGCTGGCTTGGTGTGGACCACGCTGATATCAAGCTCGCACTGGCAGATCTTAAGGTCGTCTCCATTGCTAGCGCGGCTGCTGGTGCCATCGGCCACAAGCTCCTCGATTTGGTCCCGCAGAAGATCCCTCAGCTTCTCTCACTTCTGAAACGCGATGTCAATTCAGTGGATGTTCGTCGTGACGGGTATGAGGGGCTCTACCAACTCCCGCTGGCCACCAGCGGTGGAAAGCGCAATGGCACTCGCGAATATCTCGTCGAGACGGCGAAGTCATTCCCATTGGATATCAGAACGGATTGTCTTGCCACCCGTATACTTTTCGAAGGCGAGGGCACAGATGGCACACCAAAGGCCATTGGTATTGAGTTCCTCGAAGGCAAGAGTCTTTACAAGGCGGATCCTCGTGCAAAAGCATCCAATGTTGGTATTAAGCATCGTGTCCTAGCATCTCGAGAAGTCATTGTTGCATGCGGAGCCTTTGGTACGCCGCAACTGCTCAAACTGAGCGGCATTGGTCCCAAAGCCGAGCTGGAGCAGTTTGGCATTCCGGTCGTGAAAGACCTACCAGGAGTTGGTACAAACCTGCAAGATCGTTACGAGATCCCCATCGTCACCGAACTAGAGGACGACTTCCCAATTATATCCAAATGCACTTTCAACGCAGCTGGACAGAGAGACCCATGTCTCGAAGAGTGGGAAGAAGGAAAAGGACCCTACGCTTCTAATGGTCTCAGCATTGCTTGCGTGAAGAAGTCTAAGTATGCCGACTCTGACCCTGATCTTTTCGTCTTTGGTGGCCCTGCATACTTCAAGGGCTACTTCCCAGGGTACTCGGCCCTCACCACCGCAGACAAGAGGCACTTCACCTGGGCCGTTCTCAAGGCTCATAACCACAACGCCGATGGAACTGTCAAGCTCAGATCAACAGACCCTCGCGATGTGCCTGACATCGACTTCAATTACTTCAGGACAGAGTTTGAGGAATCTATAGAGGCCGAGCGGGATCTCGACGCTATTAATGAGGGTCTCGAGTTCGCCCGCAAAATCATGGATAGTGTCCTACCTATCGCTACGGGACCCCTCAAAGAGGTCAACCCCGGCCGCCAGGTAGCTACTCGGCAGCAGACGAAGGAATTCATCAAGAACGAGGCTTGGGGACACCATGCTTCGTGTACCTGTCCTATAGGAGGTGATGGAGATGAGAAGGCCGTCCTTGATTCGCGCTTCCGCGTTCGTGGTGTAAGCAATCTGAGGGTTGTTGATGCTTCGGTCTTCCCAAGAATTCCTGGTTTCTTTATCGTCGTTCCTGTTTACATGATTAGTGAGAAGGCGTCGGACGTTATTCTTGAGGATGCTGCTTAAGGATGCTCGTGCGAGTCTATGAATGTAGTTTAGCGCTAGCGGTGATATCACGTGTGTATGGATCTTAACTGAATAGATTTATCTTTGTCTATGGAGTAGTCTACTTTAATCTATTTTTGTTACATTATGAAAATCTATCCGGTAGATAGGTACTGTAAAAACTTACAATTAAATCCCTATAATGTGAGTAGTTAGCTCTACTTGGCACATTCTCTCTTCCCACTTCAATTGATCTTTAGTTTAAGTGAGTTGACTTACTGCGAGGTTATAGTAATTAGTATTGGGCTTTTACCAGGAACATTGCCTAGTAAATAACAGACTTAGCACCTGATTACTACGAAGATATTTCAAAACACTACCCACTTCAAGAAATATAAAAAGCCTATTTCACTCTCAAATGAAGGAGGAAATTCAGATCACTCCTTTCACCTTTTTTTTTGCAAGAAACAAGAGATTGTTTATGAATGCTTTCTATTTTAACACTGTACACCGGTGTCTCTTGGATTCATAGAAAAGGGGCGTATTTGAAAAGACCGTAAAGAAGTAGAGAAAAAAAGGAATTACAATCCCAAGAAATGCCACCGCAAGCTATGCAAAAAACAATCGCCAAACAAGACAGACAATTCCACCCAAAATCAAGTCATCCTCCACTCAACCCCTCACTCGTCCCCAACATCCATGAAGTTCGATACCATAGAGGAATCGCTTATGCGTATTGCCAAGCAGCAACACCATCAAAGTTATAAGTAGCAAGGTTAATACCAATGCAATCAACAGTAGTGGCATTACCAGCCGTAGTAGCGAAAATCTGGTAAACACCAGTAGAGTTGGCAGCAGGGCAAGCGAAGAATCCTTCACCGTTGCTACCGAATGCAAGGTTGCCGACTGTGTTGTTACTGGTTTGAGGTGTGTATGTGAAAGGAGATGTTTGGCTTCCAGGTGGGATGTATGCGCTGTGAGCGGTTGTGAAGGAGAGGGATCCGTCAGCTGCGATGTAGGCTTGTTGACCACCTGGAACTTCGGTGTCTAATGAGAGTCCACCGCTTCCAGCGAGGAAGGCTGTTACGGTTCCGGCTATTGGGATTGTTAGTTGCTGGATTTTTTGTGGTTTGGATGGGGAGGAATATAGCTTACCTGGGCAAACCTCGACGACTTCGGTTGGGCAGTATGAGGATGTCTCCTTGCCGATCCAGAATTTACCGCCATTTGCATTGACGGATTGAAGGTGGACGGCGCTGGTTGAGTGGGTTGCGATGACGGAGAAAGCAGAGTTTGTTTGTCTTTCAACAAGTGCTGGAGCAGCGGCAGCGAGGCCGGCGAGGAAAGTGGTGAGGATAACGTTGGTAAACATTTTGTCAGTTTGGTTTGGAGAAGTGGTTGTGTGTAGGTGTAGGTGATTAAGAGAGTTGATTGAATGAGATAGTTATTATAGTTGATTGGCTGAAAGCGAATGTGATTGTGATGATGAGATGAAAAATAAATTGAGAGGAACTTCCTCGTCTTTATATATTACCTACCTATTCCAGGATGGCAAGGAGGCAACAGAGGGAACTCAGCTCGTGTTCCAAGCGACAAAAGCTGGGCATGACATCAAAGGGGGATGAAGATCCCGAAAGCAAAAGGGATGGGCAATGCCAACCACGAAATAACTTTGGTCCCACACCTTGGCAATCTTTTTGCATTTATCCACCCATACGATAGGCATCCTATCTATTATCTACCCTATCTCATGAGGCTTCCTTCACCCACAACTCCCCACAAGAAATCTTGTAAGATTCAAGCTGAGCGTTTCAGGTATCGAGAAATCAAATGAACTCTTCCTTCGAAGGATACAACATGGAGCCTCACTAGAAGCTTGTTTTGCTGAGGCAGATTCTTTCATCTCTCCACACCTCCACACCGTTTCTTCATTTTTGGTACGAAGTGTATGCATTGTGCAAATAAACAGCAGAAGATGCTAGAAAGCCTAACTGAGAGCCCACCGTGCGCATCACACCCAGCACCCACAAAACAAACCAGCACACAAAGCTTAAAAAAGCTGTGTTCGGTTCAATTGCCGGTGCCGAAGCTAGCGACACGAGTTTAAAGCAACGTTGCTAGTTGTATCTGTAGCTGTAGCTGTACCTAGCTTACAGCGCAGCCCTGTAGCACCAAAACACGAAGTCCAAAAAAAATTTAAGGTAGGAAATAGGCAATGTCACTCACCATTTGGCATTTGGGCGACGACGAGGGCGCTTGGAGACGGCTTTTCGGCAACTGACGCTTTGCCAAGATCGCCGTTCTGTACGGTACTCCTCTCGTGCTTATCTATTCACCTTCATCACTCACAGGTCCCTTCAACATCTATATTTGTTCAAGTCACGTACCCGATAAACCCCAAAGCAGAAAGCTGCAAGAACAAGGCAAAAATGCAGATTTCTCGTGTTTTCTCGTGTTTTCTCGTATTTGTCTGTGTCATACAAGTAGGCATGCGGGCACTTCATGTTGCTCACCAAAAAAATAATAATCCGGTCGAGGAGACGAATCATCATTGACTTGCCCCAGGTTGGTTGGAGCGGCTGTGAACTGTCTTGGCGACGATGCCCTCTCGTACTCTGTATGCACCGTATGCTATTTTCAACCACGACTGGAAAAAAAAAACAAAACTAACTTCTGTACCTACGACAGAGCCTCAGATGGAACGGTAAATGGGTTTTTACACTTTACTGGAACAGTCCAAGCCTCTTTCTATCTCCATAAACTTATCAAACTATTATTCTTTGCATATTAATGGCAGCATTGCTGATCCTTCCGAAGATCATAAAAGGCATAAACCGTTCATCCCATACATAGCCTCTTTCATAATTCTGAAACATCCAATCCCAGGCGAGGCAAACCCTCCTGTTCCTGCGAGGCTGCGTCGAGTTTACGGTTCCACTTACTACTTGTTCCCAAACAAGATTGGTAGCAAACTCCGCGGTGTGACGGTACTTACAAAAGTCCGATGTTCTGCAGGTTTACGGGGGAAAGCAGTAACTCGTGGGTTCCATGCGATAGATTGAATGGCCTCGGGCATGATATGTTTGTGTTGCTCAACATCTCATTACACTGCATCGGCAGCCCCAGTGTTCGTCTGACAAATGCGAAAAAAACCGAAAAAAAAGAGTAAACTAAGAAGAAAAAAATCAATATAGGAAATATTTCAGTCACATTCCGCTGCTCACATGTCGCTACAATGGGCACACGTATCCCAAGAAAGCACCCTGTATTCTTACGAAAGTTCTCTAAGGTAACGCACCCCAGCACTTGGGAAAGACGTCAGTAGGAAAAGGAAAGTATCCAAAAATCAAAGTACAATATCTAAAACTTCCGAGTACAGGATTTTTGGAAGTCAGTGTTCTTTTGATCTGCCTGGCGGCTTGATGGGTATAGCAATCGTATCTGGGCACAGTGCATCTGTGAGGCAAGGAGTCTCGCTGGCACCCTTTCCAATGGCCTAGTCCCTATATGTATCCTTAAAACGCCAAAATAGATACGAATAGACCAAGATTTCTTTTCTTGCAACATCACCTCGTCAAAAAAAAAACACGTTAGTGTAGTGTGTTAAAACGCACTTCACGTCAAGCCGATGCGCCTTCCGCTCATCTCATATGCTTGGAAAAAGTACTGACAGAGACTCGCCGTGATGAACTCTGCGGATGGCCTCGGCGAAGACGTGACCTATTTCGAGGACGTCTAGCTTTTTGGGGCACAAACGCTGGTGGTCTTCTTGGGGTACACTGTTTGTGACAATGACTTTATCCAGGGAAGACGCGTTGATCCGCTCGATGGCATCACCACTCAGGACACCGTGAGTGATTAATGCGTAGACTTGAGTTGCACCTTCTTTCTTCAACAGCTTCGCAGCTCTGGTGATCGTGTTGGATGTATCCGCAAGATCATCAACAAGAATGGCAATTCTATTGGTAACGTTTCCTACGAGCATCATCGTGGCGTTTTGGCGATCGGTGATACGAGTGGGTCGACGTTCCTAAGGGGATATGAGTGCGCGCAAAGTTTAGAGTCAGGAGAAGTATTACCTTATGAATCAAAGCGAATTCCACGTTCAGACCATCTGCAATGGCCGTCGCTCTCTTCGCTCCACCTGCATCCGGACTAACGATGACTGCCTCCTTGAAATTGGGAATATTTTGTTGTATATATTTCTTCAACAGAGGCATACCATATAGGTTGTCTACTGGGATGTCGAAGAAACCTTGGTATTGTGGATCGTGCAAGTCCATGGTGATAACATGATCCGCGCCGGCACAGGTCAGAAGGTCCGCCACTAAGGTACCTGCTTGAGCCACCCACTGCTTGTATCCTGGCTTGGCTTGGAAAAGGCTGTTGGAGGCATTGGCGTTGGGAAGGAGTCCTGGGTTTACATCGTGGGTTGTAAAAGTTTGCGAAGACGCTGAGTTATCGCGAGCCCGTCCATTAAGGAATTGCATGGAGTCTACTGTATCTGACCTCCTGGGGGTGATGCCATTGCTATATGGGATACCATTCTGCTTATCCAGAGAGGCCTCTCCAAGCATTTTCTGTAACTGGTTCATTCCATTGCCATTGGTGAGGCTCGTTGTCTGCGGCCGTCCTGGACCAGGAGTTGCTGGTCGACTCTCGAATGTGAAATCGTTTCTGTTAACATCGGTGGGAGCCTTCGTGAGAGGTGCGCCAACCTTGTTATATGGCAAGTCGGGCTGTCGAGAGTAGGGGAACAATGGAAGGACTGCCGTGACTCGCTTTGCAGAACCTGTTTTGCAGGCGGATATCATAACGCAGAGGTCAATAAAGTGGTCGTTGACCTTGCCGCCTCCAGATTGGATAATATAGACATCCTTTCCACGTACAGAGTCCTGAATTTCGAGGCGACTCTCGCCAGCGGAAAATTTTGTAAGGATGCGATTGCAAGGCGGGACACCTAAGGAATTGCAAATGGTTTCGACGAGCTGGGGATGGGAATTTCCACCGAGGACAACAATATTTCGAACCATGGTTGCTTGAGTGTGGAGTCTGGAGTCTGGAGAACGAGGAGGAGAAAGGAGGGTTTGGATCGGGTGTATGAGGACTCGTGAGAATGCGGGCGACGAAAAGTGGGTTGCAACGCGGCGATGATGGCGAAAGGAGAAGTGTATATATGTAGTCGCGCAAAGGGAGAGTTTAGGGTAAGCAGAAACAGGTACAACTGTGAGCTTGACGGGAGCACATTGGGGAGTTGGAGACAAGCAAGAAGCTCCGAGATGAATGTTTGGACTGATCAAAAAAAGACGCAGAATGCAAATGATTTTAGCTCTGATATGGCGTCCGCCTAACCTCTTTGAGCGCAGAAAAGCGGCAGAACTAGCACCCCGCCTAAATTTCGCAAAAGCACATGAAGGTTGCATCAAAAGCCACCCACCAAATCACCAACAAATCACCATGAAGATATTAGAAGCCCAGTCAGCCGTCCTCACCAACTATGAGGTCTTTGAGCATCTGAATGAGCAGATTGCACGACGAAGTCAACTGTGCAAGGATGTGAGAAAGAAACTCCAGAACGAAGCTCGACAGAAGAAGGCGCCGGAGAAAATGGGGAAGAAGCTTCGCGATGTACCGCTGAGCGAGAGTGAGAAGAAAGACATCGAGAATACAGTCAAACGCTATTGCAAAAGACCAGGAAATCTTGAGGCGGTAGTCAGAGAGGTAGAATTTCCATCCCATAATAAACAATGAGAACATGTGACTTACCAACTATACCCCAGATCCTGGAGTACCTCAAAGAATTGCCATCACCTCTTTATATGGGAGATGATCCCCAAAAACCACAGAAGATTCCATACAACCAAGACTCTATCAAAACTATCCTCGAACGTCTGCGCCCTTACGACCTCACCAAAGCCGAAATCCTGATGATTATGAACCTCAGGCCTGTCAATGGCGCTGTCCTTGGCTGTGTGGTTGAAGAGATGGAGGCGGGGCGATACACTGAAGAGCAGCAGGTTGAGATGGTTCGGATTATTGCTGAGGTTCTAGGAAAGCCGGATCCCGAGGCAGATAGGCAAGCCATGTCGGACAGTAAGGAAGCTCACAAGGAAAAGTCAAAGTTGGCCAATCATAAGGAGCAGGTGGACGAGGAAATGGAGGAAGATCTATAGCAGCATCGGAGGCCATGCAGTACGGTGGGCTTATGATTTGCAGACGTTTGGTTCATGGCGTATGGCGTTGGTAAAATTTGGGATGGCATAATGGAGATACCCAAGCGCTCAACATTGAACAGTGGAAATGCTAAATTTGTAAACAATTAAAGCATCTGAACGGGAGGGATTTCCTAAACCTCGATTCTCAATTTTAGGTGACTCGACAGACAGAGAGAAGATTTGTCGATGTCGTTCAGCTTTGCTGTTTTATAGCGTTATTCAGCTCCAATCAGAGGTGCTTTTAGCATCTGCTACATGCGTGTCAGCACCCGACGATACGGAACCTGAAGTTAAATTTATGTACATAAGCGACCTGATTCCCACTCTTATCCAACCTCCAGCATCATTTCACTCAACAGAGCCCAATTTCAACTACACAAACGCTTACCATGAAAGTCATACTCTTACCCCATGATTCCTCCTGGGCTAGCGAATTCAATAAAAACAAATCCCAGCTCCTTGAAATCCTTCAAGGCATCCCAATCGCCTCCATAGAACATATAGGCAGCACCTCAATCCCTGGTCTCATCGCAAAACCCGTCCTAGACATAGATATAATAATTCCCTCAACACCAGACTCCATCCTTCAAGAAGCACGTGCCGCATTGGTAAAAGCAGGATACTTCGATTGCGGCGAGATGAACGTACCAGGACGTTTCGCATTCCGACAACCAGGCTACGGTAAAGCAGATGCCGCATTTGGGCACAGTACTACCAAAACCAAAACCAAAGGCCAAGAAGGAAAAGAAGAAGTTCCGGAGATGAGAAGGAATACGTATTTAATTCTAGAAGGATGTCCAGCATTACGAAATCATCTTGATTTGAAACGGGTACTTTTAGAAGATGAAGGGTTGAGAGAAGAGTATGGGCGGGTTAAGAGGGAGTTGGCTGAGAGGGATTGGAATGATATTGATGGGTATGCTATGGCGAAGAGTGAGATTCTTTGGAAGATTTTGAGGAGGGCTGGTTGGAGTGAGGAGGATTTGGAACCCGTTAAGAAGGCTAATACCCCTACTCCTGCACCTGCATCTGTTATTCCGTGATTGTTGGCTTGGGTTTATAGTGCTTGTGTGGCTACTTCCTTATGTCCAGATGCGGTTTTTTTTTGGGGTTTTTTGCTTTTCACTTCGCTGCTGTTTTGACAATTTGATGGGTATTTTGGAATACGACTATTAATAAAGTTAGATTAAGAAGCTTCTACGCTCTTACAATAAGCAGCGTAATATCATTACGTAGATAGACATCTACTAGTCTAGGCAACTGTATATTTAGTCATACTTGAGTCTTATGAAAGTAGCTAAGGCTGCAAGTAAGACGCTGTGATATATCATAGAGTGCCTCGCTTTAAATATCAATAAATCCGTTCACTACGGCGACTATCAGCTTTGCTAATACAGAAAATCTTGCTGTCATCATAGCCCTGCCCTAATTTCAAAATAAAAGGAGATTAATTACTTTCGAAGGCTTACTCTGAGCATATGTATAAGATTGCAATATTGAGGATGACAACAATGAGTTACAACGATTGTCAACGCCTGTAGGAATGGAAGTTCCCTTGAAAAAAATTAAAATTAAGAATGGGTGAAAAACTATGCGACGGCGTTGCTCAGGCCATATTCAAAGGAATGTTGCTAGAAAGCAGAAAACTATCTGTTACGCAAGCAGCTATAACCCTCTTTCCCCACAAAATTCAGAACTTATCCTAAGAACTTCTACCACTTAATATTCTGCGACCAAAGGAGATAGAGACATATGTGGTGAAGGGGAGCGAGATACAGATCAAGCAATAAAGAAAGAAGGAAGATGCAAGGAGATAATCATCCGCCATTTCCAGGGCAGGATCAGAGAGAAAATCACAAGAGAAAGTAAACTCATTCAATTGTAGTCCTGCGGTGGTGACAAGCATTTTTTTCTCCTGTTATCTGTGTCGCACCTTCGGGCACTATTCCTACAGCAAATTCACCTATTGTCTAATGTTTCCCAAAAGCTCTGGCCTTGACAGCTGTTATCCACGTAGCAGCGACTACGTTCGTAACAACAGTAACAAAGTTAGCCGCGATAAAATTCAGATTTCCTCGCTACGTATGACTTGGCGATTCAGTGGGACTTAGAACCGTATTGCCGTTCTGGGAGATGTGGGAGTTTGCGGGCAGCTGCGAGCTTTTTATTGTGTTTTTCGTGTTTTTGGTGAAAGTGTCACGTTTAGAAAACCAAACGGCAGTACATTCCTCTTAAGACTTGACCCTAATGAAAGTAGTATAGGCACTGATTAGATAGTAGGTGTCTCTTGTGCTCCGCTCTGGTGAAGGTAGCATAGTTATCGACTAAACCGCTATATGTGTTTAACACCAGTTCATTTAATACCTGCAATGCAGGATCAAACTAAGTGAGACCCTGAATTTCTCGACCTTCATTTCTTTGTCTTCCATTTCCCAATGATTCCACAAGTAGTGATACCAATAGTTGCCATGTATCTATATCTCGCCTCAATGGCATGCATGATAAAACTAATGATCACTTTGTCGAGGTCATTCGTCAAGAAACCTTGACCCCACTTGTCTTGTAAATCAAATGGCAATGGTAGCAGAGGAATACCTATACTTCTCGCTGTGGTCCGGAGATAGCAATGGTAGATTTCTCAGAACTCCACGATATTGTGACATTCTTATATCCTCGCAGCATCCTTAGAGCTTTTCTGTATGGGTAAGTCTGCTCTTGGGTCTTAGCTCTGGTTCTTCAATAGCTCATGACTGACGCTTGTAATCCATATGAGCTGTAAAATTAGGTCAATTTAGTACTGATAAACCTAATCCAGGAAGTCACTTCAAAAGGATTCCCAAAAAAATAGAGACGCTGAATATTTTAGGTGATCATTAGAGTCCCGAAGAAAGCAAAAGTGAGCTGAATGCTGCTGTACCTGCCCTTGAAGGGTAGTCATATATTATTGTCTTGCAAGGTTGGACATTGACCTACTGTAGATCCCGAGGTTTTCTATATGAGTGAAAAGGACCTGCATAAAATCCTCAGCAACATCGGAAGTTGGAAATAAAGCAAAGTACCTTATTATCACACAATTATGTGTTTAATAACTGAGAAGGGTTGAATGATGAGGTTGAGATAGTGACTAGAGGCGGACGCTAACGCTAGGCCTAAAGAGGCAAAGCCTTGAATGCTCGACTCCAGCCTTACCAAAATCTTTAGATGAAAATGATCATACACAAATCCACAACATACAAATTTTGAAAAATGGCCGATTCAAGAAGATCGCGATCACCTGAACCATCTCGAGAACGCAGACAAAGAGATGATCGCGACCGTCGAGACCGTCCTCGCAACAGCCATCGCAGCGGGGGATTCAAATGGAAGGAACGCCGCGATACCACAGATGAACGAGAAGGAGAGAAGAGGTTAGAGAGAGGGTACCGAAGACGATCACGTTCGCCACGAAGAGATAGAGAAAGAGAAAAGACGGGTTCTTCAGACAAATACGGCGTTGCAGACAAATTTGGGACATCTTCGAAAGACAAGGACAAGGACAAGAACAAGGCAAAGGAAGATACCAGCGCCCCACCTGAGAGGGCACCTGCTGCTGCTGCTGCTGCACAACCTGTTGGAGAGCCGATGATTATTGTGCATGTCAATGATCGGCTCGGAACAAAGGCGGGTATACCATGCCTGGCGAGCGATACAATCGGGGACTTCAAAAAGATTGTTGCGATGCAGATTGGAAGAAAACCGCATGAGATCATGTTAAAAAGACAGGGACAGAGACCATTCAAGGATCAGATCACATTGGCGGATTATGAGATTAGCAATGGAGTTCAGGTGAGTAAAGAATTCCGCTTTCCTACCCGTTTTGCTATGCTAACGAGTACTTCTTTGAATAGCTTGATCTTGAGGTCGACACCGGCGAGTGAGCGCTAAGTGCGATTTGGACTTAGTTAGGATTACGCCTTCTCGGGATATTGTAATGTGATGGCGTTTATGGAAGCAGATTTGGCATGACAAAGGTTATACCCGTGGGCGCGAAACAACTCACAATAGAATCATATTGGAACCCTCTCATCAGCAAGTTCCATAATCTGTTACTGACAAGTATAGCCCTATCAAAAAATGATCAAAAATGATTTCGGATTCGCGGCGTCACGAAATCCTTGTTTATATGTCACAGCGAGAAGAACGAACGTAGTATTTCGGACTTAACAGATACGCCGTAACCCCTCTGTCTTTGCATTGCAGCATTTGCCGACGAGTGCGGATTCAGGAATTGTTCCTATTTTCTGTAGCTGCTAGGCCTTGAACTGATGGTGTTCTAGTCAAAAGGGAGCTAGCAGACTAGAGCAGCTAAAGCAGATAGTAGCAAGGCCACCAGAAGTAAACCAGAGAATATTAGATTTAGTAGCAAAACAATCCTACGAAGTAAGTTTTTAAATACATTATCGTTTATTTCACACCGATAATCTTAAGAGATGAACTGCCAAGTAAAATTGGAGAGCCTTCGCAAGCTGCTTCAAAATAGTCACCGAAAGTCCTGCCGCCAATGATCCAATTACGACAATTAGTTGCCAGAAATCTACTCCAGCTTTCATTGTGGATGGCGGGCCGTCTCTTAAGTTGTGTTTCTGGAAGCAGGCTCGTTGCCGAAGTAACTAGTGTCTTTTAATATACTCGAGCCTCAAGGCAAACTTCACACTATCAGAACCCAAGTTTGACACGGACGGAGCAGGATAAGAGTCGAGAATTTGGAAGAACATGTTGGCGCTTATCTAGGTCTCCTAAAACTATTCACTCCATCTACTCTACAATCGTTCGAAGTCGGGGATATGTACAGGCCTCCCCGGGTGGAACGATGGTCACGTACTCCGTACGGTGTCCAGGCTCACCAGGGTTGATTGGTTCCGTCGGACCAACTGCATCGGCGAAACTTCCGGAAATAAATGACTACTGGGCTTTCACAACCTTTACTTCGTACGTCGAGAGCAACTTGAAGCAAGCACTAGGCTTCATGACGTTAAGCACGTGGAACGCAATCCGAACGCGGGGCTGACATGCCCACCGTTTCTCTCCCTTCGTAAATCTATGATAGCGACTTGATTTCTCGTTTTACCGATTCAACAAACTGCTGGGTCTCCAGAATCCGCTCAGTTTAAGAATCATGGCCAATGCACTGTTACACAACGGTTCGACTGCTATTGTAGGATATATTGTCTCGGTAATTGTCATATGGATCTCGTCCCTGGTAGTCTATCGTCGTTGGTTTCATCCTCTGGCGAAAGTCCCTGGGCCGTTCTGCGCGTCCATCACGCATTTCTACATTGTGAGATATAATTTGTTCAGTGACAGAAGTCAATTTTACCTCCAAATTGAGAAGCTGCATCAGAAATATGGTATTTGAAATTCCTCTGGCGAATTTGACCCTGGTCATTTATCTGTGAACAGGTCCAATTGTCCGTATCTCCCCAACTGAGATTCACCTGGCCGATCCGGATAATCATGAGAAGATTTACTATATCTCGTCTAAAGCACCATCTAAAGCACCATATTTCTATGACGCATTTGGGTTAAAGACAGCAGCCTTCGGTACAACCAGCAATGAACTTCATCGTATCCGTCGTACTGCCATCAACCCTGTGTTCTCGCGAAAGGCAGCCCTTCAAGTCGAAAACATCGTCCAAGAAAAGACCAGAAAGCTCGTCATTCGCATTAAGGACTTGCTTGCCGAGGGAAAACCTGTCGATTTGCATCATGGATATCGAGCATTGTCAGCTGATATCATTACTGATTATGCCTTCGATAATGATTATAAGCAATTGGATTCGCCGACTTTCGGTTCCGACTTCTATGAGATGACAGGAGAACTTATTATTCGAGGATGGGTATTACAGGCTTTCCCGTTCTTGTTGCCTCTCTCAAAAATAATCACGTTAGGAATGGCAAGGAAAATGAATAGAGCTCTTTACGAGTTCTTAGTTTTTAGGACGGTGAGTCTGTATTTCCATAGGCGCGAGGAGTACTAATGAACGTATTGTAGAGATGTGTAGATCAAATCGCGGAAGTTAAGAAGCAAATCCATGAAGGTCGCGACAAATCAAAGCACAAAACTATCTTTCACCAGCTCCTAGATCCAAATGCCGCTGAAGGCCATGTTGTTCCCAATGTAGAAGACCTAACCGACGAGATGTTCACCATCCTCACTGCGGCCGGCGAAACTACAGGTCATGCAATGACAGTTATCACCTACTACGTCCTCTCAAACCCAGTAATCTATGAAAACCTCGTCTCAGAACTCCAGACTGTATTCCCTAACACGAAGACCAACCTAGACTATCTAACGCTCGAGAAAATGCCCTATCTTACTTCTGTAATCAAGGAAGGTCTGAGACTCTCTTACGGTACACCAGGACGCTTGCCACGAGTGGTTGAGACATCAAATGCCATCTTCAATGGCTACTGTGTGCCAAAGGGAACAACTGTTGGCATGAGCACTTGGATGATGCATCGAAATCCCAAGATCTACCCTGAGCCGGAAAAGTTCATACCAGATCGCTGGAGAGATCCGGAGAAGTCCAAAAAGCTAGATAATAAGTACTTTGTCCCATTCAGCAAGGGCTCAAGACAATGTGTCGGGATGCAGTATGTACCTGATTACCTTTCTGGCGCTATCTCCTTCCTAAGCTCAGAAGCATAATATAATGACAAAACGCTAACTTTCAACTAGTATCGCATACCTAGAACTCTATGTCGCAATCGGGACCGTCTTTCGAAACTTCGAACAACTTCGTGTTGACAACTTTAGCCCTAAAGATTTGGAATTCGATGATTATTTTGGCGTGTTTTTTCCTCGAACTCAGAACAAGTTCCATGTAACTCTAGATGCTACTCCTTCTGTAAAGAATTGATGGATAAGTTGCTTTGGTGCGGGAACTTGTCTTTGGTTTGGGTTGCTGAGCAAAGGCACTGGGGTGCGTGTCGAAACAAGACTTCTCCCTTGGTGACACCAGAAATGCGTCTAGCGATATCAAAATAAGAAGGTCCACGGCCAATGATCAGGACTTTCTGTAATTATCTTAGTAAATGACCGAAGGAGCAAAGTCTTCGGGTGGAGGTATCAGGGAATAAGCTAATCAGGATGGAGTAGTGAGTCTTGAAAGAGGAGGGATGAGCAACCTTGCCAGCAAAATGTTCAGCGCTCCGATAATCCCTGGAATGAATGATGCTTTCTGGGTGTGTCTGGGTCCATTCATCTAGCTCTCTGTAGGGAGGCACATAAATTTGGTTGGAAGTTCATGTGGCTATGACGACAACATCGAAGTAAATTTCCTCTGAGTCTCCTAAGACTATGTTTCGTACTTCCACTTTCCACTTTTTCATAGTTTCTGATGAGTCGGGTGATACAAGTGACCTTTGAGTTCATCTTGATGCAATATCGGATTTCGTCAGAATAGGCCTCTAAGTAGTGCTTAATTCTGTCGCGTGTTGGGAACATCGAAGTATCTTTTGGGTATGAAAAATCTTGTACTCCATCATGGTGCGGGGGACATTCGTGTAGAGATCTTCGTACATTGGTATTCGAAACTCGTCATCTTTCATATCGAAGTTCCAGATCCCAGCGACTTTAGAGCATTGTTCAAATACCGTGGCCTGGAAATATTTAGTGTCTGTAGCTTGCGTCACTCGCTCTGCTAAAAGATACCTAGATTCTTTAGTTTTTACTCTTGAACAATAATATCAAATCGTCGCGACTGTTAAGTCATTTATTAAGAAAAAGGGTATTACTAACTTTGCAGCAACTAAGCCTGAAATGCCGTTACCGATCACAGCAACCCTTGTTGGGTTCCGTTTCTGGGGCGATAGAAGCTTCAGATCCATCGGGGGAAAAGGCTATCTAAATTGGAATTTCAAGCTTGTTCTGAGATGAAAGATTGAGATAAATTTGCCTGACAATTGTCGGCAAAATTAGTTCTTATATTTGAAAATGCATCTCTCCGAAATATTCTTAAAAGTACACCTTGATTCTTAGAAGTGTTCGTAGTGTTTTCTCGCGTCAAAGATCAATAAAGATTCAAGGCTCCTGAAACGATAGACATGCTGTTACAAACTAACCAAATCCCTCCAATGAAAAGGGAGAGACTAGACCCTCAGGATATTCAAACTACAATGGAAATTAGGAGAGATTTCAGTTTGAAGGTCAGGATTCAGCATCACTCTAAGTCAAAATGTCTCATTTCAGAATCATTGCGTGACGGGAGGTCTAGAAACCCTGAAGATCACGCCAACTATTGTATTGAAATGAATCAAATATTGGTAAACTCACTTGCTGTAATCGAGTTTGGAACTACTACTACTCAGATGGGGCTGAAACCCGGAAAGATATTTGAAACGACAGCATGGCGTTAAAAAGGCGTTGACAATTTGAAGAGGAAGAACTTTTTTAAGCGAGCATCACTCTAAGTGAAGGGGGACTATATGTCCTAATTACAGACAGTGTAATATCTAAGAGACAAGTGCCAAGAAAAATTTAAAGCCGCAGTTTTATTCAGCTATCGATTCTCATAGCCAATGCAATGCAGTATGTTTAACTGTGAGGTGTGTGGTATAGTCATGTGATCTACCCACCTACCCGCACCATATTCAGCGCTTTTTTTCCGGCAGAGAATACATGCCCAGGTTTACACTAATACCTACAGACATTTAAGACTGTAGTAATAACTATTTTACGAATTGGTTTAATATTCAAGAGTTTCTCCAGCCAGGTATGCCAAGCTTCATTGTTGTCTGATCTCTGTTCTTAGCGAGGAAAGTTACAAAAAAGCATCAAGGGAAACTGTAAAAGCTTCTTGATATCAGCCTGAACTTGAAAACACCTCTCTAAGTACATGGCAATTGCTAGGCATTCTATCGCCACTCGCCGCGAAATCCACCAGTACTGGACTTGGCAGGCTTCTGCAAACCAATATGCTAGTAGCAACAGAGCCCGTGGAGCTTTTTGCTCTAACAATCGCTTAAACAGGGAACTCATATTTCCAATAAATGACAGGAAATTGAGGACTTGACATTGAAAAGAAAGGTGTATCTGCTAAAATGTGGTAGTCTCCCTGTGATTGCTGTCGAAGGGGATGACGAGTAGTACGAATATGGACCAGAGAAGTGGCACACAATTAATTCAATAATTCTACTATCATCACGGCGCTTGGGGAATCTTAGAATTTCTTTTCTTTTGTGGATTTGTGTCTCTTGGAGTTTTAATCAGATTGATATATTTTCGTGCAATAATACAACTTCCTGTTTTCTCCCAGACCCTGTTCAAATTAAGAATCAAATTCAATGAATGTACTGCCATCATATTTTCTACTTTCATTCTCACCCTAGTATCACTTGTATAGTTCAAGCAACATCCTGTCGTTCTCTGACAAGAATCGATCTATCTGTATCTGCCATGATATTAAAGTTGAAATAGCGGTTCTCAGGCCTCTTCGGATTGTCATCCGGGAATTTGAAATCGTAGCGGCAGATAAAAGATGATAGGAGCAATTTGATCTCGTTACCGGCAAAGAAACGTCCAGGGCAGGCATGCTTGCCATGGCCAAAAGGGAGAGAATTCTCGCTTAATTCGGTTAATAAAAGAGTCACTGTGTTGCATGTAGAGGACAGAAATACTAACCTGGTGGTTACAAATTGGAACTTTGATTCGTTGCCAGCAACTTCACGCAATTTTGCATAACGAAATCCATCGAATGAATTGGGGTTTGGGAACAACTCGGGGTCGTGGCTTATGTCGTAAGATGGGACGCAGACATGTACTCCTTTTGGAAGGATGAAGCCGTTGGAGAGTTTTGTGTCTTGGTGAACTCTTCGATTCATGCTTACTATACTGTACTTAGGTTGATGTTCATTATTAGAGTATAGGTCAACTTACCGTAGTTAAGAGGGCTGAGACGTTGCGACTCTTTCATGAAGCTATCAAGCTAAGGTTATCTTAGCACAAATAATCTCATACAGTATGAATAGCACTTACAAGGCGTAGCTTCACAAGACTCTGTTTCTGGAAAGCGCCACCGTCTTCTTTTAGAACTCGCTCAACTTCTTCGCGAAGAGGTTGGACATATTCGGGGTATGAACAGAGATCGAAAATCATGTGAGCCAGGGCCAGATTGGTCGTATGAATAGCAGCCAAGCTGATATTAAGTTGGCATATAGCTTGGAACCTTACATCCGCTCTTTTTTCAAGGGGACAACGGTCCATGACCCATTGAGTCATATCTTTGGGCTTTTCATATCCAGGCGTCTGTTCCAAACGAAGGCGCTCTTTGATTATTGGAGCCAGCAATCTTTCCATATTTCGCTCATGCTGCGGAATTTTTCGGATACCTGGTACAAAGTACTGGGCGATCGGTCGCAAAATGGCTGGGTATTTCCACATCTCTTGCCCTGCTGTGATGCATTGAGTGGCGTGAGTTATGGTGGCTCGAAGAAAATCTTTGTCGTGGTTTATAGTCGAGCCTACGAAGACTCGGCCTGACATGTATGCGATGGCTTGAACAAACACCTTGTGACTATTCAGAGGGGCCCAATCTAATATATGTAAGCACAGTACAGAAATATATAATCAAGATCCGAGTTGGACTGACCTTTGCATTCCGGAATCCCCTCCGAAAACGCGATTTCCAGTTCCTCTTGGAGCTCAGGGGTGATTTGTCCTAGTCATATTAGCCTTTTTGACAACTGTATTTCAGGAATCATCGCTTGCCAAGGTGACGAGAGAGATCATTCTTCACTGCCGCAACAATAACATCATTGTGCTGTTCTGAATTTCAAATTAGAATACAAGATACTCCATTTGATAGAGGATTTACTTACTGGACCCAAGTACACCCGTGTACTTTTGTAAGTGCCTCTGAAGCCTAATGAGCCAATTTTCACTCTTACAACCAATGAATACTCACATATTTGACATCACCGTGAAAATCCATGGCCTCATCTGGCATGTTGCGAATTTCGTTGATAAATTGCTTAGGAAGAATCACCAATTTTCCATATGGAGCCTGCAATTGGTGAATGCCATCTTTGAACTATAGAATATTAGCGCATGATCTTCCTCAACAAGCTTGAATTATTGACCTTCTTATAGCCCTGGTTGACGGCACTCTTATAGTCGTATAGATTAGTAGACTTCTTGTCAAGAAGGACCTCGAGCATTGGTGCATCGACGGACTTTTCAAGACTGAATATACCAGGCACGAAAAGAGTCACTAGTGCGATAGCTACTGTAATTCCAAGGACTGCCTTCCAGTCTAGGAGACTAAGCTCGGTAGTTGATATCATAATGAAGAAGTGTGGGGCGGTTTGTCTAGTTGTACAATCTGTTGATCAAGCAGTTTCTCGGTCATATTTAAGGATTCTCATCGTTCTTTAAGTCGTGAAATTTACAAGCGGATTCTTTTGCCGTCATAACCGATACGAAATGAGATGAAGCAACTAGTGGTGCATATTCTTAGTCCATCTCCATATATTTCACTCCGCATCATTGTGGAGCAGGTGCTTAATTCATGTAGAATCTTGTCCATTTATCGTGAGTTGATTTATGAAAATACGCATGACGTGCAGAAAACTAAGACCCTGATCATGCGGGCAGAGCCGTTCCCGCCCCGTTAGCGCAATTAAATTTAATGCTCTACATTGAAAACCTGGCCGCCAGTGATGAGTTACAAAGAGCAAATTATAGGCTCGGCAAATAAATGACGGAGGCTTTTGAGAGCCGGCGCTAGTACAATAGTGGTACTGTGATCTAAACCCAAACAATCCTAGATCTTCCTCACCCTCTAACTTGCATGCCACGTTTACATATTGCATATCATGCAGCAGACTCGGCAAATGTATAACGGAAGGTTTTGGGTGCCGGAGCTAGTATTTACATCCTAGAATCCACCATAGGCATACCCACTTTTTGCCTTCCGAAAGGCTGGTCTTTGTTGACCGACCAGGCCTTCCGAAAGGCTCTGACCATAGAAATCGCCTATGACCAGATTTCTTACTAAGCAATACAGCCTATAATTACAGGGTACTATAGCCTGTAATTACAGGGCACTACAGCCTGTAATTTTTATAGGGTACTACAGCCTGTAATTATAGGGTACTGTAGCCTGTAATTTTTATAGGGTACTATAGCCTATAATTACAGGGTATTACAGCCTGTAATTTTTATAGGGTACTACAGCCTATAATTATAGGGTACTGTAGCCTGTAATTTTTATAGGGTACTATAGCCTTAGAAAGTATAAAATAAATAAATACTCTTTTAATCTATTTACTTACTTAAGTTATACTTTTTTAATATTAACTTTTCAGTTTATTTTTTTAGTAGAATTTAATTTATATTTTTAATCTTATTTTATTTTTCTAAAGTTATATAGCTTTATACTTAAGAAAAAAGTAAAAAATCTAACTATTTTTTAATCTATTAACTTAAATAATTAGTTCTATTAAATATTTAGAATATATAATTTTTAATAGACTAATAGTATTATATATTATATACTATAATCTAGAAAATAAAATTATTTAAATTAGAATTATATATTATATTTAATAAATAAGATACCTAGGGGGGGGGGGTTAAGAAATCTGGTCATAGGCGATTTCTATGGTCAGAGCCTTTCGGAAGGCCTGGTCGGTCAACAAAGGCCAGCCTTTCGGAAGGCAAAAAGTGGGTATGCCTATGGTGCTAGAATCCTAGATCCGCCTTTACGAGCCTGCCACCATTAGTCTGTGCGCCACAGGCACTGAACCCCACGAAAATACATCACGAAAATGCAATAATCTTCATTTAATTAGGAGTAGACCAGCTACAACGCTCTACTAATACATGAACCCAATGCTCTTGCTTATCAATTAATGTATTTATCTATTCCTGTGGAATTCTATCCTATTCCTCTATTACAACTTACCTCATTTCCTCTTCTGTTTATAGTTGTTTTCTTCGCCTATAGAGTACTTGTTTTATCTACTACTAGTACTTCTTAATAGGGTTTATATTAGGGCTTATAGAAGGATAAGGCATTAATATAATACTATGTTTCGTCTAGAATAAGGTATAGTAGTTGTTCTTCGACTTATGGCTATATACAGAGTTCCTATCCTCTATAAACAAAGGCTCCATCCTAAGGGTATATATAACTACTCTAAAGTCCTTAAGAATAGAGACTATATATAGTAATAGTACTTATACTTTATAATCAACTTATATAAAGGCTCCCTTCTTACTAGATCCCTTAAAAAAAACCAATAGACTCTTATAACTATATCTAATAGCTCCCTAAGTATTTATAGGTATTGTATATCCTTAATAGAATTGATATTAAATATAGGTTTTATAATATCATTCTATTTTATTTCTTGTAATCTTCTCCTTAACTATATAACTACTAACAAGAAATATAACTTCATCTAACTAAAGAATCCTCCTCTACTCCTTCTCTTTCCTCTAAAACATATACATAAGTCCCCAAAGCCATCGAGTAGACACTTAGTCTAATGTAAGGTAGGGTTTCTAGTATACAATACATCGGAAGTAACTACACTGTTTAAGACGCCGCTTAAGTATTCGAGTAGTACATTCGAGATCGAGTTCGTTATGAAGTTACTGAAAGTTAAGCCTTCGATTCTAATAAGAGGAAGTACAATATTTGATAATCTTATTAACTTATAGATCATTTAACTTCTAGGGTTGTCCTTTTCGGTTTAGTCGTATACGCTTAGGTTCTTTATAATTTAGGATCTTTCGTATACTCGATTCGCCGAGGTTATATCAAAGTTGTAGCTCTTTAGATGACTTCTTTCTAAAGACATACAATTGGTGTATTGCTTCCTTGTGTTTAGTACGGATTTCGAAGCCTAGTTTATACTCTGGCATAGGTGGAGTTGTGGTCATTTTGGTAGTATTTGGTGTTGTTTTCAGAGGGTGGGGTAGCCTGTGGCGCACAGACTAATGGTGGCAGGCTCGTTACGTTCGTGACACTCTGGGGTTCCTCGCTAGCCATAATCGCCTGAGGCTTGCTATTCGACAGTACAGTTTTCTTCGATTATGAATTTTGTGCAAAAAGACAAGACAATGTGTGGACACAGTTGAATAGTTTCTGATCTAGCTAGAACAGGGTCATCACAAAACATAAATTACCATACTTTACTTTCCAACCCTTTTAAAGCAGCCCGCTCGCTTCACGTCCTTCCCGTCTTTTAGTTCAACTCCATCGTCTACCAGTAACGCTTTCTGAAGATCTTGCATTGGCTAGTCCTTCTTACCCACAATATTACTACCATTCTCTCGCCGTGTACTGACCTCTTTCCATAGTTCTTTCTGAATTATGCCCTGATAATTATGAATATCGGGAGTTAGCTTGGCATGTCGTAACGTAGAAGCAAAAGGTATCCCTTGGTTTCCTTTCGTTGTCCAAGGTTCTTTACAGGAGGTGGTTGATTATGACGTAGTACCAAGGCAACTCCATTCTTGACATAGTCCGGTACTTCAAATTGGGTCTTGTCTTCCCCTTTCGACTCGTCATTCGCCTTTGCCTCAAGGTACTTTTCGTATGCGTTTGGAAATCCTTCTGCTACGATGAAGCCCATCCCTCTTGTCTGTACTTAGGGCTCTTCATCTTCAGGCTCTGCAACTGGTAAGTCCGTTCTGTGGTAATCCTGGCCTCGCCAAAATATCAATTGGTTGGCTCTATTTGGGACAAGGGTTGCACCATAACTGGCGTTGATAAAGTTCGTTCCGTAGCTCTCGTCGTGGGTCTGGTGGGTTGTGTATGAGATGCAGTAAGTGTTCATGTTATCTTCATTATGAATCTCCTTGCCATAGTTAAGGGCACCAATACCACCACAAGGAGCCAGGCTACTGGTCTCGTATTTCTCAACTCTTTTACCGAGCTGAAATGTGTACCGCAATACGCCTTCGTCACCCAGGATTACCGAGTCATTACCCATACCTCCACAGAATGAGGCCTTCGGAAGACTTGGCTAGTGGTCGAGTCGTTCAGGATATGTAGGATTTTGATAGACTTCAAAGACAGCAACCTTAGTAGCTCTGTCTATTAACAAGAGGTTTTCATCGTCTTTAAATTCGATCTGAATCTTTTTATGGCCGAGACTGTTGCGTGGTGCATAAGGACCATGTTGTTAATCACCCCAGGGGTGTTTCTTGAAGAATGCATCCCATTTAGCCCTAGAGTCTTTATTTTAGCATATGATACACCAGGTTTTGGATAGGTGATCTTGTCGGCAGACCGTTTGACACGGAGCTGGAGAAGGCAGTTCTCTAATTTACTAGTTGAGTGACTTTGAGTAAAATCCATGGAGGCAGAGACATTTCTGCCGTGAAATATGACTACGAGCTGCTCTTCTTTGAGTACTACTAATGTGCGTTGCTCGAATAGGTGGTTTGAAAACGTTTATATAGTAAAGTGTTTCATACAGCCTTTCAATTGAACTTACGAGCCTGCCGACACTAGTCTGTGGACTTCAGGGTGTTTTTACCCCGCTAAAACCACCAAAACCACCACTATAATAGCCACCACTCCACTACTTCAAGACCATAAACTAGGCTTCGAAATCCCTACTAAAGATAAGGAGGCTATACACTAATTATATAGCTTTACAAAGGTACCAGTTTTAGCTCTAATAAGTCGATATCGACTAGGAAAATTAATGGTTAATCGAATCCTAAATTATAAGGTACTAAAGCGGATTCACCTAATAGGAACAGGACTAAAACTCCTCTTAAATAATTAATAAGTCAATACTATTATCGAATATTACTCTAAATCTTAGGAGTATCGAATCCTTAACTATATAGTACTATATAATAAGTTAGAATTAGAGTATAGCCTAAAAATACTTAAACGGTAGCTTAAACAATGTAGTTACCTTCGATATATTGTATACTAGAAACCCTACCTTATATAGATTTAAGTAATACAATAACTACTCTAGGGGCTTAAGTATATATTCTAGAGGAAAGAGATAGAGTAGAGGTATATTCTCTAGTTAGATAAAGTTATATTCTTAGTTAATAGTCGTATAGTAAAGTAGAGGGTTATAAGGAATAAATTAGAGTAATATTATAATAATTATATCTAATACTAATTTTATTAAGGATATATAATACCTATAAATACTTAGGGGGCTATTAGATATAGCTATAAGAGTATATTAGTCTTCCTTAAGGGATCTAGTAAGAAGGGAACCTTTATATAAGTTGATTATAAAGTATAAGTACTATTACTATATATAGTCTCTATTTTAGAGGACTTTAGAGAATATATATATACCCTTAGGATAGAGCCTTTATTTATAGAGGATAGGAACTCTATATATAGCTATAAGTTAAAGAAGAACTACTATACCTTATTCTAATTAAAATATAGTATTATATTATTCCCTTATCCTTCTATAAGTCTAGATATAAATCCTATTAAGAAGTATTAGTATTATATTAAACAGGTACTCTATAGACGAAGGAAATAACTATAAATAGAAGAGGAAATAAGATAGGCTGTAACAGAGGAATAGGATCAGATTCTACAGGAATAGATAAATATATTAATTGATAAGTAAGAGTATTAGGTTTATATATTAGTAGAGTATTCTAGCTAGTCTACTCCTAATTAAATTAAATTATTATATACTACTAATGTATTTTCGTGGGGTTCAGTGCCCTAAAGTCCACAGACTAGTGTCGGCAGGCTCGTTAGAATGTAACTATCTTCATTTTAACCCTTTTTTTTAAAAAAATAAAATAAAAACCTCCTATTTCTTAGATGGGAAACTTTGTGTCAATGAATTTTGGTGCCCAGAATCAAGCGAGGCATAAAATAGGGGGGTGGAGTGCTGGCTTAAACCGTGCATTGTGTTCCGATTCAATTTCTGCAGAACCACAAGCCCAAACCTTATTGTTATCAAATTTGCAGGTTTAGTACTCCCCCAGTATTCTTGAGATTTCTTCGGATGTGGTTAAAAGTTCGAAACCTGCATCTTCTAGAAGTCTTAGTAACTATGAACTGCAAGGTAACACTATCCTTTCATTACTCACTGTGAAATGTTCAGCGGACACCACGCTACTACTTCAGTAACCAGCGTGGTTAATTTCAGTAACTAGTAGCTGTAAGTAAGTCAACAACCCAAATAGGCAAGTTACTTAATTCAAGTCAGTCACCAAAATCAAGTCACCTACTAATTTGAGTAACTCACTTTCTGGGTAGCACACTTGATGCAGGTATCTGATTTAAAACTTGTAGTAATACCACGGGACAATAAGATGACGGATAATAAGTCAGGCCCTTGTAGGTACGGCGGTTATAGCACTACATCAAGAAATATGTAAAGTGAAGAAATTATAGACAATTTTGAAAGCTTAAAGAAGAGGAAAGGAGGAAATACATAGCTTTCTAGTGTGCATGAAATAGAGGTAGAGGCCCCAGGAAATGACTTGTCTATGAAAGACGACTAGAATACATCTTAGATCTTGATGATCTCTACTATGATCCATAGTTTTAGAGCCTTGGTGTAATGTGACATTTATGACGGTGTATAATGGTTTCTGCGATAAACTTGTAGATTGTTCTATAGTTCGCTAAGGATATTGACAGTTTAGCTGGTATTTGAGCTTTCTGGATGCAAGGCTAATATTTGATAGTGTTTAATATTGAGAGGAGGGTTCATCTCCGAGGTGTGCTGGAAAACTCGGAGTTCCTCGTCTGTAGAGTAGAACATCACAACAAAGTTTCAAAATCTGGATAGCCTCTCTGCAAAGTCATGACTTTTTCAGATGACAAACGGAAGTTCTAATTAATTGTAGACCTACAGTTCTTCTTATAGAAGTCCAGAGTTTGCTTCAAGAAAACAGGGCAAACCACGTAAGTGCTAAGCGGTCATGTGTTACCAAAAAGTAGCTTGCTTTATGTAACAATGCCGCTTTGGATGATAGACCTATGATCCACAGGTTATAGATACAAGCAGATTGTTTTTAAGTCTCCTAAAACACTAATTAATTTCGTAGTATCTTCAACTCAGCTACAAAGGGCAAATTCTAACACCTAGATACCTAGAGTATACGCTCCAGAAGCCGAACAGATATGAAAACTTTCCATTTCTGAAAAAAAAAACCTGCTCAAAGATCTACCCTCTCACAGACACAACACTATATAATCAGAAATTAACAATCTTTCCCTAATCCTGTTTTTAGGAAACACTTACAACATTCGTTTGTACAATGATTCGATTATGCGAATCACTACTCTGCTTTATCAAAACACTCTCCATAGACTCACTCCTCGGCTTATCATGCCACTGACCTGTTGAGCTTTATTATTCGTCGTGGTACTGCATTGGTATAACACTCTTATTGGTTACAGAACGATTCAAACTTGCATAGCTGCTGCATAAAGCTTATTTTCTGTAAGGTCCTAACCTGGAAGGGTTAGTTTAATGTCTTGGCTAGTGTAACGTTGGAGCAGGCACCATTATTCTGGAGCTCAGGGGTACACGATTAGCCTACCACATTGCAGTACTTGTACGTACATCGGACCTCCGTGGCAGTGCCGTTATTCAGGAACTGCGGATATAGGGCTGTGAGACTGTGCCTCACAACTAAGAAAATCCACTAAGATCCCCACAAAATGAGAATTATTGTTTAGACAAACTAATAAAAGCCTTAATGTCGTGTGATTCTTCGGACTTTAACTAATAATATCTGACATGCAGACTCACGTTAGGTTCGGCCCGGAGTAGAGCCTAATTCAGGGCCCATCAGGTCAGCTTAAGCGAGGGTGCAAAAGGTAAGCGACAAGGCATAATGAAGTATAGATCGCCGGGATCTGTAAGAAATATCTTTAAGGAAGCGGAAAATTGAATAGCATTCTATTCCGTCTATTCTAAGTAGCTTATTTATTATAAAGACAATAGGGCACAGCATTAGTAAAGTTGATAGATCGCCGGGATTGGCAAGTAATACTTTAAGGAAGCGGCGAAGTGAGTATGTGATCTTAGTCCAGCTATTCTAAGTCGAAACACCGCGATAATGCTGTAGCATGGGAGCAATACTAAGCTATAGACTTAATCTAATGGTTTATAGTAGTAATAGGTATATTAGCCTTAGATTATAACAACAAGGCGCTAGATAGGATCTATAAGAGATAGCTACTTAAGTTATATAGAAAGAAGAGAAACGTATATGAAGCTTAGCTACAGCATAGTAAGTAAAGTTAATCGCTAGAATTCGTAATGTGATGTCTTTTGGGAAGCGGAAGTAAGTGAGTGAGATTACGATCCGTCTTCGTAGTCTTTCGATTATGACAACAGGGCGTTGCATAGAATTCTCAAGGAATGATCGTCGGCCTCGCTTACTATCTGACTTATTCACTTTTTCTCGTTCGTTTAAGTAAGAGAAGAGAACATGAAGATCTATATAAACATTCATTCTACCCCTCGATCACAATCTCTCTCTCACTATTTCCAACAACCGCAGCCCCTCACACACAGCATCAGTCACTCGGCCTACAAATAAGCAATTCTATTCATAAATACAAGTCTTCACATATCATACTTCGCAAAAAAAAACCCTACTCAAACTATCAAACATCCATCATGAAGTTCACCCTCATCCCCATTCTAATCACCACCATCTCAGCTAGCACGGCTTTGGCGGTAAACTCTTGTGGCGAGGAAAACTCACGGGTAAGCAACACATTTCTTTGTTCTTATGCCCTTGAAATACTGTCTCGCGACCACGAGAGCATGCCTAAAGGCTCTTACTCCTACTCTTTGAGAAAAACATAGTACTAATTTGTTGAAGTGGACGGTAGAGGTGAGCGGGGTAACGGACGTGCCGGGTATCTGCGGAGGGCTATGGGATAATTTGAAGCGGTTCGCCTCCTGCGCACTTTTGGAAGGCACCGGCTGCTCGGACTTCACTGGCGATGGCGACCTGCTCTGGGGCTTTACCGTGGTGGCCGACTGTAACGCAGGCGACGTTGAGTCCGCCTGGTGGGAGGCCACTAAGAACAAATTCGGGGCCATCTCGTGCTCCTAGATTTCTACTGGAGAAGAAATGTGGAAAGTCTCGAAGGGGGGAGCAGGGATGACTTTGGCGGCATAAGCTGGGAATGTGGCAACTGATGAAATTTTGGAAGGATAGACGTTTCAATCATTGCCTTTCTTTTAATATATAATAGGGACTCTGTCTGATAGAGTAGAGAATCACATATGGAGAATTGGAGTCAAGCTGCCGTTATGTTTACGATGAAAACGTAAAATATAATGTGTACGTGTCGGAGGGCTGCCCAATTTATCCACTACAGCAAGCGAACAGACCAAAGATCTAGCATTGTGTATAGTAACTATTTTACCTTATATTAGATCCGAGTACTAGAATATAGTCTAGTTGACCTGTGGAAGTATAATCCATAGCGACAAAGAATGCCTGAGTGCATGCAGATCGGTCAAATAGGTAGAGATTTTGTTTTAATTGCATTATAACATAGCACAAGTAAAACGTGGACATGGATGCTTTACTGGTTCAGAATAATAATAAGAAACACACTTGCAAAAAAGGTATGGTAAAAGCCAAGCCTTGGCTTACAGTTTGATATACATCCTACGGATCAAACAGTTTTGCGTTATCAGAAGAAATTTGTGGATTAGAATTATGAAACAAGGACTTCTAGCCCTCGAGAAAACCTTCCCAGCGTAAGCGTTTCCAAAGTATAGCAGTGTTTGCAACTAGGGATATATATATAGCTTCCAAAATCGGGTCCACGTTGGTGCTTTTTAAGGATTTAAAAAAGGCAAGGTAAACGCAAGAAAAAGCAATTGTAAAGCGTTCCTAAATGGGTGGTCAGTATTGTCATAACCTCTTGAGCGCCATAACCGCATGTGAGAGGAACAGCAAGGCTACAAAACTGGGAAAGCTGTAAGCATCAGAAAAACAGGAAGTACGCTGAAAAGAAATTAACAGTTTTGAATGCGCTCTTCGAAGCTCGAATTATAGCCGTGTTTTGACAACATGACCCTGCTTGGTGACACAGCCACCAAAAGAAACGATATATCAAATAAATATTCAATCACAATAACACAATTCAGCCTATGCAGACCAGGAAAAAATTTAGGAGTCGCCGCCGCACCCGGTTTAAGTTTTGTGACAAAAAGAAAAGAAAAAACAAAAAAAAACAATAAAAGGAGAGAAAGGGTGTCCTCAGAATCTTCAATGCTCTTCTATAAATACTAGAAGACCTGTGATTAACCGAAACCTCGAAATGATATTTTCAGTTCTCAGCTTCTCTAATTTGTGGTTGGCACCTGGCTCGCTTAGACAAAATAATACAGTAAGCGATGTGATAGATCAGATGCCGACCAAGTAGATTCTGTAGTTCCACTCAACGTTTTCTGCACATTTTACGACACAATTGACTAGTGCCAGATTTTTATATATAGAGAATAGCCCTAGCGTGGAACCAATAGTAATAGTGTGCCTTTTGAAATCAAGAGCTATGGCATCGATCTACTCTATCTATTTATTTGGTACCACGGCACAGAGCAATTTAAAAAGCTCTTTAAAAGACACGGTACTCATACATGTCTAAAGATAACACCATTAACCAACTCCTTCTTCCCCAAGCAATTCGCAAGTAACCCAAGTGACCACATGTCATGGAAAGAAGAGGACAACTTTTACCTCCTGGGATTGTCCTCAAGAGCAGCTGTAATAGCGTCTCTTGTCCTTAAATGACTCTTATGAACTACAATATCAGCTTTCCAACATTTGAGCTTGAAGTTATCGGCTACTTATTACTCGAGATCTTTTCACGGCAACAATTATAATCGTTTGTTGTCATCGTGATGTATGTTGTTATTTATGTTTCTTGCTAAGTGATAAAAATTTGACATCTTGCATACTGTATGAGTACTGACTAGGTATACTTGAGAAGAATAGACTAAAAGTTTGTACCTTTAGGTCTACATATCTTCCTTATACAGTTTCTCCCGAACCTAGCTGAACGCGCTCTTGGATTTCCTACGGCAGTCGGGGACTTCGTGGATATCTTATCGTAATCGATAGGTGTCTACTTAATATCAAACTTTCAACCTCCTTTTCTCTTAATTAAGTAAAATTTTGACAACTAGGCTTCATCGACTCTCGAGGACACGTTTTTAAAACGGAAGATGTCGTGGTTAGCGCTCCTAGTTCATTGAGCGCGCTTCGCCTTGTTCCATTTCTCCGACAGAGCTGTAGATTTCCCGGCAGTCGGCAAGGATTCGCTTGATCTTAACCTCTTCATTTTAGGGTCGGCGTATGTAGATATTGGCTCCATAGTAGTAACCTCAAGGAAGCTACCGTAGATGAATCGAGCAGACTAGGTACCAAGAATAAAAGCACCACTTACTCATCCACTTCTAAATATCAAAGTCGCTGTTCTTTCCTACCCAGTTCTTAGCTTTTCTCGGAAAATCTTATATCTACTGTCTAAAGACGCTGTGTAGTTCGAAGAAGGCTATCAAGATTTAACACACAACCTCCCCGTATCATCCTCATACCAGTCCTCACTTCCAACACAAGTAGGACAATAAAAGACACCAAAAGGATCATACTTCCTCTTCGCAGCCTCCAACCTCGGTAAACTTCCCCCATAAAAATCCTGCAAGTATAAAGGATCCAGCCTATCCCCCTCGTTCATATAACTACCAGTATTCGGCGCTAAAGCTCGCATAGCCCCGACTTTAGTATATGTAATATCATCATGGATAGCCTGTTGAGCAGTAGTATTTGTTCCTGGTGCCCAACCCCTTGCAACGACGTTATGAATATAGGAAGTACGCCATGCTGGATTAACACCAGAATTGGGATCGCTGGCATCAGCGAAGACTTGGTCACCACTGACGAGACAGATATTGTTGCTTGTATATTGTCCAGGTAGGCCAGCGGTGATATTGAGCATGGTTTTAAGATTTGCTGGGGAATCGGTGAGTGCTGCCCGGTCTAGCAAGCGTGAACCTAGTGCAGCGTTGGAGCCTACTGACTGTTGTACTCCTGAAAGAGTGGCGTAATATGCTTCGTAGGAAGGGAAAGGAAGATAGGTGGTTGAAATGAAAAGACTGGTTCCATTGTATGCTTGTAATTGGGCAGCAACTGGAGCAAATAGTGCTTGAGCTTCGTCGACGGATTGGTTGAATACAGCAATGGAGTGCAGAAAACCAGTCGTAAAATTTGAACCAGGTATAACAGGCGCGTAACTTCCGACTGCCCAGCTACCATAGCCTGAGTATCCACCGTCATTGAGATCTGGATAAGCCGCGTATAGAATTGCAAGGGCGTTCATGAAGTCGGGAATATTTGCATCGGTGAGGGGTGCCATTCCCAAAATTTGAGCAGCAACGGGTACTGAAGGATAGGCTTTGACAGTGGTAGAAACAACAACTCCGTAAGTACCTCCACCACCACCTCGAATTGCGGAAAAGAGGTCGGAGTTTTGACAGCTATTTGCTGTAACGACTTCTCCACTAGCAAGCACAACTTGCGCTTCGAGGATTTGGTCTGCACCTAGGCCATAATTGCGAGAAGCTGGAGAATGTCCACCTCCTTGTGCCCACCCTCCGATGCATCCGACAGACTGCAAAAGGTCAGATAAACAGTTTTGGTAATTCAGCTTGAATAGAGAATACCGGATCACCACCCCCAACTACCACCAAATTTCGCGAATTTGCTTCGGCATAGACATCTTTCCATACATAGCCACCGGCAATAGTGAAAGAGCTGCCATTCCAGCCAGATTCAGTGCACCCGTCTGTTGATATGTAGTTTTGCTGGAAAATAATGCCTTGCCTGAGATTCCGAATCCAGATCTCCAAACTACCATACCCAGTCGATCTACGGTGAAGTCTGAATCAGCTCATATAGCTCAGAGAACACAAGAAGACTACCTTCCTAGGAGATCATGACCCGTGTTCCGCACAACCAGCCTGATGCCATTCTTTCTCGCAAAATTGACCCCTTCAACCACATCGGCAGTTGTAATTGCGTCTACTGCATAAACGGGATAGTCTCCTATTGAGCAATTCCCCGCAACTTCCCCGGCCGCATAATTAACAGCAGGGCATGTGTCAGTAATGGGATAGTCGAGAGCGATGGGGTCATTTCCGATGAAAGTCGAGTTTGTCAACCCAACTAGCACAATAGCACACGCCGCAAGGTCTTGCTGTGGGCCAGGATAGCAAACAATAGCTGCAGGTTCGTCCTTGATTAGGTGACCCGACACCGAGGCATTCAACGCATTCCACTCAGAAAGCGACGGCCAGCAATAATCGGTGGGAGCCTGTGATAATGATTAGCGTACGAAATACCCTGTGGTATGGGAATACAAACACATTTACAACCCGTGAAATTTGTGCACGTTGTGGCCTCGACCGCACTAATGGTGAACGCACATAAAAAAGTTATTACAGGAAGCGTGCAAAACATGGTAGAAAGAATTTGGAGCCGGAAATCAACTGAAAGTAGAAATATGGAGGCTTCACGATTATATAGCTTTTATTGCTCTCAAAAAATTAATCTCACTGAAGGAATCTCACTGCATTCCGGCGCAACTATCCCTGTGTACTCAGTTGAACTCTTACCGGTACTCAAGCTAAAGTGCTTCCGTATCTGACCCGGAATAAGACCTAAATCTTGGTACCCACTTAAATTCCATATTTGATATGGCCTTGTTTTGGTGGTTACACAGAAGTAAGATTGTAAGATTTTAGTTGGGACGAGGCGACGAATCATTGGTAGACTCCCGAACCTTGCTCTAGGCTTACCCATGAAAAGTACATCGTCTTTGCATATCCCTGTTAGGATTACGATAAAAACTTCAAGGTGCTGACGTTGCGAGCCAACCAGCACAAATAGTGATTAAAGTCCGGTTCGAAAGGAAAAAAAGTGTTAGCAGAGAGGGAAGGAAGTAAGGATATACTGTAAGATAAAGGTTGGTCTAACCGCGGACGCTAGTAGAAGCGAATAGCACTAGCGAACCTATTAAATTCACGGTACATACCGACAGAAAGGCTACTTTAAGCTATTAGTAGCCTTACTGAATCGTAGATTGATTGTAAGGTATCCTAGGATAACAGTAGTGCTAATTTTCTAGAAGCATGTCGGCTTTTGCTAGGAATAATGTCTATATATTTCTTATATCTTTATCTGTTGTATCTCTAGTATGTCGGAATACTAATGACCTATTGTTAAGCCTCTTAAAATATACTTAAATCAGTGTAGAATTTAAGTTTACCTAGAGAGCTTGGGAGCTTGTAGAGTAGATAGGCAGCAAGAACCTCTTTTTTTATAGTACTAAAATTGATCAATTTCGAGCAATTCGGTATACTTATTACAAGCAGTGTTCGGAGGTAAGGTTGCTGGAGAGCTTATTGTCTTATCGCTTACATGACGTAAAGCCGACCAAATGACCCTCTTACTATAATAACACTTAGTAAAGCGAACTAAGCAAACATTGCAAGAGCCTAAAAGGATGTAATATCAATAGAATGATTAGATGATGTACCTATCGGCACTAGTTTGGCTAAGGTCCTAATTCCAAGTATCTATACTATATATCTATAATTCGTACTAGAGGTACACACTAACATGGTAATAGACGCTGCATGATTATATAATCGAGAAAAAGTGTTTATAACGGTCGCAGTGAAAAAGTCGCCTTCTTTAAAATAACATACTATCATGGCAACGTAGTCTAGAGGTAAGTATTAGACACAAGAATTGGTCTTTTTTTGGTTACTACCAAATATTTTGTCTATAGCGATACATTCCTAGTTAACTTCTAAGCATTTGATAACTATGTTGTAGCTATATTTATAAGAAATATCCTCCTATTAGCTATAAAAGACTTCGTGTAGAATTTTGACTATTTAAAAGAAGCTGAGATGGATTTTGCTGAATTTTGGTGAGGTTTCGACAATTCTCTGCGCCGAGTGGTGATCCTTTTAAGTGTCCTCCGTTACAGCCCCCAACAGACAGCGTCAGGCAGCAGCTGGCTGATGGCCTGGCCCACTTAAATTTCATGGGTACATACCTGATTATATCTTGTCCGAGAACAGCTCCATCTTCATTCTCTACAGCTTTCCACAATGAACAACGCCAAGATCATGGACGCCGATGCAAACGCAGTCCCATCACCACTTCAATCGGTAACTTGTAAGCACGATGAGGCAATAGGCGACATCGAATCTGCAAATGACATTCAGGTGCAACCTGCGGCAGCACCCCAGATTTTGTACCACGCAAAATGCATGGAATCGGACAACCTTGTGAAAGTCTTCTATTCCGAACAACCATTCTTAGGGCTGAATCTACACGGGTTTGACGATGAAAAGCCGACTCCCTTGATCGAGGTAGAGTTCACCGTGAAGGGTAAGGTTAATAGCCAACGGAAGACTGACCAGTACATACCCTATACATCAACGACTAGAGCAGCAAGTGCCCATTTTGGATCGGGAGGGGACTTTATTCCAGACTCGGTTGCGGATATAACACTACATATCCATTCCAAGTATATTCGTGACGAGATACGAAAAATAGTCGAATATTACCCTAGTCAGAATATGAATGGCGAGAAGGTTCAGGTGATTTATCCATACCGGATGCTAATGCACTACCTGTCTGAGTTGCAAGTTGCGAAAGAGAAATATGAGAAGGAATCTCAAGAAGCGATCACTGCCCAGAAAGAATTAGCTGATCAAATGATTCAGTCGGACGTTACAGCAAAGGCAGACGCTCTGCGGGTTCTGCTCGAATACATTTCCCCAATCTACAAGAGAGAGATCGAACATGGTGCTCAGCGCCAGGCAATGTCTGTACCGCTGACTACATATTCTATGCTCTGGTTCCTTTTTATGCCTGGTAAGGATGTGTATGCTAAGATAGGAGGGAAATGGAGAGCATTTGTGGTGATGTCAGTTCGGGAGCAAAAAAAGCCCAAAGAAACTGCACCCCCAGGCTCTTATTACTATCTAGCACAAGCACAAGAGCTAAAGCGTGATAAATGCCTCATCAAGGTATGGTCTCTCGCTTTTGATGGAAAACGACTGTTCCGCAAGAAACGAGAGCTCAGTATTGAAGAATTCTATGGGGAAAGGGAGGTCACTTCTCTCAGTATAGTTCCGTGTGAGATATACGACAGGCTTAATGACAACACGAGACGAAAGGAGCTGGAAACACGAGGGTTGGAGTATTATAAACTCCTGAAAAATATACCAGGACACCTTAGTTACGACGGTCTTGCAGTTGCCAAATTTGAGAAGACCCAGCCATGGGATCAGGTGCTCAAACGGGTTCTTGAGGTAAGCTCTACTCAGTGTCCATATTTTAGCAACTAACAGAAAATGTACAGTACAATGGGGATATTGTTGTTGATCCTTCCTCATATAACAAGCACGGCCCTAGCAAAGAAGGGCTTGATTATTACGGTCGAAGGAAGGCCACGCGAATTCCAGAAGATGATGGGGAAACCGATGATGAAGACGCGGATGACTGTCAAAATTACGAACCCGAGATTTTTGGAGGGGGTCCTAGATGGGAAGGTTACAATGATATTCAACCTACAGCTGATGGAGTTCTGACAGAACATCAAAAATTGTTACTTCCCGCAGATATCCGAGGCTTTGGTCTGCAGGCAAAGTTATGGAGTACGTCCGAAACCTGAATTTTTTGTATGTATATGTTGTCATTCCACAGAAACTGACATGTACCAGTGGCATTTGACGTTCAAAAAATCAAGCCAATGTATTTCCCTCCTCACGGCGAGGGGGCTATAGAGAATTTGATTCTCCACCCTAATGACGTCCAATATCTAAAAGCTTTGTCGGCGAAAAGCAGTCGCCCATCGAACTCTCAGGTAGATTTTATCAGGGGTAAAGGGGAAGGCCAAATTTTTCTATTCCATGGTTAGGATTCACTACTCTCTTCGTCGTTGATCACAGCCATTAACACGCTACTAGGTCCTCCTGGGACAGGAAAGACGTACACCGTTGGTAAGATCTCATCGTCTGTCGCTATTTCCGAAACATATTTCTGATTACAAATAGAGGCTATTGCCCAATATACAAACCGACCGCTCCTATCGCTTACAGTAGCCGATCTTGGATTGCAGGAGGGAACATTGGAACAGCAAATGGCCAAGTGGTTCCAGATTGCCACGCACTGGAGTGCTGTCCTCTTGATTGATGAGGCGGACGTATTTCTTGAGAAGCGGCAGAGTTCTAATGTAGGCCGGAATAGTTTAGTTTCTCGTAAGTATCGACCTACCCAGACCTAATCGTGATCAAGTCCATTTTTCTAAATATCGAATAGTATTTCTCCGCAGTATGGAATACTATAGTGGCCTTTTATTTCTGGTAATGCATCTCTCGACCCTTACATTTGAACAATATTCCATTTCCTGGCCGTTTCTAACAATCGTCAGACAACCAACCGTCCTGGAGCTATAGATGATGCCTTTCGCAGTCGCATTCATAGCGCAATCAACTTTCCCAGTTTCAACAACGATCGGTCTGACCATCTATGGACAGTCTTTCTAGACAAGGTTAAAAAAGAGGATCCTACTGTCAAGGTCACAGCAGGCGCCAGGAAATTCCTCCGGGATGATACTAATATTAAGAAAATGGACTGGAGTGGCAGGGAGATCCGGAACGGTGAGTGGAACAACGTCAATGTAACCTCGATTATACATATACATATGTATATAATTTATGGATTTTGTTTTTGTATTGGCGATCTTATTCTACGGCTGACTGATTTTCGTTTCCAGCCTTTTCTCTCGCCATGACACTCGCACGGCACGATCACGAAGCAAATACAGAAAAAGATGACGATGATAGCAAAATAGAGGTGACACGTGAACACTTTGAGGATGTTGTCCTTCGACGGGATGAGTTCATCAAGTATATTGATAGTATTCGTGATATGAAGGAGGATATGCGGGCTTATGAGGTCGGAGACCGAAGAGATGCGACTCTTGATGATGATAGCGACTGAGAAATATATGGTCTTAGAAATGGACTTGAAATAACTTATCTTTTCCCTTGGCGATTATCCGATGTTGATCAACTATCCCGCAATGAAATTTAAATCAGATAAATACAAGATAAACTAGACACTAACTGGATGATTGCTCAAGCAGCCAAGCTATTCATACTATTAAGAGCCCGATGTTCATGTCTTGTGACCGATGGCTCCAAGATGCCTGCACTTGCATGAACACAGCCACTGCTTATGTCTCCAGGCTTCATCATCAAAATCCTGAGTATTACACCCCATCTTCGATTTCATATTTCGAATCTGGTGTTTACTTGATAGACTCAATAACTCCTCATCATAATGTCGTTCGGGTGGTCCGCCGGCGACATATCCATGGCGATATCTCTCGTCGTGAAGATATACAAAGCTCTAGATGATACGTTCGGCGCATCCAGCGAATACCGAGACACAGTCTCGTTCCTCCGAGGACTAAAGTATACGCTCGATAAGCTGCTGCAATTCGTCGAGAATGATGAAGTTGAAGACGCTGTCAAGATACGAGAAAATGTTGATATGATGATGCCGAAGGTGACGGAATTTTTGGACTTGATAGAAAAGAAATACGGTCAAAGTCTTGAAAAGGACTCGAGACGATTCAAGGCCATCACGGGAAAGCTGGAGTGGGCGGCAGTGACGTCCAGCAGGGCCCGGGAATTGAGGGAAAGAATTTTGGGTAATATGCAGACCATCGATCGTTTGATCCAGTTGTTAGTAGCACTAATTAATCTTTTATATCTATTTTTTGTTGACACATTCTCTAGTGATATTCATACAAGCATCCATACCAAGATCCCGAATCAGATAAAAGTGGGAATCTCTGACATCGAAGCGCATCTTGAGAGTACTATGGAACCCTTGAAGACGGATATTACACAAGCTCTTCAGATAATACAGACTCAATATCCATCCATCACAGATGCTTTACGGACGCTAGAAGCTAGCATTCAGAATATTTCTCGTATGTCCAGTTACCAACTACCAGCAAACTCGTCGTCTACTTCTCCTCAAGTTAAGCTAGGCAATAATCAACTTCCCATGGCGGCCACAAGAATCAAACGCTCTCAAGCTCTTATGTTCAAGAATTATTCCACTGGATTTGAGAACTATAGCGTCCCAAAAGATGTCATTTGCATAGCTGATACGGCCCTTGACCGACTCAGGACATGGCTGCAGTCTAACACGAATACAATCTGGATACAAGAAACACAGCGCAAGAAGAATTCCTTACCTCTGGCAGCAGTACTCTTCCTTGCTGGCGAACAATCAAAAACTCCAGTCATCGGATACTCGATGGCAAAAGGACAACAGCTATGGATGAACGAAGACGAAATGCCGAGGCAAACATTATCCAATATTATATCATCGCTGATATCTCAACTTGTAGAAAAGCTTCCATCCTTAACACTATCAACGACAAGAACACAACAAGAAATCGATATCAGCACGGCCCGCTTTTCGGTCCTCGGACAGCAGAATTTGAAATCCATCAGCGCCAGCGTAGTCCTCCTTCGATATTTGATAAACCTCATAACCACACCATTCGTCGTCGTTTTGGACTGCTTCCAGAAATTCAATCTGGTCAAAGATCAAGAAGTTAGAGGTAAAGTCCAGCAGCTGGTTAGTATTTTCAGTGAAGGGAGGTTGGTGAAGCTACTCCTTGCCTCTACGGAACAAGACCGACTTCTAAATTCGGAGGTCAGTCCAAGTGACAGGATCGTTATTACTGCATCCAAGCAAGATCCTAGCTATCGTGCGTCTAGCCCCATTTGGGTTGAGCTGCTTGACCGTGCAAGCGAGGAGGAGAATATCAGACTATAGCAGATAAAACTCCCCCTAGATGAGAAGCAAAGCGACAAAGGTCTTCCTGGGACGGGTCTCTCCCGACAGTGATAAGTGGGAGCGAGAATTTGAATCCAAATACAAGATCGAATATTGCTATCTGTCGGATTGCCTCTCCAATGGCAGTTGCGAAATGCCATAGAAGCAAGGATAACGACCCTCATCCTATTGAGTGATCCTCTCACTTGCTTCATGGTCCTGTTAAGATGTTCCCCAGAACTTTCTGGATAAACTCCTGGCTTCGTCACAAGTTAGCGGCACTACCCAGAGAAGCAAGCCTTTACAAAGCGATGTTACCAAATGGAGAACACCTGGGAGAAGGAGTGGGCACGTCTTTTGCTAAAGTTCTGGCCTTTGGATGATGCTGCTCCTCGATTCGAGTTGAGCACTTGCTCTACAAATGGTGCCGTTGATAGTGCTGGTGATTGTCACTCGGCAAGGGTTTTGTTGTCTGCTCTCCCATTTGATGAAATTCAGGACGACATTATGGAAGATGGGCTTGTGGTTCGTGAGAAATTGAGCGTGGGTTCGGGAAATGAAGTATTTTACACTGTCAGAGCAAGTAAGAGGAAGAGAGTGGTATCGGAAACTGGGCTTTGTTAGTGATACAGAGTATCTCTTAAAGCTATGAAATAGTCAACCCTAACTCTCCAGCGCTTTAACCCGACCACTGGGCTTGGCTGATGTATAATTCGCAGTACAAGACTAGACTCAAAGTTTCGCTGGAATCCTCGAAGGCAAGATAATGTTCCTGGTTACGCCCGGCAAATCAATCTTAAAAACCGCAGGTTCTCCTCTACCCCCAAGCACAATATGACCACCACGAGTGAAGCGATTGAAAAAGGGATTGAATCCGACCAAGAGGTTTGAATATCCACTGAAAAGAAGAGCGAGCTTCTTTATAGGTTCGAAAGTATAAGTGTAAGGATCGCTACATAAGTGTTAATGAAAAATACCATTTTTGGGGCAGACTTAGGCTGGTAAAGCGAAGACTAGAACATACTCAATGGGAATGAGCAATTGCCGTACGAGCTCTCTGAATTGCTGACGGGCCTCGGGCCGGTTTGAAAATGCCTGATACACTGCTTTTACATAGTGGTCAAACGCCTATAGTACCGATTTATCAGTATGGGGCATCTTCGTGGGAAGAGATACTTACTTCGAGCCAGACAGCTCTGTCGCCAGACATTGTCAGCGGTTTGTGGTTATTGTATCTGTTGTTGATGATATGAAGAAGTTATGTGAGATAGAAGCTTTCTTCGAGAGGTTGTAAGACTGTGAGAAGGTAGTATCTCGAGTCAGTAGCCAGGCAGTTTGAACCGCTCCAAATGCAGAAGGTACGCTAATAATTCACCAGAGACAAAAGCGCAAGTGCACATGGGCTACGACACTTGTGGGCGTCTGAAGCATTACAGGGTTTTGATTAAAAGGTAGCATTAAATGTGTTCGGCGCAAATCAGGCCTGTGTAGCAAATGGAAAAGACCAAAGGCTTAGGAACGGATGGAAATCTTCGAGGTCGGCCACAAAGGGCATGTATTTAGTAAAGAAGACGCTCTCCTTTCTTCGGGATAAACCATTCTATATAACTCGGTCGATCAAAGCTCTCGTCCAGATACAAACCTGAAGAAGGATTGCAATCTTGCCATTATCGAGGCTGTGGTTTTGAGCTTAGTTCATAAGCAATTCACAACCTGAATTCTTCCGTGCAAATCTTATCATAGCTTCATAATAAGGCGATGAGCTCTACTCAAGACTGCCGCCGCTCGATGTTCAACTTTGCTTTGTCTGAATGATGAGCTGAACTATTAATATTCAGTTCTCTGCATTTACAGCCTCTTTTTACTTTTGGGAAAGCTGTTCTTGGTTAGTTTTATATTTCTTGGAACTCTGTAAACGTATATTGTGTACCACTAAATTTGTGAAAAACACAGCATCCATTGTACGCCGACAGACAAAGTCAAAATTTTCGGACCGAACTCACATATAATCAAGTTATGAGAAGCCGACAAAGATCTATTTGTTGACTCTGTTCCAAGCTAGCTTTGCACATAAGGCTTTTCTCAGAGAGGTACCCGGTTAGCTTGAAGCTCGCAATGCTGCCTGCAATGTGCGTGCTATCGACCAAGAACCGGAGGCCAGTGCATAATTAGATAGCCATTCATCGACTCCAAACCTGTTTGTAAGGTGCGAGCCTTGCGTGTGTGACACGGTTCCTCCATATACTTTGAAAGCAAAGGCGTGCACACTTTTCTCAATCGTCATCATGGATAATAACCCCGATCTCCTCCGACGCAGCCATTGTTGTATCGTCCTCTTTGCTATCGTCCATGTTCTTTGTCGGAGCTCGAGCAGCAATCTTTGATCCCGTAGAACTCTTCTCAGCTGCTCCATCCTCAGCCTTAGCATTCCCACCCTTCTTGTTCTTCCGATTCTTCATCTTTTCCCTCTTCTCCCGATTCTTCCTTGTCTTCTCCCTATCTCTCTCCTCTCTCTCTTTCCGCTCCCTCTCAAAAGCCTCTACGTCCTTTTCCTTCGCAACCTCCTCATCCATCCGCCTCAGCCGTTCATACTCCCTTCTTCTACTCGCCTTATATACATGAAACTCTCCACTTCCAGCTCCCGCAGAGCTTCCTTGGACGTTGGCGACAATCTCTGGTGGTGCGCCCGCTCCACTGAGGTTCTTGTTGACGAGTACTGAGCTAGTAGGTATGCGAATCTCTTGATCTGGCTTTTCAAAGAGCGCATTCAAAGCGCTGCCCTGCTCAGCAGCTGGTGTGAGCGGTCCCTGCTTGCGCTTCTTGAGGGGTCGTTTGGAGCGTGGGTCGGCGGAGGTGGGGATGCTCTCAGGAATTGGCTCTGACATTGTCTTGGTGGTTTGATATGGATTGGCGCAAAGTGGTTGATGGTGGTTAGCAAGACTTGCTTCGTGGCGCGCTGTGAAAATTAAGATGATGCGCTGGGCTTTCTTGCAATAGTCAAATGTCGCGTGGCGCTTAGTTGGCAGTAGTATTGATTGCTGCAATAGCTGGCTTTGACTATTGTTGAGGTTGAAGTTTGCCTCCTTCTGCCCGAAGTAAATATTGGCACGTTCTTCCCCTTAGCCCTACAGGGTAGTCACTACCTGGCCTGCCTATCTTATCGCCCACCCGCCCTGAAACCACCCCCCTTACTCCGTAATTATTTCTCCTTACCACTGTTGCAGCACGCAAGAAAAAGCACATAAAACTCCACCTACGGCACGCCGAGGAACAACCCTGAACTAGACACTAAGGTTCTCGATATTTCTTCCACATTTTGAAAGTTCTCTCATCGCCTCTTTCCCCATAATCTTTACAGCCTTCTACATCCTCGACGAACAACAGCCTTCACCTCAACGGATTAAAAAATCGAATTACCCCACCCAACATCATCAAAACCCCGGCGCAATGGGAAAACCACGCATGATCATATTGATTCGACATGCGCAGTCTGAAGGAAACAGTGCGAATACCCTCATCCCATCTTAAGACGAACTGCGCCCTTGTCCCGCGCCATAGCGAGACGAGGCTTAAATGCACACCGACCACAAGGCTGACACCCCTCCAGAAAATCGCGATATCCACCAAACAACACCTGATCACAGGGTAAAGCTCACTCCTGACGGATGGACACAAGCACACGAAGCGGGTCGCCGTTTGCGCGCCCTCTTGCGCCCAGATGATACCCTTCACTTCTTCACCTCTCCGTATCGGCGAACTCGAGAAACGACCGAAGGCATCCTCTCGACGCTCACTTCCGACGAGCCTTCACCCAGTCCCTTTCCACGGCACTCGATCAAGGTCTATGAAGAACCCAGATTAAGAGAGCAAGATTTTGGTAATTTCCAACCATGTTCGGCGGAAATGGAGAGGATGTGGCAGGAGAGAGCCGATTACGGACATTTCTTTTACAGAATCCCCAACGGAGAGAGTGCGGCAGATGCGTATGATCGTGTGAGCGGTTTTAATGAGAGTCTGTGGAGACAGTTTGGAGAGGACGATTGCGCTTCTGTATGCGTATTAGGTGCGCCTCCACATTTCCCTGTTATTGGAGTTTAGTCAACTAATAAAGCAATAGTCACTCATGGCTTGATGAGCAGAGTATTCCTCATGAAATGGTATCACTTTAGCGTCGAATACTTCGAGGATCTCCGTAACGTCAACCACTGCGAATTCCTCATCATGCGCAAGCAGCCCGATTCTGGAAAATACATTCTCGAGAATAACCTCAGGACCTGGTCTGAACTAAAGCGGGAGCGTCTACAGGCTGTTAAAGAGAAAGAGAAGAATGGTACTGTTGCGGCCATGACGGAGAAGGAGAAGGAGAAGGCAGAAAAATTAGAGAAGGGCAAAGGATCCACTGTAGAGGGAACCATGTCTCCGATCCCCGTGCGAAAGAAGTGGGGTGGATGTCCCAACGGTTGCGATCATGGAAGACATCAATACCAGAAACAGAATAGTATGGATGCTATGCAAGTAAATGGGAAAGCCATCCCAGCGGGCACCACCGTGGAAACTATCCTATCCCGACGACCGGCAACGCGAAGATGGCAATCGTCTGAGGACGAGGACGATCCCCGTGGGCGAACAGGACCACCCATTCAGGTAGATGTCCAGAGGAGTTTGGACGAGATAGTTTCGTCCCCTGACGGAACTCCCAGCTTTATCACTGTGGAGGATCGAATGAGAAATAGACCGATGAAGAGCCCGGAAAACATAGGAGATGTCCATCAGAAGCTCTTGGTTAAACATGCTGGCAGAGACTTTGGAGGTAGCGCCAGTGGAAACACGAGTCATGGAGAAGCTGGTAGCGACACCGAATTCAGTGCTGAGGAGGACGTCAAAAAGAGGATAGCTAAGGGATTGTCAACATTGAGAGATAAGACTGGCATGGGCAGGGGAATGAAAGCCGATGCTTTGGGTGACCAGAGCGATGTTGGTAGTGATGCTGGAAGCGAGGGCGAGCCAGAGATACGGGAGTTAGTTAAAGCTGAGAAGGAGGATAAGAGTATTAAAGGAAGTGTTTATTGATTTTGATTTGATGGTTTTGGGTTTTCCTTTTTTTTTTTCCTGTTGTCTATGAAAATCATGGGTAGAAGGGTAGATCGAGGCTGTGTTACGTTGGTTCTGTATGTCTTATGAGCGATGCATTTGATGATTGCACGAGAACAAGCATAAATGAGCGAAACGGATTTCTTTTAGACTTTTTGATTTTGAACTGTATCTTTAAGTAGAACTAAATTGACCATTGCTTTCTATTGCGCTAAGCATTTGGAATAGGGATAATGATTCACCCATTTCGCGAGGTCGCGAGGCTATGTAAGATGCCTTTCAAAGTCATGCTCAGGCAAGTACTCGCGGTTTCCTTCGCGCATACTGCATAATACAGTACGTTACCATAAGTCTGTGCGGTTTTTTCGAAACACCTGAATTACCGAGGTCCCCCCCAACCTACACTCTACAACACCATGCCCCGCGCACCAAATACCCCCCGCCCACCACTAGGAGAGGTGTCTCCTAGCACTCGAAATCGAGTAGTAGGTGCCCGTAACCATGGTGTATCATATCCTGCAATTGGGGAGCAAGAAAACCTCCTCCCGTCAACCTGTCGACAAATCTTTAATAACACTCCTAATTAGGTGTCTGGAATTTCAAAACCACGAAGTGGTAGGCCTACTTTACTCTCTGAACGAGATCAGAGACGAATATTTCGAACTATTACTGTAGAACCTAAGATAACTGCTGCACAATTAGTAGTAAGTGTCTGCCCACATATTAAGAAGCAAACTGTGTATCGATTTTTAAAGAAATCAGGTATACAGAAGTAGAGGTGCAAGAAAAGGCCACTCCTTACACCAGAAAGAGCTGCTACTAGACTAGCATGGGCTTTGAAATATGATGGAATACCTCTTGTATTTTGGAAGAGATGGAAATGGTCTGATGAGTACTCAATTAAGAGGGGAAAGGGAGGGAAATGGGACTTTGTTTATCGAGAAAGAGGTTAGTAAGACATCTATTTATAAAGTCTATTACTAACTAACTAAATAGGCCAAGTACTTGAGCCTTGGGCAGTGCAAGGAGAACCTACTAAAGGAAAGACTACTATGTTCTGGGCTTGCTTTAGCTTTGGAACTAGGTCTGACTTAGTAGTAATAAAAGGGGATGATACTAGTAAGAGGGGGGGGTTATAGCTCGAAGATATCTTGAAGTTCTTAAGGAATATCTTCTAACTATTCTCGATAATAATAGTATCTTTATACAAGACAACGCCCCGATTCATAAGGTATATATTATTAGGGATTGGTTCATTGAAATAGCTATTCAGTTAGTGGATCACCCCCCTTATTCACCTAATCTAAATCCTATCGAAAACCTATGGAAGATACTAAAGGTAAAGATTATAGAGTTACATCCTGAGTTAGTATCTATGAAAGATAATGATACTACAAGAGAGTTCTTGATTAAGTGTACAAAGGAAGCTTGGGAGTTGTTGGAAGAGGAGATATTGAATAAGCTTGCATCTAGTATACAGAAGAGAGTTGATGCAATTGTACAGGCAAGGGGCTGGTATACAAAGTACTAAAGTTTTTATTTGTAGATTATTACCTAAACTTTCATTTAAAATCAACGGTTTCTTTATAGCTCTTAAATTAACTAAATTAAAACTAATTGAAGTTAAGTAGTGAGATGTTTGGTTTATGCTTAATAATCAAGAGCACAGACTTATGGTAACCCACTGTATGTGCCTTGTACTAGCAAGTTTGAGTCACTCGCCGAATTGGGAGTCGTTTCTCGTACCTAGTGACTCAAATGCTAAGCCACCCATCATCAAGTTCGCTCCTCCTTTTTTAGCCGAGCCTTGGCTGTGCTTAACCTTTATATGACATCGAACTCGCCATCATCAGCATCACTTCCAAACAACTTCATTACTGCTTAAGACGCCATCACAACCGACGACGTCTACAAATCACAAGTTCAACTTTGCCCCAATCACCAATTCAAGACAGGCCACAGTTAGCTAGCTACCTTAGCTATGGCAGAAGCAGCATTCCAGGCACTGAACGATACACTCATTGGTGATTCCTTCGCACCAACAACCTCTGAACCACGACCAGGACAACTACAACTCTCAATACAAAAATGTGGACCCTTTCTGGCTGGACTTCAACAACCTGGCGATGAGCTTGATTGTCTAGTCATAGGCAGTATCCGAAAAGATCTCTTTCACGAAATAGCATGGCAAAACATCATCTCGTCAGAAAAAACAGGCACCAAAATAACACCATACGAAATAACTCCCTCAAAACTTCTTCTCTCTATTTCCGGATTCACATTCAAAATCAGATATTTCACTCTCTCATCACTTCCCTCAACCGTCACAGCCGAGATCCAACATTGGGGAAAAGTTTCTAGGTTTATAAATTTGAATCGATGTTTTAAGGAGGCTTATCAGTTTTTGATTGAGTGGGCTAAGGAGAGGGGCATTTTTGGTCTTTGGGATGCTGTTGATGAGAGGGATGTTAGTAGGGTGCTTATGGAGGCTTTTGAGAACCCTGGAGGTCATTTTAATGATTGTGGGTGTGAGGATTGTGTAGAGGGTAGTGGGAGTCGGGGGGTAGGGGTTAGTGTTGAGAATATTGGGTTTAGGGAGGGGGTGATGGCATTTTTGCATAGGCTTTCTTGGATGGAGATTTGTGAGTCTTTTCTTTTTCTTTTTTCTCTCTATTCTTTTCTATTGGTGGCTTTGGATATCCAATAGGGAGACTCGAGTGAGCCAATTTTCGTTCACTTCAGAGTTGAAGGCTTGAAAGAAAGGGTTTCCTTCGATTCTCAGGGAATTAACCGCTCGAATATCACGGCCTGAATTAAATTGGCTCCGTACAGTACATTTTTCTAACAATGATTACAGTTCATTCTCAAAGAGAATGGTCACCAGTAGTAAGAGCAGAAGCTCTCAACCTCCTAAATCGCATCTACGCCAAAAAAGAAGAACCAATCACCCTTCCAAAGCAAGATCCAATCTCAATCATGAACTGCGAGAATTACATCAAGATCTCAGTTCAATACCATGGCAACTCACAGATTGACTGTGGTATTGCTTTGAAGAAGGTAGAAGCTGATTTGAGGGCTTTGATGAAGAGTATGTACCCCACATACAAACTACAGACTACCTTTACCTTCTGCTCAACTCAACTCAACTCGATTCAAAAGCAATCACTAACAGAAATCTAAGGACTCAAACACATCCAAACGGCCACCTTCAGACTCTGGCCTCAGCCCCTGCTCGATCAAGATATGCAAACGTCAAAAAAGCCAATCCTACCCTTCGAAGCCTTCTACCTAATAGGATTCTCGGCCCTCTACAACAATAAAACAGCCCTCTCCTCGGCCTCCCTAATAATCCAAAACTGGAAACACTCCGACACCAAGAACAAAAATCTGTTTGTTCATACTGAACTCCTTACTCCTCAAGCCGTTTCAGAAGGGAAAAGATTAAATGTGAAGAGATGTGAGATCGTTTGGCCGAGAACGGTTGTGGTTCCTAGTAATGATCTTAAAACGAAACTTCAACCGCGTCAGGAGGGTGAAGAATCGAAAGAACACCCGAAGAAAGGTTCAAAACAAAATCCTTCTTCTCATGAAGAAGATCCTACGAAAGAAGAAGGAAATACAACAAAACTCCGTCCAGCACTAGATATCCTTCATCGTCTGCGTCACGATCCAGCTTATAATATCGATGATTATGTAATTGGATACTTGGATCGTCATTCTGGGATCGAGGAGAGGGATGCCCGGGATTGGGTTACTGATTCCATGCGTGAGGAGTGGGTTCCTCAGCATAAGATTTTGTATTTTAGACGGAGGGGAGGGGATGGTGGTGAGGGAGAGAAGATTTGGGATAGGGAGGGGAGGGTTGATTTGGTTTTTTGTTGAGGGGATGGGGATTGGATATTACTTGGAGTGTGAAGGTGGGGGTTTAGGGTATAGGAGGATGAAAGTGTGTTGTTGGGGAAGGAAGAAGTAGGAACTTAGGAAGTAGGAAGTTTAGATTCCTTGAGGTGGTTGGTTCGTTGTATTGGTTAGAGATGGTAGGTAACTCAAGGGATTATGGATATGGATATGGATATCGCTGAACTACTATACCTTATACCTTTTAGAAGTAGGTAGTGTGATGCGGGTTTGAATAATTATAAATAAATTATAAGATTCGTTGGCTATACTTTGTTGTTCTTGTTTTGTTTATTGTTTTTTTGCTGGGGAGTGAGGAGTGAGGAGTGAGTAGTGGGAAATATAAGATGTACTTCGTAGATATGTGGTATTGTAGAGAAGAGGATCTTAGAGTTTATAAGTTAAGTTAGTTATAAGTTAGCTAGGTAAGTAGGTAGGTATATTGTAAAATAGTATCTTTCGTACTTAGGTATACTATATATTTACAACTAAATCTGTAGTTAAATCTATCTTGGTAGTTATTAAATTTATATTTGTTTTAATTGTCTTTTTTATTTACTGTGTATAATAATAAACTAGAGAGTCTATGATTACTAAATACTGTGAGAAGAAGTATTAGATTCAGTTTTTGGTATTAGGATTATATAAGAGGGTTTAGGTGAGGTGGGTTGGTGAGGAGGAGGATTTAGGTAAGTGTTTGGGTTTGTGGTAGATTGAGGGGTTATGTGGACAGATGGTTGGGAATGGGGTTTGTGGTAGGAATAGTAGTAGGGTTGTAAAATTCATGATTGTGTTTTGGCGAATGGTAGATAATGGGTGGTATTGGGAAGTTGTTGTGTTGTTTTAGTGGAAGGTTAGTTTAGGGGGAAGAGAGATAGTGCTAAGTTTGTAAGGTAAGTATTGCACCTAGTAAAGTGGTTTATATAGATAGGTGGATACTACAATAGCTAATCCTTGTAGAGTGTTAGATGGAATAATGACTATACTAGAAAGAGGGAAAGAGGAAAGAGCACTCACTAGTGGGGAATTTGATAGTTGTGCTATACAGAGAAGGAACTTTAGTTATTAGTTAGCTCGCTTGTACTCGTGCCGGCCAGAAGTAAACTACTGTGTACGAAAAGGTAAATATAGTCATCTGAAATTGTAATCTCCTATCAAGCTCGTATTCAAAAATACCGTTGCAGTGCACGGGAGTTTCAAACTTCTGGCTGGCATGAGTAGTGAGAATAGAGAGCTAGAGTGAGGGTTCTTCATCCAACTGCAGTTACATAACAAGCACGATTACTCCTCGATAATGCATGCAACTACAGTAACCGAACATACTTCATTAGATTTGAAATTTAAATATAATTACAGCGTTTATCTATTCTACTTCTTATGTAGTTTGCAGCCAGGGTGTAAATATACAAATAGGTGGCCATAAAAGATATTATCAAGATCCAGTGCCAGCACCAAAAATCGCAACTCTTAAAACGCACCTAACGATAATTCTGAAGATCCACTCTTCTCACCAGCAGCAGGAACTTGTCCATTCCTACCTACGAACCCTTCCATAGCTTTATCAACTCCACTCATTCTCCGTAGAATAGCATGTACGCCTACAGGAACGACATTCATCCAATCAATCCACCTAGCGTAGAGCGGTAATGCGAGATCTGCACTACTTCCTGCGTCAATGGCGGCAATAACTTCCTTTGCTACATCGACTGGTTCGAGAACTGGACCGAAGAAGCTGTTTGGTGTTTTGACGCCGCTGAAGAGGGGTGTGGAAAGTTGACCTGGTGATACGAGGACGGTCTTGATGTCTGGGTAGGCTTTTAGTTCGGCGCGGAGGGATTTATGAAGGGCTGTTATTCCGGCTTTGGAGGCTGTGTAGTCGGAGAGGTGGGATGCGCCTAGTTGGCCGAGGACGGAGGAGATGGACACTATTGTGCCTTGTTTTTGGCGGACCATGCCTGGGAGGAAGGCCTTAAGGGTGTAGAAGTGAGAGAGGAGGTTTACGCGCATGGTGCGCTCGATGTCTTCGAGGGAGAGGTCAAGGAGTGGTTTACCGTTTACTACGGCTGCGTTGTTGATAAGGATTGTTGGGGTGCCGAGCTGGTGTTTATGTTAGTTGTGGTAGGTATGCATTGGGAAGGGAGAAGACATACGTCTCTTTCAATCTCAATTGCTACCTTTGCAACTTGCTCCTTATCTCCAACATCGCACTTATAAACACTCACGCCACGCGCCTCACCAGACTCCAAATCCCGAACATCGAGCACTGCAACCGTGGCTCCGCGCATACCATAAACCTCCGCAATCAACAATCCTAATCCGCTCGCTCCGCCCGTAATCACAATAACCTCCTCTGAGAAATCGACAGTTCGTGGTTTCGTATATGCGATCTGACGATTGAGGACTCCGAGGAAGAAAAGTAGAGTGAGCAGCGATGCGTAGCCGATTGCGCCCTGGATAGCTGGATGTGTCCACTGCATTGCTTGCGCGCGCATGCAGAGCGGTATCATCCACGCGACGAAAGGATGTAGGAATGTGACATTGAGGACTTTCAGGAAGAGATCAATAGAGATTGGTTTGGACCAGGAGAGCTCTGGATCAGGGCCACCACGAGGTTGGAAGTCCATCTTTGCTGTATATAGCGTAGGTAGGTGAAGATTAAGGTAAGTGGTGGAAAGAAAGAAAGGAAGGAAGATGGGGATTTTGGTAGGGTTCAGTTTAAGAGGTGAGAGAGAGAATGAAAGAAGAAAGGCGGTTATAAAATAGAAAAGTGATTCGGAGCTTAAGTGGCATCAGAGCATTTTATGGTAACAGTCGAGTGGTTGGACGAATTTCTGGAACATGAGACGGACGCCCTGAAGGGGGCTTGTTTCGGGTGCACGAGGCTAGTGATGTGCCTTGGAGAAACAGAAAGCGGCACTCCATTCTCAGTTTTTTGGTAGTATGTTCGAGTCACTCAGAATTAATTTGAGAATTAAGAGGTAGAAGAGATAATTATACAAGCTCTTCAACCATCTTCTTTAATTCTTTTGCTCCTCCGTGTGTAGTTCGTGTGGCGGTAGGGATACAGTAGATATTCTACACCACACCCCTCTCTCAATCACTGAACCATCTCCGAGTGCTGCTTTGTCGGCCCGCTGCGAGGTCCCCCCTGTATGGCATTTTGGCGACGTCAAGTTTGTGATTGAACCTTTCCCTTTTCAGACATTCTGCCCTTACACCGCTCTCAGTTACCACAGCCTCGCCGCAAGGCCAGCAACAGCCGTCTTCATTCCTTCTCAACTGCACCACCACCACAAGGAACTCTCCTTCCAAACCCAACATCCAAAACATTACTCCCATCACCGACTTGATCAGAATCATCGAATTGATCCGATTTACTGGAGTGACTATGGTCACTGACTGCTATTGGATTCACTGACTTCATTTGATCAGCCTTCTCAAGTTTCTTCCCCATCATCCAATATGGACAACCCAATTATCTCCTTCTACGCCCACGGAGGCCGCGACTTCAAAGGCCGTACTCTCAAGCAAATCCTCACGGAATACACAGACGACGACCTCGAATTCAATCACAATTTCATTCAAGTGCTATTCCCTCTACCTGAGAAATCTGGAGTTATTGAGGACGCACCTCTGATTACTGAAGAAGTTTTCAAAGCCTTTCACAAGTACGACGAATTGGGACGGACATTGCGGCAGAATTTGTTTTGGGCTCTTGAGAGGATGTGTCATTTCTATGGCTTTGATCTTGATATTACGGGCGATGAGTTCAATGTTGATGATGAGCTTAAGGTAAGGAATTCTACTATCTATGGTGTCAATTGGTTGGGTTGAGTGACCTCAATGCAACACCTCCATGTTCCTTTGCCACAAATCCCTCCTTCCAACAAAAGCGCCTTTCTCTAACCATGGAAAAACCACAGCTCTCCCAGAGCGCCAATTTCAACAAGAGATCCCAGCTCTGGCTCAGAAAGTTCAACCACAACCACCTGCGCATGACCAGAATAATCCGTTGCCTCCGCTGCCTCAACCTCCAAAACCAAGCAAAAGCTTTCCACAAAGCAATCGAGAACACCGCTTCCGGAACCGTAGGAGAAATCACCATTGGCTACTGGGATAGCGCTATGCTTACCACCAGACTGGATATTCCTCCTGACGAAATGGTACCAGTTGGACCTCGGTGGCTGACTAGGTATGAGGATGCAATGTCGCGAGAGAGGCGTATGAACAGGATGGAACTTGTATACCCAGAAGAATTAGGTGCCTGAACTGCCTGGAGATACCCAGGAGCGGTATTTTAATTTGCGTCGGAACGCGCTGTTTATGATGGAGTTCGTGGGACTCAGGAGTTTTATGGCGTTGAGAAGACAGGCTCGTTAGACAGACACACATGGATACCCATCATAAATCATTCAACTTGGTATTTCACATTTTTTTGCTCGCAACAAGTCGGTTATTCAAATCAAGTGGGTTGCTTAAATTTTGTACTCTCTGGTGACAAGTCAGTTGCCCAAATCCAAGTTTAAGTGGGTTACTCAAAATAAATCAAATGCTCAAATACAAGTTCAAGTAGGTAACCCGAACTAAAGTCTCAACTCTGTTACCGTGATCAATTCATTTAACTAAATAAATAAGTTTCTCAAGTCAAGTAGATTAACTTGAGTTAAGTAAGTCACGCTATGCTACTTCCTATGCCCATAGTTCTCCACTCTTACAAATATCCACATGCCACCAACATCATCCCCTCATACTCTTCTACACTACACAAGCTGAACTAACAAGCCAACAAATAAATCAGCATCAAAAATACCATTCCTTAAATGCATACTTCATATCCTCAATCCTCAATCCTCTAACTTCCCTTTCTTTGGAATCTCCCATCCTCTCAGACCTTGAAAGTTGAACGCATGATCAAGATACTCACTGCCCCTCCAACAACTCACAAATAATCAATTGTTTCTCGAGGTCTCTTGGTATTGGGCCTACTCATTAACGAATGACCGTCTTTCATGCTTCCTCAAGAATTGGAGGATTGGAGCAAGGTATTTATTATGTTATATAAATGCTCATAGAGTTCTCGTAGAGTTTCCATCTTGACTTCTTCACTGACCGTCTTCTTCGAGTTCTGCCCGTTTAAAATCCTCGCAGGGTTTCTTTTCTTCTCTCTTTCTCGAAGTTTTATACTTACTAAGCTCGGTGGTTCGTCTTATAATTCAACTAACTTTGAGTTCTAGTATGCAGTGGTGTAGTGTTAGAATATTGTTAATACACTTAACTTCCTAAGACTCCAACTATAAGAACTCCTCCACAAGCAAGCAGAACTAAGCCACTTTCCTCAATCATTAAGTCCCTTACCACCACCCACTTTTCTACACCCACCGAAACTAAAGTATACAACCACGCCCCCACCTCCCCTCTCAATCTTCCAACAAAACAAAAGTCAAAAAAAATTAAAAAAAAATTAGATTAAACCATTGAACAGGAATCTCTACACCATGATAAAAACTACAGTATTCAATACACACCTAGGTAGTCAATAATCAAGTTCAGCATATAAAAGAAACAAACAAACACCATAAAGACTAAACTAAAGCCCAAGTTTATAGTTTATATCAACAAGGTATTATACTATAGAAAGAAATTCCAAATTCGGTCGTCCGTTGCTAGATGAGGATGCTAGGTGAAGATGTGCTACTATACTAATGTGCTGTACTATATAGAGCGTCAATCTACCGTTCGCTGAATCTTAACTGATTATTACCTACCTACCTTACTATCTTAAGTCATTTCTCAATACAGTAGTCTAAGTCCCGTACAATATCTTGTCTCAAAGCCTGTAGCTATTGTACCTTAATACCCCATCAAGTCAATCAATACTAGTAACTCTCCCGAAAAAAGGGCCCGGGGGTTATGTAACTAGCTGGCTTACATTTATAAGTTGGTAAAAGGAACGTACCTATTTATCTACATAGGTACTTTCAGAATCTACAAATATTCCCTGCTTCTCCGACTTACTAGGATTCCCCATTTCGTAAATCACTCACTCACTTGAAAAAAATTTGGCACAGTAATTAATTATGTTTATGTATCTCATTGCTAGCAACATTGTGCTAGACTTTTGCTGCCTATGATTGATGGTAACATGGTGGAATCCATTCCCTGGATATCTAACTCTCTGAACGCCTTGCTTTTTCCCTCAGAAGACTACCAACCTAAGAAGAAAAATGCAGCCATCTACTTCCATAGTCTTCCACAGCAATGCAAAACGCCGCCCAGATGACTGACCCACGCCTTTCTCCCAAATATCATCCTTGATAATGCTCACTACATATTGTACGCACTGAAGTCCTTGAAATCCTTTGGCACCTCCCATCCATGCGTCCTACAAGCTCGAATATAAGCATCAATTGCTTCACCGGTGCCATAATCTCGTTGAACTCCTTTCTGCTTGCCTTGAAACTCAAGTCTAGCAGGCTTTGGTTCTTGACTCTCGATTGCCAGCTTCACTTGGAGAAGAACAGCTTCAAGAGTAGTGACTGCGGTCCATCCAGTGTTTGTGAGTAGCTCCATGCACATCGCTCCGCCCAAGGTCACATGTCCTCCGCCACCCGACATGAATGGCAAGAAACGAGGACGGATAACGCGTACGAAGGGTGGACTGAATGGATAGTCTTTGCCGAAGCGCATTTCGAGGACAACGCTTGTGATGCCTGCCTTTTTCATGTCTTTGGCAATTGGTAAGTCGGGACTGAAGCTGTGTAGCTCAACGATCCATTGATAGACATTATCAATAACCTCGGGATTGATGTACCAGCCTAGCTCATGAATTGGTGTCTTCTCTTGGATCTTCAGCATCTTCTGCAACTCGCGATTGAGAGCCATTGTCGCCGAAGGTGTGGCATATGTTGGCTGGTCTAGTATCGGCAAGCTGGACTGATCCAACATTCCTGGGACAAAGTCCGTGAGTGGCTTTGAAGGCTGTCGAGATCCCGAACCCCTAATGACGGTCAGTTAGACACTTTGAAATAAAGCTCAATTATATTGGAAATTCTGATGAGCCACTTGGCTTAGTCTACTTCAAGGAACCGAACAATACAGAGTGGTGGGTTCTGTTGACTTACAATAAGACAAGCTCGTCGTCAGAAACTGCCTTTTCCTTGCCTTTACCCTTGCTCTTAGTTTCCGGCTTGTCTTCAGTTTCCACGCTGTTACAAACGTAGAGTTAGCATTATTTGTACGAAACGAATGTAAGAAACATTCTTCCCAACGTCTAAAAGACATTTCGAATTTTGAATTTTGAAATACGTACTCTGAACACAAAAATGCTATATCTTCAATATCTTCATCGTCAGTGACGATAAAAGCACTAGATGCGGACTTGTTCTTTTCTGCACCGGGGGTTTTTGGCTTCTTGGTCTTTGGCTCATTCGAGGAGTTGCTAGATCTGAAAGCTCTTGATATTGAAAGTGCAGAATGAGGAACACCGATGGGTTTGCGGTTCGTACTTATGCACGGATATTTTGGATCTTGCTTGACTTGAAGTGTGGCCGTTGGGTTACTATCTTGGTTAGCCTGAACACTGCGAGATTTCAGATGTTTCGAAAGAGGCTGCCCCATTTTCATAAAAGAAACAAGGTATGCTGCGAAGAGGAAAAGTTGGGCGCAAAAAACCCCAGAAGTCAGATTAACATTTGGGGATTTGTTAAAGAATGCAAAATAAACACTCGTGGTTCCTCTTTTTGTGTGTGTCGGATTCACGAAGAATCTCTAGTCCATTTAACGCTCTCCACAACCGTGGCTTCACCGTTCCTGCAAAAGTAATTGACTAGTACAAACTAATTCGAAAACCATAGCCGGTCTTTCGCTTCCGTTTGTTGGTTTTCTTTTGCCTGCGAACTAAACAATACGAAAAAATTAGACTTACTTGGTGTCAGATTGAGCGGCGCTCGTAGTGGGGTTGTAATAAGGATCTTTCGAATTGGTTTGGCAGAGGAGATATCTGCATTGGATCCAGTCGACATGTTGGACAACCAAATATGGGGTTTTGGAGGAGTATGCAGCCGGATTGTTAACAATCTCGTTCAAACTCATCACAGATGAGATTTTGAGCTCGGATAGAGGCCAATAACCCTGGGTTGATAAGTCAGTCTGAAAAGAATCTGAAAAGTAGGGGAAGTGCGAGAGAAAGAAAGGACTTACTGTGTCAGCTTGAGCATAACTAGTAGATACTGATTGGTCTAGAGCATGGTAGACTCCATGACCGTAAGCTCTTCCGTGAAGTGTCTCCTTGAAATCCAATCCTTGACGGATAATACTATGCCAGTTAGCCATAGGACTTCCGTGAAAAGCCATCAATGTCGGGTATTCCGCGGGCAAGTTGGCTTGCTCATTCTTCAGCGCATTGAGAAAACGCTGCTCTTTGTCAGGAGAGCCCTGGGCAAATCGAAACTGGATCCAGTTCTCCGGTATGTTCGAGATCTTTTGGTCCAGCCTAATCTTGGCTTTGCGTACTTCATCGTCGTCCTGGCCTGGACACTTATCAATCTGAACAATGCAAGATCTGTTTGAAGCAATAATCCAACGGAGTAGTCCAAGGGATGCCTTCGAAATCCGATCCTTCCAAGACTCAAGCTTTGGCACAGAAGTCCGAGACTGTCGAGTTAAATATGCTCTCATCTCTTTAATACTGGGTATAGTCTCGAGAAGCATCAAAATCATTTCCGATTTATGATCTTTACTCAGTTCGTCAAAATTGTTAGAGTAAACCATCAACCCAGCAGGAACGAGAGATGCTGGTGGAGGAGTCGTCGCTGGGGTTGGGACGGCCGGTGCTTCGTATTGGATGGGCAGAGTATTGCACCGCGTGACAGCTGCATCTACTTTAACGAAAGGAAACTTCGATACATCATTGACACGGCAATGTTCAGAAGTGTCTCCGATCGTTATCACTACCCATTGGCCCACATAAACAGGACACTTATTGCTCTGTTCAAATATGACTTCTCGATTTGCGAGATCAAACTTGACTTTGATAATGTCTGACGGAGCAGATATATTAGTTGCTGTGCCATTTAGTGGATCTGAACTACTGCATTAGTTTGGGTATCAGTGGAATGTTTTGATTATAACGTACCTGGATTTACAGTCGAAGGAAGAGTTCCGGTCAGAGTAGCACGAGTCGCTGATGACGATGGACACGCCGCCATTGGTGGAACTGAAAGGCTCATGCCAGTAGGAAACTTACGAAGCCTACGATATTTAACGCTTGAGTAGCAGAAACTGACCAACAAATCGACAACATATGGTTGAGTAAGAATTTCATGCTCGATACTTGGTCCAAAACCCAAGGACATGTATTGGTACAGACAAAGTGGCTTGCTGCAGACATATGGTTTCAATGCCTCGAATTCTCCTTCGATGTTGTCATGGCATACTAGGCAATATTCCGTGCAGCGTACTAGATAACGCAGCGCAAACTGAGCGGTAATGAGAGGGAAGGAGATCGTTTCTTTATTTCTTGTTGCTTCGTCCAAATGGTCTGCGGAGATCATGTCAGGCAGATTATCCTGCATTGGCTGAGGCTCGTCGAGGTACATCGTGTCGAGGCCCTCAATAGTTTCCTCGAATCGACCTTGTTTGTCATTATAGTACTGCTGCGCGCCACTCCAACTAATATCCAGGCCCCGTCTGATCTTCACCAGACTAATGAACTGCGTGTTCATCAAATCATTCAAGGAGCTGGAAATGAAAAGACTGTTAAACGCTCCTGCCACAGCAGGATCATCGTTTTCCTCTTCATCGGGTTTTGAATCAGATGACCTATAATTTATTAGCAGAGTAGACTAAAGATGTAATGTTATTTCTTATGGCATATTCTGCCCGAGTTGCTCAAACTAGCTTTGGGATTCAAAGTGCTGAGTGCGAGCGCACTTGAACTTGCGGATTTGAGCTACCTTAGTACAAAACAGAAGTCAAGTCTCGGGTGGTAATGCTTCACATAATTACGAAGCTAGTTTGAGTAACTCCGGCTGAGTATACTACGGCAATAGCTAGGAGTGTGACCTACTTATTATGTGTGATATCTGTAAAAGCTGCCTTCGCTGCCTCAGGTGTGGGCTTGTACCTGTCGCTAACACCAATACGGAATTCAACTGATTTTGCTGCTGGCTCCGAGATGATGGACTCGAAGGTCTTGTAGCCGGCGGAATACTTCACGAGAAGCACAATATATTCAGCCTCGAGATCCCAGGCCTGCATTGCTTCCTCAGAGAGTCCTAGCTTCGAGACGTGTACCGACATGCTGACCATGCTGGTTACAGATTGAGCTGTCATTCCGTCCAAGATGCCTATCTTGAAACCGGCAAGCTTAGCAATCCTAAGGTCGTGGCGAATCCGCTGATTAAGTACTTTAGTAAATTTAGGATCAAGTTTGTATGCTGTGGTAGATGAAAATCCAGACGTTCCGCCCGCACCCCCAAAAGATTCGAAATCCTCATCATCGTCGTAGCCTTCGTCAAAGTCTGGACCATCACCATCTTCGTTGTCGCTGCCAGCCTGTGAGCCCGTGTCATCTCCAACATCTAGAGGATCTTCTTGCGATCCAGATGCGAGTAGGGCGCTAAGTCTCTTAGACAGCATCTCGATAACTTCAACGATACTCTTGTCACTAGCAGCGGCACTGATCTTCTCGACAGCATCGTTGACGCCTGCTGGTACGTTCTCGGATTGGGTGAAAAGGAAGTACTGAGCGCTAGCGGGGTATTCATGAACATCTGTAGAGAGCAGCAATGCAAACTCGATCGGTTCTCCAGAAGTCGGAACAAAGCAGAAGTTTACTTCTCCATCATCGTCGCCTCGAGTAACTGAAATGATTCCAGGTATATGATTATTTGCAGCCGTTGTGATATCGGCAATAAATGCTTTGCGCGTCATAATGTAAAGATCTACAGATCGAAAGTCAGTATTAGGATTCATGGTTGCACAAACTTGTGACATACCTGCAAAAAAGCTGACAATTCAGTTGGCGGGGGGGTAAATGGAGTTGGGCGACAACTTGGTGAAGAGGATATGATAGGCTGGAGATCGAAAGAAAGAGATGACTATAAGAAGTGCGCGGTATCGAATGGTAGCACTAAATGGAGGTTGAGCAGTCCAAATCGAAATTTCAGTTCAAATCCAAACACGACTGCTGTTCTGTGAATCTGTGATGCCGCTCCAGAGCATGCATACACACATCAAAGAGTTTGAAATGTCAAAGTGTAGCAGGCAAAGATAGAAAGGAAGAGTAGCCCATCCTTTACAGAGGATGATTCTAGTAGTTGCAATGGTCAGGCAGAAGAACAAAGATGCGGAGGAGCAGAGCAGGTCAAAATGTAAGGTAGACTGGTGGTGGGCCACAGCCTCGTCCAGCAAGGCGGCCAGGCTAGGCACCTGTATGACCTGCGGCTAACCAACGGTTTTAGGGTAGGGTACTCCGTCCTGCCTAGGTATCCGTTTAGAGCCATCTACTAGCTCTGATAGCTAATTCACTAATCGGGGCTGTGAGAGAGCCAGAGCAATTCACCAGCCTAGAGATCGTGACAAAACACGCCCTGTGGGAAGAAGAAATGAAGCTGAAGTTTGCTCAACGTCGAACTTTCCAACTAACTGATCCCTGTAACTCTCAGGGATGCTCTCCCCTGCTGCAGCCAAGAACGCCCCGCTCAAAGCTGGGAACCGGGGTAAAATTGGAGCCGCCAAAGTAAATCGTCAGTCGTGAACCGTGACAGCAAAGCCACTTTAGCCCAGGTACTTGCTGACAACACCATACTGACAACACCATTCCTCTAATATGGCTTGGGATTCAAAGACAACAACAACGCGCAGACGCGAGAATAGTTCTGCGACAGCGAAATCCACAACGTCACATAGTCAAGCCAATGCGCCCATCACCATTGAGCCAAAATCAACCCATGTAGCTGACCCGGCACTACAGCCCTTTCTCGACCCTTCCTTCGATCCCGCCGAATACTTCAATACTGCACTACCAGCGCTGCAAGGTTCTACGGTTGCTCAATCTCCAAAGGGCAGCGTGCCTCTAGCGGAGCTTTCAACTCAGACTCAAACCCTTCTTTCTCATCTCAGTGCGCATACGACAAGACTTACCACAACACTCACGCAACTTACCGACGAGATCCTGAGGAGTGGAAGCAGATTAGCATATGAAGTGGAAGTTCTCCGTGGAGAAACCATTGGCTTGTCCGAGGCATTAACAGAAGGTCTCCAAGAGGATGTGACCAAATTTGTACCAAGCGGTCTTGGGAGCCAACTCACCCGGAAAGTCTCCCGGACAGCAGACACAAACAATACCCGAAGACGGTCATCTATAGTTGCAACTCCGAAGACCCCGATCAGAGATGACCTTCATGACAACGAAATTTCCGACCCTCCTTACATAACACAATTACGGACGCTCACACTAGTACGCTCACGTTTGGACGACGTGATTAAGACATTTGGGGATGCAATGGCTTGGACGTTCCCTCCTTCAGAAGTATCGGTGACGTCGTCATTCCTGTCAGTTTCTGCACCAGAGCCTGGGTCGGACATGCATAGCACAGAGGAGAAGGGACAACAAGTTTCAAAAAAACTCAAGGATGAGATAGCGGATCTTCTGATCGCAGGTGATCCAGTTGATGGGATTGAGGCAGCAGCCAAAAGAATTGAGGAGTTAAAGGATCTAGTAACGGTATGGAAAGGCACAGCGGAAGAGAAAGCAAGAGTCAAATTCATTGAAAGCCTGGCGAAATTAGTTGAGGACAGGCACAGAGATCTGCTGCGGGAGGCAGAACAAGAGGGGCGATCAAGCCAAAATCCTGGTGGGCTGCACGAAACAATGGAGGTTCCTGCAGCGGATGGCAAAGTCCAAGGTGGATACGGTTTTATCAGTCAATTACAGAAGCTGCGAGGCGCATCGTAGCCTGACAGTATATAGATAAAGAAATAACTCTGCATCTTCTACATGGACTCTTCGTCGTTCTGTACTACTTTTAAGGCCTAGCCCTGCTTAGTAGTCTGGGATCGAATATAGGGCTTCATTTCAAGGAAATGGTGAACTAAGAAATCTGTGCCACAGCACAGCATCGTGTTGGCTATCATTTGTAGGCTAGCGATACGTCAGACTTTTGCAGCCTACTAAGCGTATGAGCGTACATCAGACAATCAAGAATACCTAGCTTTGCAAAAATCCAATTAAAATATCTATAGGATTTTGTCGGTTTCTCTCCTTATCTCTTTGGTGGAAAGTGGATAGTGATTCCATTGATTCTTTTCTCCCACCTGGACAAAAAAAAAAAGAAGGCTACGAGGTACCACGAATTGGCTGGGTTGCTGTCAATATCATGAACTATTTAATACTGCTGATTCTAGTACTACATGCTGCTGTTACTGATACTGAGATCAGGATAGTCCTACTTTATTTGAGTAGATTGAACCGGCTTATTTCCTGGAATTTTGAGCCCGACTCTACGTAGTCCCCCTCCTCCCCTAGTTGTGCATATGTAGTCTCCGCTCCGGGGCTGCCGTTCTTCCTTCCGAGTCGCCAAACGCCTGCCTATTTGTCAATTTGTTTGTTCGAGCCACCAAACCAGCACCTCACGACCACTCATTACCTTCACCATGACGGCGATTCTTCCGGGTGGCAATAGTCCCCCCCAGCAACCAAAGATTATCATGGTACGTCGAGCACGTTGCTTTGTGAGGACTGGGCTAGGGAGAATATTCCTTCGCCCTTTCCAACCATGGCCGATCTACCCAGGTGGGACGATGAGACTCCCAGCAAAACCTGGCCCAATTTTCATCTCTTGATACCTTACAATGGAGAACCGAGCGTAGGGATCTGTAGAACTATTCTCAGCGCTACTATCTTAAATTATCCCCCGCCAACACTCGTCACTAGCGTTGATCCTTTGTCAGAAGATGAAGGAGATCATATGGCAAGGAGTGTATTCAGGTACTTGAATAGAAAGGACGTTGATGATAGTGATTTAAGTCAGTTTTGAATTTCGAGCACAAGGTTTGGGTTCCTCTAACTAACTTAGTGGTTGTGATTTAGTCATCATTGCAAGTTCAGATGTTTAGTTTCAGTTACCAGCTGAAGTCACAGTCAAACGCTTCTTTTATGGTATCAGAGACTCGAATGAGCATCTTCTTGCCAGGTATGGTGATCGCGCAGGCAATCGAGTCAGACAAATGATTGTTAGATGTAAAACTCGACCACGGATTTTCAATCCTCCCGTGAGTCACTGAGTTGGTGTGATTATTCAACCTGACTTACCAGCCACCATGCACCGTTGTAGATGTATACTCAAAAAGTACTTTTCGGCGCGCAAAAGGAATGTGCACCTAATACTGTAGAAGACCCAGCTTGTTCAATTGCGCCAGAATCCCCTTTACTAAATGATCTATATGGGAATACACAACTAGAAACTAGAGTTCCTTAGTCCACGCTTCCTACATTCCCCGGTAGCCATGGGCACAGCTTCTGATATTCGATCCCTCTATCGGGCCGCCTTGGAAGAACTTCAATACTCATCCAGAGGTCAATTCAGTACTCAACACACTCTTGCTCAGATGTTTGAAAAGCAAAAGTTTGAACGAGCAGCCACTCTCAAAATGCATAATTCGGAACCTGACAGCTTGCTTACGTATATACCTTCCAAGTACCGTGCTCTGCCGGATTCTACGCCTGAGCTTACCTCCTCTAAGGATCGCGATCTGGTATGTAGCCTCTTGCTCTTGAGTTATCTTAAATTAGCTCTTTAACTCACAGACCTTCGATAAGAACAATGACTTTGGCATCGGCTTAGACTACGCGAGCTCCATCATCCAAGTCATGGAAAAATCTAGATATGACGTACATTTCGAACCGATACACCTGCCTCTGGACCTCAATATCATGCGCCCGCCGTTCACTCAGAATAGCGTTCTGGGTGACGATCCCAATATACCACTTGTAGAGAATCTTGATAATATCCTATCGGGAATGAACTGGCCTAACATCAAATTGGCTACAAACATAATTGTACCAGGGAGTCGGGTTCCTGCCATTCTCAGTTTTCGGGGAAACGAGCAAGTGATGGATAAATAGTGGCTCCAGATGTGGTACAGAAAAGCTTCTCGAGCGTTACTACGTCTGGTGCAGAGGAACCCCTTGAGTCATGTTGCTTCCAATTTAGTGAATGATTGTTTGGAGTGCCTATGGAATCTGAAAGGGAGGAGTTTGGTGACGAAAAGGGCGAATACGGCAAAGAATTTGCTTCTGCTCATCAACAGCCTGTCTATGACAAGAAAGGCATTTTAACTTCTAGGAGACCAAATCCTAGGCAGAATTGCTTTGAGGCAGGACAAGTATATGAATTCGTTGAGGTAAAGATGGAAACATAAGTATTAGATCTGGTTTGCGGTCGGTAAGATGTAGGACATGTAATAGCTGAAGATAAACTCGCTCTAGAAGAAAATTATTACATCATCATTCTAAAGTCTTTGGTTAATATCACACCAAATATATTTCTCAAGTCTCTACGGTGGCATCACTAGTGTAAATTGTACCTAAGAATCAGCGAACGACACTCAGAGATTAAGCGAGCAAGAAAGGGGAACATGTGACGTTATGAATAGAATCACGTGTATTGCTGGCGTCAGCAATTAAGTGGGGCTTCTAAACAACCTCATCCACCAGATATTCCCATTGCTGGCGTCACCAAAACCCAAACCAAAGTACTCTTCAGATTGAATTACCAAACCCTGTGCAGAAAGACCTATCACGCGAGAAACATGCCCAGACAACCAGCTAGTGAAGTGCCGGGAGCAACCAGTTCAAAAACCCGCGGCGACCAGGCCCAGGGGACCCAGCAAAGTGATACAAATGGGAAAACTACTGCCAAGCAAGTAAGTGAGGCAAGACGCTTACAGAATCGAATATCATCAAAGAAATATCGTAATAACCCCCTCCTTTTATCTAATTGTTCTTGTTCTTGAACTTTGGCTTATGTTCTCCATAGGCGAGAAGAGACGACAAAAGTTACAGGCTCTCCAAAATCTTGAGCAATTACTAGGCCCTCTTGTGCCCAATGACCAAAGTAGCGGATCTAGTGGATCCAAGAATGAAGCTAGTCATGTAGCTCTCGGAGATGTACCCATGCCTGGTGACTCCGTGCTACTGGCGTCAGCACCCGCACCGGTAGATGTCATGCACGACTGGGGATATGGAGACATGTTACTTCCATCTTCGTCCACTGAGCTATCAAATACATACTCGCCAAATGACTTCTTACTGGAGACAACCCCACAACCATCCTCGAGCTTCGTACCCCAACTTGATCTCGAAATGCCACAATCCTCGTTCGCCACACCTTCAAGCACTTGGACCCCATCAGACTTTCTAAATCTGGAATCCACATTCGATATGCCGCAACCAGGCAGCTCTGATCTATCCTCAGAGACCTATGATGGCCTCGCAAACATAGCCGGCCGCAAAACTCCAAGGCCGCCAATATCCGCAGCCAAATTCGTAACCTACTTCTCACAACTCACCGTTCTCGAACGACAAAAAGTCGGCAAAATCTCACTGGAGACCGGCATCCGATTGCTAGACCTTCTATGCGGAGGAATGGAAGCATGTTTAGGACCACGAGCCCTAACAGCCGATGGGAAAACAAGTATCTCACAGAATGAAAGGCGGCTTCTTGATGGAAGTGATTTCGTAAACAAAGGACTATTAACATATCTCAGAAGTGGAAACCAATTAAGTCGTCACCTAACGCCGAGATCAACATACCTACCTGATATCCATAGAAACCACATCCGTATAAATCAGCAATCTTTCTTAGAGGCAGCCTATGCGAACGCGAGAGCACTAGGCTACGATTTCAACGATTTTCTAGATGAAGAATCAATAAGTCCAATATACCACTCCGAAACCGACACAAATACAGACGATCAACTCCAAACCCTAACCCAAAAATATAACTACATACCCAAAGATCTACGACCAACCACAGTTCAACTCCGTCAACCTCATCATCTCTATCTCGATCTCTTACCCTTTCCAGTCTTCCGGCAACGAGCTATCGCAGCAGCTTTTGCAGATCCTCCTCTTTTTGATGAAGATGAATTTTGTGTTGATCTTCTTGATGATGGTCTTTTGTGTTATGGGAGTTCGAAGGGTGGGACAGGTACACCGTGGGATATGAGGAGTTGGGAACCTCAGGAGTGGTTTTTGAAGAAGTATTGGTTTTTAGTCGGGGATACGGAGGGGGATATGTGGAGTTGTAATAGGTGGTGGAGGAGTATGAGGGGGGATGATGAGTGATAGTTGTTTTAGAAGGTTGGGTATTATTAGTTGGGGAAGAGGGGAGGTTTAAAAAAAAAGGGGGGGTGGGTGGTGGGGTGGTTTGTGTGGTAGATAATTACCTAGTAGATACTGGTCGTAACATCAACATGGATTAATGACTGAGAGCAAATTGCTACAATGAGAACGGAGACATGTCGCTATAGCTTGTTTGCGACAACTGTAAACTGCCGAAGCTTCACTCAATGCCTAGATAACATATCTGCTTAAGATTCCTGAACTCAGCACGAGCTCATCAGAACAGCTTACAAGACAACAGCTCGTAGCTCGCTTAAATCATGCTCCTCGAGAGTTTACAACCAAACCAATAAGTCAATACAAAATTAGAAAAGAACAATTGTAGATATCTACCTCTTTGTACAAGCAGTAAATAAAATCAGTAAAAGGGTCCCATCCTTTGAAACTAGTTTCACTTATAAGTCTTCATTTTGGTTGTCGGTTACTAAATTGTCTTATTTGTTTAAATAATTGATTTTAGATAGATAATTAAATTAAATTTAGTTCTATGAAACGATCCGGTCCAAACTAAAGTGAATATTATACAAGACATAGAAGAAAAATAGATATTAAGATTCTAAAGGAGAGCCGTGTTTGATTCTACTGTACTGTACATAGCGAGATGGGAGATGCGAGATAGCTAATTAATTCACCGCCTTAATCTTGACTGGCAGATTTCGCACAATAGTTTGGCCGAATCTCCGAATAGAATGGATGATGCTCGTGAAGTGGTCGACATAAGCTGTGCAAAACCACAATAACACGGTCGCAAATCCAGTAAATGCCCCTCATGCAGGCGGGCACTTTCAATTAAAACGGCTACAATCATTTAGTCCACTCGAGCCGCGAATCCCTCCTTTTCAACTCCTTAAAAAACATATGAACCTCCGCTGGTCTTTCGCGCAAAATCCTGAACTCTCGACCTTCGAACACCGAAAGAACGATTCAACGAATTCTCAAGAAATAAAGGATACACCGGACTCAGTCGCATCTATCAGCTATATCAGCTATGAGTCAATCTCCGCAGCCGCAATCGCCAGAAATGGGCGGTAGAATTGAGATGCAGCCTGCCACTGCTCCGCCCACGAAACGAGACAAACGCCGACAGCAACTGGCAGACCGTTTGGCTGAGATCACCCATAACTTTTCGCAGAATCGAGATCTATATTGTAGACAAGAGCTTCTTGCGCTGCAGGTCGATATGCATTTAATCACTGAAGCCGACCCGCACAGAGGCAAGCTGCTTGATGACCAAGGGGATCAGATTCAGAAAGCTGTAGAGGAAATTGCTAGTAGGACAATGGCTAAGTCTATTAACCCACCTGAAGGAGCTGGCAGAATTTATGCGGACTTTGTGAAGGAGGTCAATGATGCTGCCGAACAGAGAGACGCAGATTTAGAACTACACCAAGTGAGTCTCCAGTTTCGCAATGGGCATAACGGTAATTAACCTTGTTGCAGAGAGATTACGAGGTCGAATTAGCCAAACTTCATGCGACTGCTGCCTATAGAGAAAGACTTGCTCGTAATGAGCATAATGCCCTCTCCACCACCTTGCGGGACCGATTGATCAATAGTCTTACTTCGAAGAAAGCACGTCTTGCGCGGGATAAGGAAACAATTGAAATCGGAGAAAGCAATGCACTTTTACTACATCCAAGCCAATACAGTATCATGAATCCTGATAGTCCGAGCGGCCAGCAGAGTAAACGAGCAACTAGACACCGGCGCGACCTTGAGGGGGAGCTTCCATCCTTCTCGGAGGGCAAGCGTAAACGCAAAGCCATTGAAAGTGACGAGTCTTCAGCCCCTCCACATCACGAAAAGAGAGCACGCCACGATGCTGGCTCGAGTACACCTCTTTGGCAATCAGACAAGCCCTGGCGTAATGAGAAGAACGAGATGGAGAACTCCCAAATCAAAAGGGGTCTCTACAGTATTGATAAGCTCTTTACCGAGAAGGAGCTTGCCATGACCTATAATGCTGCCGCCCTTGCATCTCACAATTACATGGTTAAGCATCCACCTTACGAGACCGAAACCGATTCTCCCCCGAACGGCAAAATTGAGCTCACTTCTGACTTCAAAGCTCTCATGCACAACCCAACTGATGAGAACGAAGATGAGGCATCCGCTCGTGCTTCACCAGTTACTATGGAGCGCCAGTACTCACACGCAACACGCAGTACCCGCCATATACCCAGCTACCAGACTGGTATAGGTATTGACGGTATCACCGATATCAACATTCCGGAAAACTTCCAAGCTCTGTACAGACAAACTCCAAAACTGCCACCAAACCTGCCAAGTGTGATGCAGAAGGCCTACGTCAAAGGCGACGCTGCAAACCAGCCAGCTGGATTGACGCCAGAAGAAGCTGCTGCTGAACTCGATATGATCAAGAAATGCCGTGCGTACAATGATGATCGCGGCTATGGCAGAAATCTTGAGTTAGAATATGGTGGTCTAAGCATGCTTAAGAATGTTGCAAATCCCATATCTAGAAGTGATATGAAGGGTGACCATTATTGGGTAACCAGCAACGAAAAGGGGCTGATAAGTGAGCTGCGCAACGAACTTGGATTTGACGGGGAGCCCATGTCAAAGCAAAGTTCCAAGGGAGGTAGTGATATGGGAACGCCAATGTCAAGACAAGGAACTCAAGACGGTGCCATAAGTGGAAGGGGAAGGAAAGGACTTTCGAGAATCGGCTAATCAGGCGAAAGGAGTTTTACTATCTTCGAGGAGTTTAACGGCGAGCCACTGCTTGCTCGGCTTGGTCTTGCTATATACTCGACCATTACATAATTTGCTGGATTTTTGGCGCAATGGTGTTAAGGTAGCCAATGGAGGATGATTGCATATGTCTACGGAATATCAATGTACTCATAGAATAACTCGGGCAAACGACTTGACATGAATAATCAATGCCAACTGAATAAGACTGAGCGCCTAAAATTTCCCGCTTGACTTCCACATTGGAATACTAACATAATGGATAATCCCAACCAGGTTATATGTAACATCAATCGTGAATTACGTTACTTCGTACTAATGGATAACTCCTACACTGCGACATGCAACCCTCCTATTTTCCGAACCTTTCTACATATCCGTCTCAAGGTCCACCGGTGGAATTATCTTCGTGCGAGTTTAACGCCCTTGGAGCAGTTACGCCCTCTCAAGGTCCAAACACTAGAGTTCTCACCTCAATGCTGTCCCGTCCCACAGCCCCTTCAGGAGCACGCGTATCAATAAAAGCTGCCACGAGTTAGTAACCGCAACAAATCGGAAAAAGGATTTAAAACAAACTCACCAGTATGCGGAACTCTACCCCCCAAAACCTTACTTCCAGGCTTCAAAGCCTCACTATCAAAACACTCCAACAAAAGCCTCTCATCATTCCTCATACCCGAAAGATAATGCCATTTCTGACCCTCATTATATCTAATGCCCGCAGTTTCCCCAGTCCGATCCGGATACCTATGTTCAACAGGCACAACATCATTATCATCCACACTGGCCGAAGATGCGAAACCCAAAGGTGATGTTTGAACCGGTCCATTCAAGGGCCTCCAAACATTAATAATTCGATATCTCCCTTGCAATAATTTCTCGGCTTCGTCAGGTAAATGTTGTTCAACTCTTTTCTTTGCTGATTTCGCTGTTTGATCGATATGGACTCGTGTTACTGGTGCTCTTGGTGCATTTGGTGATGATCGACGGATCGTATGATCGAAGAAGAATACTTTGTTACTTCCTGGTACATTTTCTAGAATCAATTTCTCTACTTCGGGGTAGTAGTTTGATTTTATTGATTCGTCGTCTACGAAGTCTTTTTCTGCTGAGTCTGGGACTGAGGAAATTACGGCGAATGCGTCGTGGTCGAGGTTATAGGAGGATTCTTGACCGCGGATGTCTTTGATGGGGACTTGGATGTCGAAATCACCGAAGTTTCGTTGTGGTTGACCTTCTGGAGATCTTTCTACGTAGTTGAAGGGGATGGATCCATCTTCTGGGGGGCGGAAGTAGTTTAGTGTTACGGTTGTGTCGCCTCGTGGGATGTAGGTTGATGGTGTAGTTACGCCATTGCTTTGGCTTTGTTGGGCTGCTACTTCCGTGCGGGAGGATTGGGAGAGGTTGTGTGCTGCGGTGGCGTGGAGGGGAGCTGCGGTTGTCATGATGATGGATTTTGTGGTGTGTTGGAGGGGTTGAAGAGAAGTTGAGCTGTCTATGGATTCAAGTGATTGAAAGTTCTATGGTTTAAAAGTGTGGATTAGTTGATAGAGAAGTAAGAGAAATACTGTAGCAATATATAGCAATTGGGATTCGGAGATAATGCTCTTGTGACACCTGAAAGTCTTCGCAAACGTCGACTTGCTATTGTAAGCCAAACCCGTCACGTCATGAGCATGAGTCTTAGAAATCCATCCATCCATTGGCGTTGTTTAGTTCAAGAGGTAAAGAAACCAACCATTCCCCCGCCGGCTTTTGGCTGCCGAGGTTGGGGTTACTAAACTGTACGGTGTGAAGTAGTTGAAAGGGCGCGAGCACGCAATATTTGATGATAAAAACCGCCACTTTGTTGATTTCCAGACCTTTCTTCTAGTGGCGATGGTGTTCATTTAATAACTTGCAGATGTCTCTAGAGCACAGCGGAATAAGGTTTTAGCGATAGCTGGAAGCTGTTCTGATTGGCGACCAGTTCCCGGCGCTAAAAGGACCCATGTTCCGGGTTGTTTACAAAGACTGTTGAATTCACGAACTCCATTTCTTGTTTGACGCGACTCGGGATTAGCGGTTTAGAAATTGCTGGATACAGTAACCTCAATGCTAAAATATCAGAAACAACGCAATTAAAATTCGCAAACGCGCCTCTACGAAATAACGGTACAGAATTTATACGACGATATTAAACATGAACGAAGACGAATTCTCCTCTCCCGATCCTCTCGCTGGCAATGATTCAGTATTCAAACCTGCTGCAAAACGAGGGGCTGTGAAAGTTCCTCGTTCCCGCCCTCTACAGAAGAGTTCACCAATTAAGCAGAGCTCACCAACTAAGCAGACCTTTGAATTGGATGTAGGGAACGAGATATCGCCGCAGAAGATACGGGTCACAGTTGAAGCTGGGAGTGAGAATTCACGTATGCAACGCGCGGATCGTGGCTTTTCCTCGCCATCTCCCTCTCGGCGCCAGATCAATCGTCGAGGAGAACGAACTATAACGACGACAATTCCCCTCGCGGGACTTTCGGATACGGAGAATGAAGCGGAACCTGGGGCTGCGACACCTAAACGAGGTAGAGGCAGACCGAGGAAGGCAGGAACTCCTGTTGGTGGGAAGGGAAAAGGACGCGCAGGCACGCCGATTAATAGGAAGAGTCCGTCTAGGAGGAAGTCGATTGGTGACTTGGTAGATGGCGATGACTCCGCAGATAATGACTTCAAAATTGGAAAGGGTGTCGAAGTTAGCAGAGGAAAGGGAAGATCGCGCTCGAGATCAAAGAAGGGTACGTCGAGGCGCTCAACACCGGCTGCATCAGATAAGGTTGCTTCAAGTGTCACCAGTAAGCGAGGCAGACGGAAGAGTCTTGCACCAGAGGAGGTTGTGGTTCTTCAAGATGAGATTGGACTAGAAAATCATATGGGCTCTGAGCGAGGTATTGAGGATGGCGTAGATGTTTTGACATCAATAGACCCAAATGTCTCACACCCTGCATCTGAATACCAAGATAATGAGAGATCGGGTTATCCGAGCCCGAACGTGGCTGGGACACTTAGTATACCCAGCTCAGGTCGTCGAAGCGGTAAACACCCCTCGCCAGAACGGTCGCATAACCAGTCAGGAATAAGTCAGTTAGCGGAGGAAAGTGTTGCTACGAGCCATTATCCATCACCAGAGAAGTCTCAAGACGGCGACGCAGATGAAGACCTTGCACCTGATCAAGAAGAAGGCTATTACGACAACGAAGGAGGTGATGGGGATGAAGAACCACAGGAATTCGATACAATTTTAGAGAGTGAAGGATTCAGCATGATATCCATGGATTCCGTACCATCCCTACGGGAACATTTTAGCAGCCCTGCTTTTCAAGAGAGAGAAACACCAAGGGAGACACTGCAAAAAAGAGCTCTTGCTAATAGTAGAAACGAGGCAAAATCACAGAGCAATTCCTTGTCAGGAACGCCTGCAGAGGTTGAGCGCCCAGCTAAGAACCGAAGTTTGTTATCGGTCCAGAGAGCACAAAACGACGATTCATTTTCCAGCGTACCACCTGAAGTTCTGGAAGCAGCAACCCCTAGTGTGAAATCGCATGTTTCGAGACTCATTCCAACAAAAAATTCTCATATGGAAGACTCTTTTTCCAGTATCGCGCTCGAAATACTGCAAGCAGCAACTCCTGCAAAAGCATTGCAGTCAAGGCCTCCAACTGAGGAGACTCATGACATCCAAACTTGTGAAGACTCTTTCTCAGCCATACCTTCAGCAGTTCTAGACGAGGCTACACCTGCGCCTGTGCGAAAAACTAAGTTCAGGATGAGCAGTCGGCCTTCATCAGCAAAATCGAGCGCAAATCCCCCTACAGCCAGTTCCGCTCCAGAGGCCGCGCTGCATCTCCAACCTCCAAGACTCCCCACCCCTGAAGATACCCCTTCGCCTGACGAGGAGATACCAAATCAGCCATTGTCAACTTCAGATAATAAAGTCTCGACTTCGCAGCCAATAAGCCAGGGAATGTCAAACGAAATCGATGCTGACGAATCCTCCGTCTTCCCGTCACAGATGAAGTCCTCCCCTCCCTCTTTAGCCCCACGCCGATATAAATACGGAAATCACCTCCAGCAGCAAAGTCTGTATCCTGACTTGAGTCACTTGACTGCTACACCATCAATTCAGTTTTCGTCTCCTTCTTTACCGCCTCCAGTGCAGGTACCTAAGGGGCCAGATGCTCGGAATCTTGCACCATTACAACTTGACCGGCCAGCTCTTTCTCCCATCGCCCGAAGTGGACGCGCTCTTCAGGATCTTATTGTTCCATCGTCGCCACGAAATCGATCTTCAAGTTTAGGAAGCCCTTTCAAGAGTCCGTTGCAAGAGCGCAGGTCGTCAACTGTGAGTCGAGATTTGCAGAACGAAATCGACTCTCGCCAGGAAAGTAGGGGGAAACCGCTCCCTAAGCTTGATCTTCAAGGGAATCTTTTTCCACATCTAAGCAGTGATTTTCAAGCGAGGCGCCAAAGCGGTTCAAGTACACAGACGCAAGAGTCCTCCCAGAACAGTAGATGGGCCAAGCCAAGACAAGAAGAGGACCCATTTAGCAATGTTCGTACTCAGCTGCGGTCACCATCGCCCGAGGAAAAGCACGGATATAGCCTCGAGGTGCCCGATCAACCCGATCAACGCCGTCGTTCAGATCCAAGCATCCTCAATACAGCATATGGCGATAACTCAATTCTAAGTGAGGATCCTATGAGCTGGCAAGCTGATCTTAACACTCCTGCAGGGCCAAATGATGCAACTATTCGGCCAAGCGTGCACCGAAGAAATCCAGGAGAGAGCAATCAATCATGGGAGGAACGCTGGGCTGCGGAAAGGGCAGCAGTAAGCAGGCAAATTGAGTCTGCGAGCACGAGTCAAGTCATTGTCCTCGGTTCAGATGATAGTCAGGTTTCTCCCACTAGCCGCCCCAATGAAGATGAGGACGATAGCGAATGTTATGATCTCCTCCTGGAAACCATCAACTCATCATCGCCTTCAATCGAGCAACGTCAAATAGAACAACAAATGTACGATAACGTTGAGAAGCCAAGGAGAAGCAAGCTTCCCAGTCCATGGCGAAAGAACAGCAAAAGACTTGTATACGGTGATGAGATTTCACACTTTTCTTCTCCATTCGTAGGGGCAAATGCCCTAGCAAGAAGAGGAGAAGAAATCTCCGCACAACCAATCACTGTACGACGGAGCAGCCCTGAAGAGTTTCCAGCGCGTCCTATTTCGCAGAAGTCTAATTTCGCTCCTCGCGTTCGCAGTAGTGGAAGTGCTGACCTTTCAGCCCTACTTGGCTCGCCTGTCAAAGAGCTTCCAGTTCTGTCATCTTCATCTCAAGAAAGTTCCCTTCCGGACGAAAAGCAGCCAGAGTCTCTCTCTGGTCGTCGTCGGTCTGGGCCTTCTCCTGGTTCCATGGCCAGTGAAAGAGCCAAAGTCGACACACCAACTTCGAGTACACAATCTTTCCAACCAATTCAGCAGAAACTCGGCTTCAGACCCCGTGTTCGTAGCAGCGGTGCTCAGGATCTTTCGGCATTGCTGAACTCACCTATTAAAGGACTGCCGGTTTTCCAGCAAGCGAGCCCAGAGAGGAATATCTCGCCTTCCATGCAGGGATCTTCAGATTCCATCACAGAGTCTGATGTATCGGGCCCAAGTGCAAATTCAGACAGGGAGGTTAGTAGTGGAAGCAGTGGATTACCTTACTCCAGCCCGACTCCTTTTGTCCCTGTACCGCAGAAGGTTGGATTTACGCCACGTGTTCGTGAATCTCGCGCTAGCGGGATATCCGAGAAGCTCTTGTCATCGCCTATAAAGCCAGCTTTGTCGACCAGCAGCGTAGCCAACAATTATTCAAGGGAGAATATCACCGCACTTGGGGCTGTGTCTTCTAGCAGAATAAACAGCTCTCAGGTGGCGAATTGTGCTTCGAGTCAAGTCTCTCTTTCAACTCATGGCGAGGATTCTTATGATGTGGGCGGGAAAGCGGATCAATTATACATGGATCACGCTCGTGGAACTGACGAGAACACTTGCATGGTAGTTCCACAGTACAAAAACCTTTCACCCACGAAATCCATCCTCCGTTCTCCAGTCAAGCCAACTTTCGGTGAAGAATCAGCACCAAAGACCGTAGGATGGGTGTCATCGTCACCCAGTCCATCCCAAGAGGCTGCACCACTCTCACCAACAACCTGGTCTCGCGAGCATTGGGACCTCCTTGAACGAATCATTGACGCATGGCGACCAGACGGCTGGTCAAGGGACCCAACCTGCCCAAAACTGCCATCTTCCACCCCAAACAGAAGACGCAGTTTCAACCAAACTAGCGTAGTAAGTCAGTTGTTAGGCCGCGTTGTCAGCAGTCAAGGAGAGAAAATGCGTTTGGAGCAATGGCATTTAGAAGCTGTAGACGAGTGGCGTGAGGAGGTCCCAGGTTGGGAAGAAGGTGCTATTTGTATCCGGCTCCTTTCGCTGATCCTTGGGGCTGAAAGGAAGAATAATGGTACTTATGGTTTGAGAAGGGAGATAAGAGCTAGAGGTGAAAATCCGGATGATCCTAAGGTTTGGGCTGCTGCTGTGGCTGAGGTTCAGGCTCGTCGTGCGAATGAGTTGTAAAGATTGTTTTTGGCCTAGGTTGTTTATCACTATAGGCAGCAAGGTTGTTATTGTGGTGTATTAATAGCGAGGTGTTGTATTTGTAGGTGGCTGAAAGGACTGGAGGGATTTTGTGGTTTTGAAAGGAGTTCGAATCAGGTGGGGAGTTAGATGCATTTGTATTTATATTTGCATAAGGACTTGAGGTGGTAGATGAAGTCTTTACTACCTACTTACAATTACTACTACATCTTCCACGTCCATCGTATTTAAGAATCTCGCTCGCATTTGACTTAAATACTGATGAATTTAGACTTCTAATAGGTGCGCACTTAAATACAGGAAGTGTAATGTACTGCAGATTCGAAAAAGAACCTACCTACTACAGTTTAGAGCGAAATGTTCTTGTTGGGTCGTTCACAGGTTCGTTAAGGCGACTGTATATTTAGGATATGGTTGTTCGAATAGAGGGAGAGGGAGAGGGAGAGGGAGGGGAAAGGGGAAAGAGGAAAAGGGAAAGGAAGAAGAAGAATAAGAGGATAAGAAGGTAAAGAGAAAATAATACAGTCTTTATACTAACTTTACATCTTACTAAGTAGACTTATCCTTAGAACGAACGTTTCTAAGATCCACAAATTCGGGCAGAGCTAGGCAGGAAATGACTCCTCTACCAGCTCCTCCGTCTATACACTTATTTATATCGTCGCTAACTTAAGGCGCTACTCTTTAAACTCTATGGAAGAAAATAAATCACACTTTTAAAGGCTTGTCTACATACTAGGATTTATGAATCTTAATTTTCGTTGCTGTCTTTGGATGAGGATGGAGATGAGGTTGGCGATGAGGATGATGATGATTAGTGGGTCTTTTAGTAGGGTGGTGTAGATATGAGACGTGGAATTGTACCTTTAGGTGCTGTACTGTAATATTCTTTGTTAAAGGAAGGGATTATCGAAGAAAGGAGAATGGAGAAATCGAGGGTTTAAGTTTTGACTTGAATTTCGAATTAGTGTAGTGGATTTGGTTGATTTGGTTGATTTGGTGAGGAAAATAGTACTGTATGCTTTGATATAAAAGTAAATTGTGGATGTTTGCTTTGGAGGTCTTTTTGAGTGTTGGGGGTAGATATGAGGTGGTTTGGGTGAGTTCTTGTTGATATCTGGCCGTGTTGTAAGGTATAATAACCTAGTTGTGATACTAGAAAACCGGGGGGAAAAAACTTTGAATATCAATTATTATTATTTTATTACCGTGATACAGTAATTCCTTTATGGTATGTATGAAAAAATCCTTTTGAATTGATATTTATTTAGATATTAGGGATAGGTTTGAGTAACTTACTTGATTCAAGTAACACTTAATTTAAATAACTGACTTAACACATAGCCCTAATTTAAATAATATCTTATGAAGCAATTTTTATGGTAACGCCTAGCTGTATAATTACTATTTAAGTATACTGCGTTGGTTGTCTGATGTGTACTCGCGCAATTGGGGTGGTCGCTTAATTATGGAAGGTATTAACCTAAGGTGACTCTTGGTTGGGGTAGGTAATAAGCTATCAAGAACCTAGGTACCTTTTGTACCCTGTATTAAGATTAAAAAATAGGAGCTGAATAAGGTACTCTGTTGTGGATAGGGTGGTATGACGAAGAAGGAATTTTTGCGTTTTAGTTAGGTTCGCCGCTCAGGTATGAAGCATACTCGTTATGGATTTGTGAGATACGTATCTGTGGTTGAGCATAGGTTTGCTGATTATTTAGTTGTTGATGTGATTGAATTTAATCCCTGTAAAAGCAAAGGTCATAGATGCATCGGGTCAAGTGGGCAAGAGATAAATTTGGCATAGAATATGGAAGATTGTGTTGCTCAAAATTGACTGGAATTGAAATTAGCTACTTCAAGACATAGTTGTACCCTCCTCTTTGTCTCAGGCATCCTCCTCGTCTAGAATTTCAAGTAGGCCCTTCAGGAAAGACCGAATTTTCTCATCATATCTACCAGGTGTCATACGGGAGAAGTTGTGCGTTAACTTTTCCTCGTTCTCAATCATCCAGCACCTTGCCCCTGCTGCCCCTAGTCCACCGGCAGCACCAGCTCTGATAATAAGCTCGGCTATGCCATTAATATTTACATTGGCACTGGCCTGTAACAAATCTGTGCAAATGTCTAAATATCCTTTGAAATTTGTTGCGTGAAGTGGAACCCCTAGTGATTCATGTGTAACAAGTTCCTCTAATCTCAAATTTTCTAACAGTGGTAATACAAGACTTTTTAAGCTATGATAGCAAACCTATGGTAGAGGGTGATATTTGTCACACTTCTGGAAGCTTTCTGCAATCTGAACATGTCCAAACCTGTCAAGTTACATACACATATCACAGAATTCCCACACCTGACTGAGGTGGCTATTTTAAAAATATGAGCGCTGACGTTGTCTTCAAATAGAAGACGTGACATGCCCTTCTGGTTGTTATAACCTAGGGCGTAGTGTTTTTATCTTAGTAGTTTATAAATCCTTTAAGGAGGTGTATAGCTAGGTCTTAGGTTGTAAAATTAGAAGAGGTTGTGGTAAGGAAATAGGGTAGTGGTAGAAGGAGGCTGTCAAGAGGAAGGGAGGGAAGAGGAAGGGAGGGGAGAATAAGCAGTAAGCGAGATTGATTGAGAGCTACACGAAAGTATTGAATGAGGGTGGGAGTAGGGAGAACAGTGCTCGTAGCGTGAACTAGTGCACTTATTTGTAGGTACTCTATTATTAAATAGTCTATTCTAAACCTCTTACAGCATACAAAATGAAGTAACTCTCGCGTTGCTCTAAGATGCTTACGCTTCTCGCCAGATATCTTCGTGTTCTCCGCAGCAAGTTGTGATACTGGTAACATGTTCGATGATGCTCTCTTCCACAACAAAAGTGTCGCCTTCAGTGATACTCATCAAGACATCAGTCCCCTGCACGATCCAATTGAACCAGGATGCAATCTGCCCTCCAGCAGGTGATCGATCGGTTAGAGTATACTCTCTTAACCTCTTTTTCCGCCTTTCTTCTTCTGCTTGCCGCTGCCCTCGTCATTTACAGCCTTCTCTTTTGGTTGACCAAGGCCTGTTCGCCTCAAGCGACAAAAGAACTTCTCATCCTTCAACTCCTCTTTTGTAATCCCAAAGACTGCTCTATAAATTGGGCCCATATCATGGGGACCACACGGTCGTGCATCGCCGCTTGCTCTACGTTTTTCAAAGAAGTTCTGGAGACAGGACTTGATTGCCTCTTCGATTGTAATTGTCTCAGATGATCTCTTTTCCTTCGTAGTTTCCTTGTTTTCTGTTTGGGTATCAATTTCCGTCTCGAGGGCTTCAAATTCAGGGATGTCGGTCAGGGTGGGTGGGGAGACCATAATAGCCTTGATGAGAGTAGACTCCTCAGGCGTGAAATATGGGGAGCTGATATACAGCTCATCAGTTGTACACAGGGTGCGTGCTTCGGCTGCGCGATCATTGGTGATATTGCAGAGGTCATGGAGGAGGACATGAATCTACGCCATTAGGTTTAGCATATTGAGTGGGAACATTCAAAAGAGGAGAGTAGATGTAGCAAATCGCACAATCTCATAAACAAAATGAAATAGCATGTTTAAAAGGAAAATAAAGCTACACTAACCTTGTACCAGAGGTCGGGGTTTGCTTGGAGCTTTGACAGTGTCATCTTCGTCTCCTCATTCTCAGCTTGCTTTGCTGTAATGCGAGTCGTCTTTGTTTTGGCCATCTCCGTTATCTTTAGCGGTGAGGATTGGGATGGCAGAGTTTTGTGTTGCGTGGAGGATTTACAGTACAGTACCTGAATTCGGAGAAATTAAATAGGTACAGTACCTACCCAGGGTACTTATGTTAGTGAGGGAACCCCCATGACGCACACCGGGGAAGCGTTTTTTGAGCTAAGATAAGGTAAAATCCTTGCTGGTGCAGAGACCGTTCCTGCACTAAACTGCTTATCCTGAATGAGGCAAGAGAAGCAGAGGAGATCGGGGTGATAATGGCTCGGGTTCAGGTGCAGGTGCAAGTGGAAGTGGAAGTGGATCGGCCGGTTGGCAATGATACAGTTTCGCTGATGTTCGAGCTCGGGGAGTAAGCCCTCATTTTGTATGAGAATTGGACGTTGAGAGTTTGTTTCTTAGAAGCTGAGATGGGGATAGCTGCGACACCTATTCGTCAGGCAATCGGATTTGGTGGCTATTACTGAATACAGTCCTTGCTTGAGTTGCTCAGAAACGTAATTATTTTGCTGCCATTTGCTGCCATTTGCCAATCAACTATTGATTTGCTGAGGTAATATCTTTCACTCGGAGACAACGTATTAACTTACTTGTAGTTATGGTAGGAATTGTTCACTTCGCCGTGGTAAATATTCCCAGCATAGAGAGAGCCGTTGTTCCTGACAGATAGATAGTTATATTGGTGGCCATACTAGCCCCTCGAGCCAAGTTTGAGTATACAGCAGCAGGCGTCTCTGGGGTTTCGAAGTTGTCCAACCCATAAGCCATAGCGATAGAATACTCCAAAAAATCATGTCTATAGAGAATCTTTGAACATAGATCACAGCTTCATCTGTTAGAAAGAGGCCAGTGACAAGTTCTCTGCACAATGACTAGTCGCTGTAGTCTCCCGTTGTATCTGTTTGTCCTTGCGGCTGTAGCCGGTCTCTTCACCATGATGTGTTATATCTGTTTGGGCCTAAGCAGTACACGGTTCTTGTCACAAAAGGTAATACAATTCTAAAGAGGTTTGAGGTATTTCCTTACATCGCATATCCATTTTCCTGCGCCTTGCAATGCTCCCATCCGTCAAACGCCATATTTGTTCCAAACGCCAATATATCTCAATCACTTCTCGGTTGCAAGAATCATCTTTTCTCTCTCATTCTGTCTTCGCTTGAACTGTTTCTTCGTGTGTCTTCGTTCATTCTCTTCCTTCCTCTTAATAGCCTTCAGCTCCTCAGACTTAATATCGCCAGCCTTTTTAACCACTGTTGGAATATGTCTATGGCGCTTAATTCGTCTGATCTCAGGCATATGGGCATACCGCTCCGAAAGTGTTTCGCTGTATTCCAAAGCCGTTCGCTGTTTTGCTGATTTAATGCCCTCCCGCTTTGAAGCCTGAGCCCTCCACAGGCGGATATTTCCATCATCGCTTCCGCTTAGTACATACTTGTTGTCCTGTGAAAAAGTTGCAGCAAAGACTCTCTGCATCCTTTTAGTATGGTATATGTCGCGAGAGTGACCCTTGGCACGATTCCTGTAGCTCCTATTAGCTTCCTCTTTAGTAATTATATAATTTCTAACTATTACGTACCATAATCTTATAGTTCGATCGTAGGAGGCTGAAACCAATTCTTTCGAGTAGAAGTTAGTATTTTCCTTCTAGAAAGAGGGGAAAGCTGTGATGCAATGGTGTAAGGCATATTGCTTGAGCTACGAGACAGCTTGGAAGAGAAGTACAAACCTTCTCCGTTTGGAGAAAACTCCACATCCATGCAAGCAGAAACATGGTCCCGCAAAACATTCAGACTCCTTGAAAGATTTCTCATATCAAAAAGGTAACAATTGTGATCTTCATTCGCCACTATGAATATGTCAGTCAACTATACAGGTATGAGATATACTTTTACATACCTGCAAAATTGAAGGCCTCCATTGGGTTCCATGATATGGCGTTTGAGGCAAATTTCAGGATAGTTTTACCTAAGGGGCTATTTGTTCTCAAATCGTATAAAACAATAGATCTATCGGTCGATGTGCTGGCAAGAATGGACGTTTCCGTTTGGTTAAACTTCACGGTTGTGATTGTGTCTGTTGCCGTTGGCCATCTGAGGACGTCAGGTAGAGCAGTTGGACGTTCTAAGTCATAAATCGAGATCACGCCGGAAGATACAGCAAAGGAGTTTTTCGACCGATGGTGCGTAACGGAGGTAAAGGCATTTGTCCCATTCCAAATTTGAAGAGGAGAAGATTCGGAGGCAGAATCGTAAGGGGAAAACATTTTTATAGTCCGGTCGCTAGCGCAGGTAAGGAGTCTTTTATCTCTTGTCCAACACAATCCTTTTACTACTTTATATTAGCATTACTTCTTCAAAACGTTACGGTCTGAGGCTGCAAACCAATATTGTCATGCGCCTTGCAATTCCATATTTCTTCGCGACTGGTAAGATCCCAGACTTTAACAATGCCATCTCCTGAGCCAGATGCAAATCTTTCGAGAGACAAAGGGTCCTTTGCCATCGTATAAACCCCATCGACATGTCCACGACCCTGTTCATTATCAATTAGCAACATCATACGAAAGGTCCCTTTATCGAATTACCATTTGCCCCAAAATAGGCGCTGCAAACATGCGCTCCATCTTCGTTGCAGTAAGGGCTCTCGTATACTCTCGGGCGCGCGAGAACGGATGCAGCTCCGGAGCCAGGTTTCGAGGTGTTCGAGCAACATCACTGCCTGGAGTCTGAATCGCGGCCGAAGGCCGAGTTAAAGCTTTGATTTTCTGTTCACTCTCAATTAGCAACAGCATATGAAAGGTCTCTCTGTCGACTTACCATGTTGTGCTCAAATCGTGGTCGCCATCTGCATATCCGGATATATTTTCGCGGGGAGAAAGGCTGAAATTGATAATTTTTTTGGCAGGGGTAGGATTATGGCGCTAAGACTATCGCGCTAACCGCCAACCGCCAGCCGCGTTGCTCTCAGGTTCCTAGAGCTTGATGCGCCTCCATCAACAACATCCATCTTCAGTCCATTCTCACCCAAATTTCACCATGGCACCCGCAGACTCGGTCAGAATACAGGAGGCAAAGAAGCTGGCCAAGACAGATCCAAGAAAAGCTGAAGCAGAATATAAAGAAATCATCTCGAAACCGCCATCAGCAACTTCAGATGCTGCTGTACGAGAATATGAGACTGCTTTAGTCAGTCTGGGAGAGCTTTATCGAGATGAAAAGTGAGAACGAATATGCGGAAATCTGGGGCCTTGCTAATACTAGGTAGGAATGCGGATGCACTGGTAGATCTAGTCACCAAGAGCCGAACAGTATTATCATCCTTCGCGAAAGCCAAAACAGCGAAGTTGGGTATGTAGCGCATCTTCATTGATGATATTCATCATTTAGTTGTACTTTAGCAGTCTGGTCAACAACGCTGATACTTTGTTTTTGCAGTCCGCCAACTTCTTGATCTCTTCAACGCTATCCCAAACACCACAGATACCCAGATTACCGTTACGAAGTCATGTATCGAATGGGCTACTTCAGAACGCAGAGGGTTCCTCCGACAAAATCTCGAAACTCGTCTCGTTACCCTCTATATGGTCAAGCAATCTTACTACGATGCCCTCACCCTCATCAATAGTCTGCTTCGAGAGTTAAAGCGTTTGGACGACAAGCTTGTGCTCGTTGAGGTCCAGCTCCTCGAATCCCGCGTTTACCACGCACTAGGAAATGTAGCGAAGGGGAGGGCTGCTTTGACGAGTGCAAGAACTAGTGCGGCTTCTGTCTACACACCACCTCTCCTACAAGCTGGTCTGGACATGCAGTCTGGAAAGCTACACGCAGAGGACAAAGACTTCAACACTGCATTCTCCTACTTTATTGAGGCTCTCGACGGATATCACACCCAAGACGAGCCAGAAAAGGCTACCGCTGCACTTCAGTACATGCTTCTGTGCAAGATTATGTTGAACCTTGCAGATGATGTCAACCAGCTCATGACTTCGAAGCAAGCAGTAAAATATGCTGGAAAGAACCTTGAAGCTATGAAGGCGGTTGCACGAGCACACTCAAATAGATCTCTGGAAGAGTACGAGAAAGCTCTTGGAGACTATAGGCACGAACTCGGCAGTGATGCTTTCATCCGAAACCATCTTCGCCGACTTTACGACGCCATGTTGGAGCAGAATCTGATTAAGGTTATTGAGCCGTTCTCACGGGTGGAGATCGATCATATTGCAAAGATGGTTGGATTGGACACACAGCAAGTGGAGCGCAAGTTGTCCCAGATGATTCTGGACAAGGTTATCATTGGAGTTTTGGACCAGGGTGCCGGATGTCTGATTATATTTGACGAGACAGAGAGAGATGAGGGATATGATGCAGCGCTCGCCACTATCGAGAAGCTAAGCAGTGTGGTCGATGTGCTCTACACTAACCAGGCATCAATGCTGGAGTAATCCTTTCAGGTCGCATACTTGTATCATAGAGGCGCATAAGTGAGGCATGGAAATGGAATGGAATTGCACGGCCCACCAGTGGCCTGAATGCATTTGCAGAAAGTGTCGGTGTGGCTGCGAACATTGATGATTATATCTAGTACTATTTATTCTTATTATGCCAGGTAATGTGCCTCTCCCGTAATATTTCAGCTGATCGAGGGCAGTAAAAAACCCTTCGTCTATTGAACATGCCGGGATGTAAGAATGCCTACAATGGACGTACTGCATTTCGTGGTTGCAAACATGCAGCCTTGCATGGCCCCCAGATTTCAGCACTGCCCATCTCTTGATGCCGCTGCCTGTGCCTCCACCATCAGCATTGTGAATTTGTGTTCCATTCTTTCAAACGCAAGCTTTCCTTTCTTTCTACTTTTCGCAGAAAGCACTCCAAAGGCAAGCGAAATTTCTCCTGTCTCGAAGCTACTTCGCAACTTTGGAGAGATATACTTCCATATCGAGGGCTATGACGAACTGAGTTTCGACTTGCCTTTATTATGAATATATTGCCATGGCTGTGCCTTTCGGTTTCTCAGTCGGTGATTTCATCGGTGTTATCGGTCTCGTTGACGATGTCCGCAAGGCTCTAAAGGATGTAGGAGGCGCCGAAGATGATTTTCAGCAGGTCCTTATCGAACTCCAGCAGCTGGAGCTTGTACTTGCGCAGTTACGTGATGGCGGATGGGGCGCTGGATGTGATCCCAGTCATGTCAATGCCGTCAGAGGTATGGCACTAACATCTCAGGTACCACTGAGAGGCTTCCTCCAGACGATCGATAAATACAAGCAGATGAACAGGAAGGGTTCAACATGTGTTTCGATATCGGCTAGGGGGCTTGGAAGAAAGGCACAATGGGCTGTCCTTATGCAGGATGAATTGACCAAATTTCGGACAACTATTATGGGAAAGGTTATCGCAATGCACTTATTACTGTCTATTCCCACAACGTAAGACATCAGACACCCAACGCTCTTATTACTTTGAAGAAGACGCCCTAATGTTTGGTATTTAGGTCTGCTCTGTCCAGAATTGAATCCTCTCAGACGAGCATGGAAAATAAACTTCTAGCGAAAATTGAGGACTGTCGTAACTGTAACAACAGCATGGGTATCGACATAGCAAACTTACGAACCCAGCAAGATGGATCAACAGCCAATATTGCTCGCCTCGTAGGAATTTGCACTGGAATGAACGTTGGAGTCAATAAGGTCATTCAAGTTTCTCAGGTTCGCAGCCAGCATATGCATGTTGCTTTAGGCAAAATGGAACGATGGCAACGCCGAGCCTTGGGCACTATTCCCACAGCCCTTCAAGAGGTTATTATATACATCGACCGTATCAAGGTCATTGCTGAAGAGCTCGCCCGGGCGCTAGGAGCGTTTTCCGAAGAAGTCATCGACCTTCTCAAAAAGATTTTTCAAGTGAACCTGAAGACTTACGAGATGATGTGCAGACTTATTCAGGAGCTACCACAACGCCCGATGCAAGCTATAGAGGATTGCATACATTTTCAAGATGCACTTGGCCGAGTGCGGAATCTGCCATATCAGCTTTTCCGCCATTGGGAAGTCTTTGAGGCCATGCTACGATGCGACTTCAAAACGTTCCCTGGAGAATTATTGGTCGCTAATGGGCGCTATTATATCTTAGATGCCAAGTCGAAAGGCCGTATCATTCAAAGGAGCCGTTGGTCTACCTCCGTTTTCCCTAGCACTGAGGTCAACATGTCAATGCTTATTGCTGAGCGATTCTTCGAGCCGGATTTATGTCCAAGATGTAATAATCCTAACGTGGGAGTTGGGGAGTCTCCTGAGATTTCTATGATATGGTAACCTATCTTTACATAAATTTAAGTGAATGATCGCTTATGGATGCCCACTTCAACTTCCTCCATGCAAACTGGAAGCCAACAAGTAGAGCCAATCACAAGTATCAGTCGAACTGAACAACTTTCCGCTACTGTTACTTCAACGAAGGAGATTCCCAAGCATCAAGTTGTCCTGCCTACGTCTCTAAGTGATGATATGAATGTTTTCAAGAGAATACATGTCGAATCTCTGCCACCACCTAGTTCCAATGCAGTCATTCGGGACACTCTCAATTGGATTCACGCATACACTGACAATGCTTAGAACACTGATTCCAACATACCGATGATGCCAGTAGGACTCCTCAAGACATACTTTGAAGAACAGGAGCACAAGAGACTGCGGGATATACTCTTTGCTGTGTTTGGGCCTGATCCACTGGTTTAAATTGATGAGATCTTACGAGATTATGTCGGTATCTTCTGCATTCTTCTCTACATTGACAAAGCAAAATATATTCATCAGTTTGTGGAGAGGGATCTGAGCGACGGACTTCTACCGTTTGTAACCTGCCCTCCGGACTTTCCCCAACATGAGAATTTCTTCGAGCAATTCCAACAGAAACAGTGGATATTAATTCCCCGGCATGTTGACTTACTGGATGATTTTGAAATAACACCAACGGAATCAGGCGAACTACCGGACTCTAAAGATTACTTCCGAGGAAGGTCAAGAACACACCTTTCTCGCGAGTCCGTCGATCCACTTATTCGAGCATCGTCAGCATATGGAATGGGTGATATGCCTAGTGTGAAGAAGGTTACTAACGATACTCATTATAATGAAGACGGATATCTGTCTGCAGCAGAGCCACCAGCATCAATACGGGCTCGAAAATCAAGGATACGTAGTGCCTATAGCAATAAGTCTAACGGATCCTACAGCCGTAAGAATTACAACGACTCCGACTCATTCCGTCTTGAAACCACTTACACGGTTTCCAGCAAAGAAGACGAGGATCAGGAGAGGATGTCACCCCTACTTCGACCAATACTCCGCAAGGTCATTATTGAATATCCCCGCGATCCGTCGCCTGCTGCAGTCACACTCAAGTACGCCGATTCACGCCTAGAGTATCTTGATGACCATCCACGCCGGGCCCTCACCCGGAACTCCGTCTCCTATTATCTTAGCAGAAACACTAAACAATTTCGTCTTGAAATCGCTAATAATAGTAGGCGGAGATAAAGCTATTACGGCCAGTCGGCATCAACGGGATCAAGTAGTGCTTCCGGCTACGAGGATAAACTCCATGCTGCTAAGGGTTATCAGCAAGAAGTTACCGGCGAGCCTGTCCCTCTAACAGCTGAAAATATCAAGAAGCATTCGATGCAACAACGCCGCCACGCCGTCAGCACCGATAATTAAAATGACGAGAATGTTATAATTAAGGTCGTAGGGGCCGCTGAGATCGTAGTAGGAAGAGCACACCTAGTACTTAGTAGAGATGGAGGCGAGATGCAATTTAAATGTCAGTCGAGCATCCGCAACGGTAGCGAGAAGTCCAACTCCGAGTACGGTGGCAAAGAAAGCAAGTACAGAAGAAGAAAAGAAAGCAGAGACTTTCTTCCCCCTAGGATTATTTACGAAGATCGTCAGGAACAGAGCTTATGAAGCAGATTTGACACTGTACGCCCAGAGATGCAGAGTCATATATCTTCCACAAACCGAGGCTCTCAGAGCTATAACTGGATAACAGTAAGGAATTTTTTGCGAACTCTCGTACCAAGTACTACGGGGAGGAGTGTAATAGGAACGGGGCTGGATCTAGTAAATTAAACGTCAATAAGCATCCAAGATAGTAACGAGCAGTCATTTATTTAAATTAACTTGGCGTTACGAATTCCCTAATCTAGTATAATACATACAACAATCTGCCTTAACATTGTCTACATCCCAATCACAACAGCTGTGCAACTAACCCATTCTTTTAAGAGAAGAACAGGGCGATAATAGGATAGTGCTGTTCTGCTTATTTTCCCTAACGGCGTCCCTATTTACCTTTTATGGTTTCTTCCTCAGAAGCATGGCGCCCCACTGCAGCTTTAAGGGTAGAATATTAGTTAGGGCATATTAGTCAGGCAAATACCTACTAGATTTTATAGCTGTACATATATGACTGAAATCTTGTATTGTCTTCGAAAGTGTGTAATTAAATCCCTACTTTAGTGGCTACGAATTAAGGTTTTATATTTGATTATTAAGATAAGCACCTTTACATTCAGAAGAGGAAATTTGGTACTACGGTGCTCGCTTAATGTCAATGTCTGACTTTTTTGCACTGGAGATTTTGACATGAGGTAAAAGAGAAAGAGGAGCTAGTAGCTATATCGATGATATCTTGACTATTTCCAACTCCTGCTGGTGATGGCGTTTTGGCAATGGTGATGCGTGATGTGTGATGTTGAAAATTGGAGAAGGTGAAGTTGCAATCAACTAACTTGCGGGGATGTGGGACTGCCAATTCTGTACCGTTAAATATTTCGCCTAATAATCGTGTTGTGTCGTAGTGTCGTAAATCTCACAGCAATTGTATCACAACTAGCACCTGCCTCTGCGTTATATGGAAAGCAAAGATGCATTGAAAGTTACTCAAAAAGAAAAAAAGAAGAGAAAAGGGGGTATCTTACCTTGCAATCATCATCGAAACTTTCCGGAAATTGATTCGAGTATGTTTCCTAAGTAAATAAACCAAAGAAGTTACCTATGTAAAAGTGTACGTCCTATCTCCTATAAAGATTAAAATAATCGAAAGTGATTAAATAACTTCCCTGTTTGGATAAGCTGTAAGATGATTGTGCTCAACTAAGTTGATGTAACTAATTACCTGCTGCTGCCCTTGCTTATGAACAGGACTCTCGATCTACTTAAGTTTGGACCCCGCCCTTTCAGATGTATTATTTGCCCCTTTAAAACTTCTCACATGCTGAGTGGTTTCTAAGAGCTATCAAGGTTGAATTATCCCTTGGTAGCTTGGAGTTTTGTTGTTGGTGTTTGCCCTTTTTTTTAACTTTTTGTCCTTTTGGACGGTCTCGTCTTCTGGAGTAGCCACGCCATTAATTCCAGATATTGTTTCCTAAGAGCTATCAAGGTAGATTTATACCCTAGCGCAATTTTTTTATAATTGCTATCAGCTCCCTCTTTATGTATTGCTTTTCATTATCGTGTATTCAAGGCCATGGAAAGAGAAAATAATCTCACTTTCAAAACGACTTCCAAAATCACTCATCAAGTAAAAGCCTGCACTCAATATACCTATCAAACAAGCACGGGGAGTCCTCCGTGACATAGCATATCTAACCAACCAACAACTTCCAACCCAGAAAATGGAGTTTTTAAGAACCAACCATTCACCTTCCCCTTTCCAGCTCGGCTAACTTTCACATCACACCACAAAATGTCACCAAAATCATGACGTCGATGGCTACTAAGCGGGGACAACGGCACAAAACATCCCCGATCAACACTGCAGGCACCAAAAGCTTCCAACCTTCCAACTATGGACCTCTCACATCAATTCAAACCCAAGGATCAACCAAGAGTTAAACCTGGAAGCTCCAAAAGAAACCCACGTGCTTCCAAAACGACAGAAGATTGATCGGTAATACGAGTATATGCTCGCTAATCTATTCCGCAGCTATCACATCCCAAATCCCAACTTTGACACTTTGTATCTTTTGTTTTAGGTGGTTGAATACAAGGAGTCCATCTGCAATGATTCCAATCGAGTGAGTGGGGTACCCGGGTTACGAAGTTACTGCACCAAAATCAAGCTTTCTGTAGCTTGGATCATGGATTTTTTTTAAGAAGCTTGTTGGATGGATGGATGGATAGATACAAGCTACTATACGATCGACATACTGTACACCTGCAGTAATGAATAAAGCTAGGGCAAGGGGTATATATAGCTGTGGATAAGCTATGAGGAATTTATTCCGTACCTTCTTTTTCCATATCTCTCTTTTCTCTTCCCTCACCCATTGCCCCACCATCCTTTCACAAACACCTCTACAGACTTTCTTTAGGTAACCTTCTAAGAAACCAACCAATTGAGCAGATTTAGGAAAATATTCAAAATGCGTGTCTCACACCTCCACTCCATAATTGCGAATACAGTATTTGCCATATCAGCAGTCAATGGATTAAATATCCTCGTAACAGTACGTTCCCTCTCACCACATACGTACCACAAAACATCACTACACTCTAAATATCTCAGTCTCATCAATTGATTTATCTCCTCATAATTCCAAAGCCAAAGCCAAAGCCAAAGCCAAAACCATAAAACTAACAAAAACTCCTACCTCAAAAAGAACGACGATGGTTTCGGCACCTCCAACATCCGCGAAATGTATAAAGCAATAAAAGCGTTCGGTCACAACGTATATATCGTAGCCAGTACAAGCAACGAATCCGGAACAGGAGGAACAACCGTTTTCACCACAGAGGCAAATCTAACAGCTGATACTGAATTCGGTATATAACCCTCATCTCTTTCTCACTTTCCCAATTTCCCAATTTCCCCTTCCCACTTCACCAAATCACAAAACGTCCAACTTCCTTTTCCAAACAAACGAAATAACACTCTACTCATAACAAAAACCTCCCATCCCATCACTAACATAAATTTCCCTTTCCCTTACAAAGGAATCGTCAAAAAAGGCTCCCCATCAATCGGTACCGATCCAACAGATTCCCACATCTGGTACTACAACGGCACACCATCCCCCTGCGTCCAAATAGCCCTCGACTACATCCTCCCAAACCACACCAACATAAGCACCCTCGACCTCATCCTATCCGGCGTAAACTACGGCTGGAACCTCGGACCATTCCTCTACACACTAAGCGGAACAATAGGAGCAACCTACACAGCAATAGAACGAGGAATCCCAGCCATAGCATACTCAGGAGGCTACGGAATTCAAACACCTTATTATCAAACAAACATTTCAACAGCAGCAGGACTCAAAGATCCAGCTACGATACAAGGAATTTTAGCGGCTAATTTAGCTCAACAACTTATTTTGAATTCGGATTCTAATGGTGGATTGATCTTACCGAGTGGGTATGGTATTAATGTTAATATACCATATATCACATCCCTAACGAACTCAACATGTATCAACCCACCATTCATACAAACAAGACTCACAGGCGGAGCAGACGTAGACGGAGCATCCTATAATTCGACCTCGGGATTATTCACCTACAAAAACGTGATAGATGTAGGATTAAACACCTGTATCAATGGAGATTGTTCGTTACCTGGAGAGACAAATGTTGTACTTGGATGTCAAAGTAGTGTTTCGGTTTTTACCGTTGATTATGATGCTCCCATCACCAATGGCTGTGGGAATTCGAGTACGGAGGCTATTAGAAAGGCGCTGGGACCGCTTGTTCAGTATGCTAATGCTACGACGAATTTGGTGGGCGGTTTGAATGGTACTAGTGCGGCTGGGACTGGGAATTCTAGTTCGACGGCGAATTCAACTACTAGTGCTTCGTCATCGTCTTCGACAGTTAGTCCTTCGGCTTCGGCACCTGTGAGTACGAGTCGTGGGAATGAGATGGGCGGATCGTGGGCTGCTAGTGTTGTGGGAGTGTTTTTTGTTGCTGCTTTGATTTTCTAGTAGAGAGTGGTGGAACACTAGGAGGAAGGCATTCAATAATCCATACGATACAATACCGTACAAATTGCTTTATAAGATATCATTTTATTAGGGTTATATATAAAGTAAGTTACTCAAATCAAGTAAGTTACTCAAACTCATCTCTTATATCTTAATAGGTCGTGGTTCAAAATTATATCTTATAAAGCAATTTGTACGGTAATCATCATCATCATCATCATAACATTCTATTCTATGATACATTGATTGACGACTCAGTTTAGTTTCAAAAATTCAAAGAATTTACTTTACTTTTCTTTTCCTTTTCATAATTTACTCATCACCACCTCCTCCACCGCCACCTTGTCTCGCAGCCTTTGCACTGCAGATATCATCAACTCTGAGAAGTAGGCAGGCAGACTATTTTGTATCGAGTTAGTATATAGACTTCGAAGAGATAGAGGAAGAGGAGAGTAGAGATGAATATACATACCTCAATAGCAGTCTTGATGCTTTGCAACTTAACGGCTTCTGGTTCCCAAACGCCATACTCTTTCATATCAACCAATGTTCCCTTGTCACCATCAATACCCCACGTGCTTTGGCCCTCAGTATGCTTTGCTCGAAGATTAGTGAGTAATCTGATCGGAGAAGCACCAGCGTTTTGGATGAGTGTGCGGGGAATAACTTCCATGGCCTCAGCAACAGCCTTGTAAGGCCACTGCTGCACACCCTCGATACTCTTCGCTAGTTGCCCAAGTCTGACTGCCACAGCCATCTCAGTCGCACCTCCACCAGGCGACAGTCTTGGGTGGAACATGACATTTCTTGCAACTGCCATCGCATCGGCAAGGTTACGGTCAATCTCGTTGAGGATATCCTTTGATGGGCCGCGAAGGAGAATTGTGCATGCCTTTGGATCTTTGCATTTGGTGAGGAAAGTAAAGTATTCGTCACCAATCTTTTCAATCTCGAAAAGTCCACATGACGTCCCTACGTCTGACTCTTGGAGGTCTTCGACTCGGTTTACCACTGTGGCGCCAGTTGCGCGAGCAATACGGTTGTTGTCTGTTTTTCGAACACGGCGCAGGGCGGTGACGTTGCCTTTCATGAGATAATGCTGCGCGAGATCTAGACAGAAGTTGTTAGAATAATTGTATGTCGCCGTTCAGAGAGTGACCATAACATACCGGAAACACCCTTCTCAGTGATGACCAAATCTGGCTTGACAGCCAAGATGGCATCGCACATAATCTTGACCTGTTCCTCCTCAATCTGCAACATGCGCTGCCAGTCCTCCTCCTTGCTGATCTCAATATTCGTTTGCGACTCTCCCTTCTTATACTCTAGCGTACAGTCCAAAAGCACAATTCTGGGGTTCTCTATCCGTCTTCGCATCTTTGGGTGGGTAATATCCTTGTTAAGCATAACACCATCCAGCACTCTGCTATCCTCAATCTCACCACCGGGAATCTTCTCAACGCGGGCGTAACGCTTGATATCAACCTCTTTCTTGCCACCACCAATGTCGTGTGTCACAGTTCGGACGGCCTTGAGCGCCAAACTGCACATGAGTTCTGACCACCGGGAGACGAATTTCGTGCCGATGGAGGATGAAATTAGTTGGTACATGGCTTTGTCGTCATCAATATCGACGGGGAGAGATATTTCTTCGATAATCTCAAGGGCATCTTTCAGGGCGTGCTTGAAGGCGGAAATGATCACAACAGGATGGATATTGCGCTCTAGTTGTGGAAGAGCCTGTGCCAGAATCTCACCAGCTACACAAGCACATCATTAGCCAATACCCAAACCCCATTTTTGGACAGCCCACACTCACCAAGAATGATAACGGTAGTAGTTCCATCTCCAACCTCTTCATCCTGTGTCCTGCTCAACTCAATCATGCTCTTCGCCGCCGGGTGGGAAACCTCGATCTCTCGGAGGATGGCATGTCCATCATTTGTCAACACAATACCGCCCATAGGATCCAATAACATCTTCAGCATAGCCTTGGGCCCTAAACATGATCGAATGATATCTGCGACGCTATAGGGAGTGTCAGTTCCGGTCTGCTTCAAACGGTTGTGCTGCTTGTGGTGGGCGACTTACGTCTTTGCCGCTGTGATATTCGACATTTGAGCTTTTCGTCCAGTCTGCCTATCACCGGCCTGGGTATCTATTACATATGAATCAGTTTGCTGAAGCTTTAACACGCGCAAATCTGAGCTCGAAGTCTACGAATTCAGAAGAGCTGCAAGGCACACAACATACTCATAACTACAACAGGAGCCTGCATCTTGGAGGATTCTCCCTGGAATCTGGAAGAGCTCGAGATATTAAAATGGAAATCGTTCGTATGGAGGGGAAGAGGCTGTGGGTGGTGAGGGGCGGGCTTGACTACTTTCGCTGCTGTTGATATCGCGAACGCAAGAACCGCGTCGAAATTTTGAAGCTCGGACCACATAAATTTGGATCCGAGCCGAGCTAAGACCTCGCTGTCGCTAAAAGGAGGGACTGGCGACGACAAGGTAGAATCTTTAGAGTTAATAAATTTTGATACTTGTTTAACTGTATTATAAACCTAAGGGAGGAAACACCTGTCTAATTATTCATTTAAGTAAAGCTAAAAACGCTCACGATTGCCTTGACCTTTAATAAAATCATAGTAGATATCTCTCTAATAAGCATTTTAATTTTAAGTGTTGAAAGCTAACATTCTGTTATTGTTTCCTTGCTTAGCAAATATTGTATAGAGCTATCTACAAGCACCATGCCCCACATATCATTCTTTGCTCCGTAGCTTTATATACATTAAGACGCCAGTCCAGCCTTTTTGCCTCGTAGCTGTTATCCGTCCGGCAGTTACCTGGGAACGCCCTTTTAACTATGTACTGTAGTCCTGATATCTCCGCAAAAATATTCATCTTATATCATACCGTAGCCATGCCAAGCAGTCATCATAAATCAAATAGCTCTGTTTTATTCGTTCCATCATTAATCTCATCACCGACTTCAACATATCTCCTTGGTATAAGTCGTTCCATAACAGCATGTTGCTGATTTTCGCTCGTTCGGATTGGGAATAGTAAGCCGGTAGCAGCTCTTTCTAACCGAAGCTAATAGCTGTGTGGCTGTTAGTATAATATCACAGAGACTGAGACAAAATCCAGACTAAATTGTGCAATTCAAAGGCAGGAGGACAACTAACCTGCGTAGACTGGAGCCTGCCAAGCCTTAGGTTTTGGCTTTGCCCTTCCATCTTTTCCCGAGCTACTTCTACTCTTTCCATCTGTGTTTCTACTACCACTTCCACCACTCGTCTTTGTTGTAATGCTCATCTGGTCTCCACCACTTCCACTCGTGCTCCCATATCCAGGGCTCATCATTCCAGGTTTCTCAAAAGGATTCAATCTACTCGTCATGACTGGCGGCGTGCTACTAATGACAGGAATTCCTGTTGCAGCAGTGAGCGCACAAGCTTCTGCAGCAGCCTTTTGGCTTGCCAGACGTAGTTGATCAAATCCAAAAATACATTCCTTCACATCTTTTTTCCTCTCCCAACAATGAACCTTTTCTGGTGAAAATCCACTGTGGGTCGTCAATATCTTCTTTAGTCGCTCTGAAACTTCTTGTGCTGTAGGTCTGTCGATGGGCTCGACACTCAACATTCTCCTTCCCAAGCTCAATATATGGCTGATACCTCTGAATAACTTGTCCTCTTTCTTGCTCGCATCTTTAGCCAAAATGTCCGTCCATTTTTCTACCTGCCCAAGATTCTTATGAAATGAAGAATCTGGTAATCCACCGCCACGACCAGGAGTCTTGTTCTTTGCAGAACGATGAGAGGAGAAGTTCCTAGAAGCTCGTTTCATGAGAAAAGTGAGGATTTCAAGGAAGATTGTACCCAGCGAGAAGACATCGGACATTTGAGGGTCTGGCCTTCCTAGATTTCTATTTGATGGCCCAGCTGTCGCCGATGGATCTGATGAAGTAGATGAGGTATGTATTGAGGCATCATCATTAGCTGAAGCTACTGATATGCGGTTCCCGCTGCTTGGAGTGTTTGAACTGCGTTTCGCAAGAGGTCGTTTTGATATTTGAGGGGATGTGACGCCTAGTCGCTCTTTCTGTTCTGGGGCTGCGTAGTTATACGTTTCCTGATCGAAGCCCTTCTTGTCTTGGGTGACTGAAGCCGTAGGAAAGATTCCAGTATCTCCTAGGAATATTTGATTATCCACATCAAGCATAACGTTCGAAGGTTTAATATTTCGGTGTGAGAGTCCCTTGCTATGAAGGAAGGCCAGTGCGTCCGCGAGGCAGTGAAGCCAGTTTAGGAGAAGGACACGGCGGTCTTGTTTCGCCATAATTTTGATGGATTGTGGTGTGACAGTTAGGAAGGACTTAAGGGTGTTCTCGTTAACTGGTGTAAGTAGGAGATAACCATAACCTTGGTGTTGATAAGAAGCCCAGAGAGACGTCAGATGTTCATGCTCGATGGCTTTCATAGATTCGATGCCATGCAAAAAGTCCTCTTGTGTCATGCGTCCTGGTGTTGTCCCAATTGATATCCGCCGGCGATGAAAAACGTCGTCGGGTCTTCCTGGAAGCTGTACTTTGTCTACGGTATGTGGTAACAGGCCTACTACAGGACGCTTCTCTGCTAGCTCTAAAGGTACAACCTCCGCATCGTCGTAGCAGATATGATTTCCTTTTTGAATACTTCTCAGGAGGTAGAGGAATTGGCGTTGAAAGAACTTCTTGTCCACCTTCTCATCCCTGTCGTAAGTCAACTGTAGTCGCTCCACCTGATCGAATGGGACCGGCAGATCATCATCATCCCAGGAATCATCAATAACTCCAAATATTTGATCAGGCAAACCAAGATCCACTAAGATCAAAAATATCCTCTTGGCCTTCTCTTCAATCCATTCCATATATGTATCATCAGTCAGACCATCACCAAAACCAACCGGTTCATCCAAGCGTGCTTGCTCGTCTGATCGCAATTTAGACAAGACGAATTGGCGATTAACGGTCGACTCGATCCTCTCGTCATCCCACCACATGGTAATTGGAATTGCATCGGCTAAAAGTCCATCAGAACTGGGAGCTGGAGCTTCACTGCCACCAGCGAAGCTTGCATAGATATGTGAATTGCGCTGGGCCTGGAGCTGCTGCTGAGCATTGATAACCAAAGAGCTACGTCGATAATCCATAGTAGTAATGCGCAGTACTTGATGCTTGTCAAATGCCTGACTCGACGCAGTGATTGGTGTGTGCCGAACCGCGATAAGAAGGGACCCCGTCTCTGCAAGTACTGGGGGGATGCGATTGGGAAATCTCGCCAATATGCTTAGTGGGAGAGGTGGGATGACTCGCAGGCAGATAATGGAGTACTGTAATAGACGTTTATCACTGCGAACCAAGCTCGCCGAGCATCCGGACACCAGGCCTCGCGTGGAGAGGGATGCAGGAGCTGTGCATGATAAAATTGAGCTGAATAAGATGGAGTGGAGTGGAGTGGAGTGGAGTTATGAAGTGTAGAAGGAGTTCTCGAGATTTTTGTAAAAGAGAGAAGAAATATTGGAAGGTTAGGTACCTAGGTTGGACGACGCGTGCGAAAAAGGGAACCACAACCACGACTCGGGGGCACCACACCTCGTGAATTCAATTTGAGAATAGACAATTAGGACGAATCTTTGCACCTCTACAGCTGGCCTTTTTGGTCTTAGTTTCCCCTCGTAGACTGTGCCGTAGATTGATAGAGAAGATCACTGTACTGTAGAAAGTAAGGTAAGGGTAGTTGTATAGAGAAAATTGAATGATGGTCGACGAGGAAGGTGGATTGCTTATCGCAAACCAACCCCTGCCAACACTGTTGCAAACAACCCTGGAAACCACATGGCTTTACGGGGGGCACGGGGGGCACGGTGGGGTATTCCAATTCCCTCAAAGCGCACCGAAGCTTCTCAAAAACTCAAACCCGTCTCCAGATCACCAACAAAATGCTTCTTTGGGCTGATTTTCTCGGGGTTTAGGTAGAGCCCCTTCTACCCAGCAACAGAAGTTTCACCAAACTCTCCCCCTCCTCTCTCTCTCTCTGAAGCGGGACTACCATACTAGGACCCTGTACAACTCTGTACAGTACGTACATTTATCAATATTCCACCAGATCCTCAGCCTCAGGTTAAAAATCCCACTTGAAGATGTGACCGCAGCAATTTTTTGCGACCTTCCCAATCGCAACATTATGGCACCGCAGCCCTTTATCGGGGCAATAACTGGTTCAAGACTAGGGTTGCCATGAGGCGAAAGACTCTGGCTATCGACATGCAGTAAGCAGCAACATGCAATCCACGCAATGTCTCTTTCGGTGCTTCACCAGCTTACGGCGTAGAGCTGTGATACCATATAGTACCATACAGACACTGTACATAATAACCTCTTTTCTTCATTCGTCAAGAATTACACCCCACTCTGTTTTTTTCCCTCAGTGCATACGCTATGCAACATACCTCCGTAAGCTGTACTACTTCAGGAGGAATGTAACAGACTGCGAATGTTTGTCAAGATTCTGTGCACGTTTTCGGAGCCACTTCCTCTCTATACGATACACCACTTTTACTAAGTACACTTGTACGCCGAAGGTTTGCGGTATTTTGAGTATAGGTGACGGTCAGTGGTGTCTCTCCCAACTCAATTGTTAGAAGCAAACCAACTTAAGCGGGTGCCAAGATATATATCTCGCTTCTCGCACACAGGAAAATGGAGGTCCACTACTAATAAACATTTCCCTTCACAACCCGGTATTGATCGTAGACTTTCCACAGGAAGGAGGCTATGTTTCAAGGATCGTGCAACATGTGGCAGTACAAATACACCAATGTACCACCATATCCCCTAGTAGCTCTGCAGCTCAAAACTGCGCCTAATAGTCGACAAGTCGACAACCAGCTTAATCTGAAGCACAACCTTCGCTTTAGTAGTTCATGTACAAACCCAGTGATCTACACCATCACCTGTCATCCACCACATGGCGTTACTGTATTCAACCGCCTGTTCGTGCAGGAGTGTATGGCCTCTCGCCTCGCATGAGTATGTGGACAACACTGATCACGCGGAGCCAGCCACAACTGTGTCTCTTTGAACAATTGCATTTTCAAATGATATCTACTGCCAAAGAAAGGTCGCTATGCATTAAAACTCCCGCTACCTATGTACTGTAATGTGTATCAATTGCCCTTCACTGAGCAACTTAACCTGAGCTCACTCTGTCGCCTTATACTTCTGATTAAAAACTTGCACCGCAACCCCAATCTTGCGATACAAAAAGTTTCTCGAACTCTCCTCTGCAACCGGTATGAAAGGCCCATTAGTGCCCCCGCGCAGAGTCAAGCTCAACCCAGTTCTCTCTTTGCTAATTGTCTGAATATCTTTGAGTGAAACATCCCACTCTGTCGTCAATTTCTTGCTCTTGATGAGCATGATACGACCATACGTCAACATGACAACTACGTCTTCGCGAGATAACTCGAGATGGGCGATGTACTGCTCGTTGAAGTATTTGCCATTATCGAGTTGCTTGAGCCAGAACTGACCGAGGGCTTCGCGTTGATTGTACGGACGTACAATACCGTCTGTGTCAATGAAGCGCGTGAGGCGTACACGATCGAGGCCGTCGTTATCAAACACTGTTGTAGTGTTTCGAATCCCTTCACTCACGTTGGATGCGAGGTCAAAGACGCCAATTGCTGGCTTCGTGGCGAAACCGAGGACACCCTTACCAACACCCTTGAAAAATCCCGCAACACCTTCTTTCTCTGCTCCCTCTAAGGGCTTACGTGCAAGGCCTCCAACACCACTGGCTACACTGCTGACGAAAGAGTTTGCACCCTGCGTAACACCATAAAGTGCATGCTTAGGACGATTCCTTGCTCGGGTCATTCGGCGGCGGTCTTGGAATTGTTTGTCCATAGTAGCCTCCGCAAGTCCTTTTGCAATACTCCCAGTCACTTTTGACACACTGTCAGAAAATCCAAAAACTGACTTCTTCATAAAACTTGTTGCGCCTTTGGCAATACCAAGACCTAGCTGCTCAGGTCGATCACCCGACATGATGACTCCTTGGTACGGCTCATAGAAAATATCCATGACCCCAGAACTGAGGTTATTGAAGAGACCCACTGGATTGCCCAGGAAATCTGCTGAACCCAAGATTTTATGCACTTGATACAACGCTTCTTGGGAATAGTGGTTGGTCAAGTTTTGAATAAGTACAGCGCTTGATACTCGTGCATTGTCCAGCACTAGAGCGTTGAGCTTAAGAGGCGCGTCGTTGATGTTTCCAATAGCCATAGTCAAGACGTTCAGGAAGAACATCAGTGGATTCCTGGATGACGTTTTATCCTCCACATTGACTCGATCTGTGCGAACAAAAGACAGATCTAGCTGCATTGGTTGAATGCTAAGATTCTCGAAGAAGAGATCTTGGCCTTGTTGGTTCTTGGTGGGCTCTGGGATGTCCAGGCTGTCATCGCAGAGTACGCCTTCGTGACTCTCGGACCAAGTGGCTCCTGGAACCTTGGAGAACTCTAATAGTGCGTAGACAAAATCTTCATCGATTTCCAGCGTCATTTGCTGCAACAACAATGAAGCGTATTTGATATAGAGAACACCATAAGAATCGTCTTTGACGCGGATTACGCTGGCCTCGAACGCTGGAGGGACTGGGGCGCCTTTCGTGTCTTTAGGAACGACACTTGGATACAAGATCATTGGGAAGATGCCACCGTAGAGTTGATTGTCGATCTGAATCCATTTGGTCTTTAACTGTACACTCTGATACAACGGAGATTCTGTGTACTTAAGATCAACGTCCCGAAAAGTCACATAAGCAAGCTCCTTAAGCTGTGCATTAATGAGCGATATACCAATGCCTTGCAGTCTCAGCTCTGCACGGAAGTTAATATTTGTGTCCTGGTCCTTGACTTTGAAGCCTTCTTGTACACTTGTTGTTGAATCATTTCGGCCATGGTTTCTTAAAGCGTACATGCTCTTACTTTGCTTGTAATTTGCCAAGACCAAAGTTTGTACTGGGCCCTCAGCTTTGACTGCAAGGTCGATGATCTTTTGCTGTCCGGATGGTCCGCCAATCTTTAAAGGTATCAGACCACCTATGGTCGCTAGAGGAACATTCCTCTCTTTGCCATTCGCGGTAATGATAATTTCTTTCAGTTTCGCGGCAGGATAATCCCAGGCGTAAGGCATTATACTCCTAGAAGGTAGGCGATACTTGATTGGTTTCCATCCAGATTGATCTTCGTCATTCTCATCATCTATATTCGGATTTACTTGCCAGAACATGAACTCTGTGTCGCTTTCATTCCTCATAGCAAACGGCCATTGCTTCGTCTCGACACTGATATGGAGAAAGATTGTCGATCCCTCCAGTAACACCTCAATTCTGATGAGCTTTTGCCGTTGGCCGGCTTTGGTGAGCTTCACATGAGCTGTACCAACGTCTGAAATATTGAATGGAGAAGACCACCGATTTTCTACGCCGGGGAAGCACATGGCTAGTTGTTTCACATGGCTTTTCTGCAAGAAGTGCAGAGGTTGCAAAGCTTGCGGATTCAGAGTTATGAGCTCTGCAGATCCCGGCTCCCTCAAGTTGATTTCCTCGCTTGTTTGGTTCTTGAGGACAAAGCGTGGAGCAAGAGTGACCACCTTTGTCATCTTATACTTCCCCTCTCCGGGTTCAACAGTAATACCAACATGAATCTCGGTATTCTTCTTCGCTGATGGCAGCACCACCTCAGTAGTACTTCCAATAGCATCAAAACTCTGAGGTTTACTCCAGCCAGACTCGCCAACCTTCAGCATCGCACGGTTCCGTTGATCATCAGCCCCAAACGCAAACATGTACGGCAAAGCTTTGCGTCTCTCAGTATCTGTATAATTCGTGACCAATCCTTGGCCTGCAGCAGTCTTGGCTTGTTGAAGTAAGGACTTGGCCCTGACATTGATTGGAAGTCCGGTCTTGTTCAAGATCACATACGGGCTGTATACGGTAACTCTGAAAGCACCACCTGAATCGGGGATCTTAAAATAATGTAGCTTTAGGTTTAGAGAGAGTCCTTCGTTATCCTTGCAAACAAGATTTGACTCTCTACGATAATCTTCTTGGTTGTTGGAGTTGATAATGGCGAATTCGCTTGCTTTGAACACAGTGTCCTGCATGTCAATACTCATTAAAAGAAGATGTGAGAGCTCCACAACATGGACAGGACTAAGGCCGCCTTTTCGTAGGAAGTTGGTCCAGTCCTTCTTAGTATTTCTGTCGTAAATACGATACTTGAAGTCATATGGCAGAAGATTCTCCAACTCCACGGGCGCTGAGAGACGTATTCGCATGTAAGGATAGACACTAAAGGATTCTTAGTAAACAGACACAGTCACATGCTAACTTAAACTTACCTAGTAAGAGGGTTCGACTTGTCATAGGTAGTGTGCATTTGGAAATAGAAAGGTGGTGTCTTCCCTCCATCCTCGCCCTTGCATTCAATTGTTCGGGTTGGACGTTTCAGAAGATCTCTCCACCAAATGATCTCATTGGACCAAGTGTAGCCAAATCCTTGGTCTGGCCTGACCAACAAACTCTTCTGATATGCAGCCCCGACCGGAGCTGGTCGGCTTTCTCCAGGGGCAATCTTCTCAATCTTGAGCAGGTGACCTTCTTGGGAATCAAAGACACCTAGCTCAACTGGGATCTGAGTGTGGTTCTCTACTAAGAGCGGAGATCGGAAGGTGATGTATTTGACGTTGTCGGTACCAAGCGTGACTTCTACGAGAAGCTTATGCAAAACATTCTCTTTCCGTGGTCGAAGGCTGAATAGAGTCTCGCCCTCTCGATTGACCGCAATCTTGTTGATGCTATCAAAGCCACTTGCTTCGAGTCTGACACCCACAACGCCAGAAATATGCTCCGGGGACAAATCTTCGCGCATCTTTTCCCAATCTTGGAAACGCCATGGTGCTTCTTCGCCATCTTCGAGCTTGGCTGCCATTTGCTGGTCTTCGGCCGATGCATCTGCCCAGACGTTGATGTCAAAGCCAGTATAGTTCCGTATGCGGTAAGGAGCCTCGGTACCTCGTGGTTTGGTGAGAATATCATCGTCTTGAGTCAAGAACTGCGCAGACTTTGAAGCCAGTGCAATGGTAGCAGATGTAATAGTAACTTCCATCGTCTTTCTTGATGTCAAGTCGATGCCCATACTTTGCTCGAGCTCGTTCGTTTTCTTGTTGACGCGCTGTTCCCTAACCACTTGTAGACCCAATTGCCACGGCTCGATGAGTGGTTCCCATGAAGACTTGGAAAAGTTGTAAATGTTGATGAACATATCAATAGACGTATCCACTTTCAAATTGCTCGACCAATCGTTAGCCGTGGTAGTGAAGCTCTTGACACTGAGATCTAGGATCGGCAGTTCGTGCAAATCTCCTATCAGAATAACTCGCATTCCGTCCAGTGTTGCAGTAAGCTCTTCCGACTTTCGAGGAGGTTTTGCTACCGCTTTTTGGGGTGGTTGGTTGGAAACACGAGTAGGTGCAACAGTGCCAGCTTTAGTCTTTGCCATCGTCGAGGCACCCTTGCCACTCGCCGATCGTTGTTTGAGGCTCTTTGAACCTTGGGGCTGTGCGAGTCTCTTATCTGCAGGAGATTTCTGTTCCTCATCATCGTTGCCAGATAGTTCGGAAGCTTTGCTGACGATCGAAAGAGCTAGTAGAATATCACGGAGTGACAGGCGCAGTACTAGAGGCTCTATGTCGATATGTATACTATTCACGTTAGGCTGAGAGCTATCCATAGACAGCTGGACAGAAAAGTCATCCAGAATTCTGAGACGGCTATCCTCGAAGCGATCCATGCGACAGAGAAACATTCCCATCTTGGAGACCTGTAAAGTCAGCGCGTGCTGCTGAGACATTAGAATCTGCTTGGTCCCAAGAACAATGGCCTCCGAATTAGAACTATGGGGATTGGCAATCAGTATTATCTGAGCATCGACAATATTGACCCTGAACGCGATAGTCATTGATGATTCGTTCGATTTGGTTGAATCTTCGCTCGAGCTCCTTCTAAGCGTATCGGCACGGCTCAAAGTCTTCGTTTGCCCGGTTGTGACTATAGAATCTGCATCCGAATTATATACTGATTCAGAGATACTTTCAAGATCGTCGGCGGTGTTTGTTTCATCAACTGCCAAACCACCTGCAATGAATGTTTGTACAGCGAATAGATAGTCCAAAGCAAAAATGACTCGTGGACTATCAACGGCAACCATAGCAATGAGATGCCTGTCCTTCCCACCAGATATTGTTACGCTGGCCATGAACTGCTGCACATCTTTGTTGGAGGATGTCATGATTTTCCGGAACTTATTTGTCTCTCGGGTGCGGCTATCCTGAATAGTAAATGATTGAATTAGAAATTCAGACTCCAGAGACCCATCAGTCATCATGCGAAGCTTCACTTTCGTGTCATCTAGTGAGAATTTAGATAAGCTTGCAGCCTCAAGATCACCAACAGGCTCGTCTTCCTTGGCGAGTATCAACTCGAGACCAATTGTATGAACATGGAACGCAAAATCGAGCTTCGTCCAATTCTCTGAATCAACACCCAATTCTGGCCCTAAGTCTACTAGCTTGGATTCGCTTTGTTCTGGCTCCTGGACCTTTGGCGAGTTATTTCTTGCTTTTTGGAGTGTCTTGTCGGGAACAGCCTCGACCGCCTGTTTTTCTTCATCATCAGAACTCCCCGCAACAGCAGCTGGAACAGATCTTGACAATTCTAGAAGAAATTTGAGTTGGGTTTGGGTGATGCGGAGATTGAAGTCGGTCATGTTGCCTTCTATCTCTGCGTCAGGGCGTTTGGCTCCTGGCGAATGCTCCGCATATGTAATTAGGAAGCTAAGGTCCACCTTGTCAATAAGTTCCAATTCTTCGGTCTTGTCATTGGGGAAGTTGAAGTCGGAGGTAAGACGGATATTCCTGATTCCAGTAGAAAGCTTCATTGCAATTGGCGAATCTTTTGAATCGTCCAATGGTACGAACTTGTTCTCCGCGTATATCTCACCAAGGTATGCGGTCAAGAGGTCGCGCTTCGGGCGTCCGGCAGTCATCACTCGGGGAAACACTACAATTGGTGTCTTTACAGTAATGTCAAACTTGAAACGACTTGTACTTTGTTGAAGCTGCGATGCTTGATTGGCAGCGGCCTGTCTAGCGGCGTTGAATATAGCCTGCATTTTTCCAAACTTTACCAAGAAATCAATGATCTTTCGGAAAGGTTCCTCTAGGAAAGTAAGCTTGATAGATCCAGCGCGGAGGAATATGGAGGAGTCGTATCCAGGATAGTTATCAGTGCCTTCAGCATCAAAGGTCTCATATCGGAAATCAGCCAAATCGTTGCCTTCGATGGTAATTAGCTTTCGGAGGCTGGAGTCCTCTGATGCTCCTTGATTAATGTCATCGAGTAAGGAGAGGTTGCCAAGCTTGGCAGCGATCCGCATAGTCTTGCCCATGAGGAAGATTCCCACGTCGGCGGTATTTAGAGAGAGTGTGGCAAGTCGAATGCCATCATTATTTAGAATTATACGGATGCTCTTCAAATCCACTTTGATTCGAATGGATGGTGAACTACTAGGTTTCTTTGCCACAACAACTTCCTCTCCAGCATCAGAAGCACCATCCAGCGCGTCGGCTTCGGCGGGAGGTAGTTGCTGTGCTGGAGGCGCGTCATTACTAGCGAACGTAATCAGGACGAAATCAAGCAGCGTTAGGAGAGTCTTTCTCGTGACAACCAAGTTAATGGTGGAGATGGCCACATCGATATTTATCTCAACCCCTTCGTACTTTGACATGAACTCTGGCGAGTTCTTCTTGACAATAGCAATTTTAACCCACATGAGATCCTTATGATCATCGCCTTCAGTATCCCTTGACGAAATGATCGACTTAAATTCAGCAGGCGGGTTTTCTACATAATCATCAACCACGACGGATTCTAACGTTGTTTCGATCTGTAGATCGTATGGTCGAATGCAAAGATCCAATGCAAAGTGTTCAGCAACCAATTCGACTAGAAGCTGATCTGGCTTTTGTCCTTCTGGATCGCTTCTGAACAGTGACCCCTGCAGGCGGTCCACCTTGAACTTCAGTTCAAAATTGCGCTGCTGCACTTTGAGATTATTGTTTGTACTTCCATCCGAAGCATCCTGGAATTCTGCGTCGTCGTCATCATCATCATCTGAACCTTCAAGAATGATTGCCTCTTGTGCCGCGAATAGCGCAGACTGAGGACGTTCCTTTTTGAAGGACTTCCTTGACACAGAACTCTGCGTACGGGGTCGGGTTGAGACAACTTCAGTTAGTGTACCTGTTGTTGGCCTGGAAGGACTTTCATCGTCCGCAAATTTGGGTATCGCAACGTCAATGATTTTCATGAGACTCTTGTACTTTTTGTCGGACACCAATGCATGCAGCACGGGGAGGTGACCGGAAATTCGTACTTTCGTAAGATTTGGCGCTTTCGGCATGATCGACGTCTCAACTATGAAGTCCATATTGATTTTCTCAACCACGTGCAAAGACTGAGCGTCGTCTCGTTCTACAAGCTGGGCCTTGGTGGCCTCGATGGATGGTCCGATCAGAACCTGAGTAGATGAGAGTTTTACCAGGAATTTGTCATACATCAAAGATTCCAAGCGTTTGAAGTCCTCGTCTGTATAGGACTGTCTCTGTTTCGCTTGGACTTCCTTCAGAGTATCTTGGTCAATTAATTCGCTGTTGATGTTGATGCGTCCAGCATCCAAAATTAGGCATGGCGTCTGTTTAGCAGTTATGCTCTCTGGGACAATAATCAACGGCGCCTGGAGATCCAGTTTGGCATTGAGGGTCTTGTGTTCCTCCAAAGCGAATTCAAGTCCTGCTCTTGTTTGTTGGCGTATGCCTTCCACGGTGGCTCCAGCTGTCTCCATTAAAGCACCAATAGACTCCATATGCCTCTCCGGAGGCTTGAAAAACTGAACGATGCCGACGAGGAAGTGCGGATTCCAGATAACTTCCAGAGGTTTGAGTTTTCCAGTGACTGCAAGATCACTTGAGCCATCAAGCGGGTTCTGTTCGAATTGGAACTGGAAAAATGGATCGACAGCCTCTTCCTCGGCGTCCTTATCAGCAAGGATGCCTTTCGGAGATGGAACTTCAGGAGCATCCTTCACGCGCACAATCTGCTTGAATAGGCTGTCGGCTGTTGTACCATCATTAACTCTCAGCCCACCAAGGCTAATATCCGCAAGGAAAGAATCTGGACGCTGGAGGGCTTTGGCTTTGAAATCATCAAAGTAGAGACTGAGAAGTTCAACGGCATTCGCATGGGGATCTTGCTTAAGGGTGAAACTTCCAGTGTTGAGTGCTGCATTGACTTGCATCTTTACACTATCACGCGGTAGATCCACAGCTTCAGCCAGCGCAGTCTTCTCGTCAAAGTCAATGGCATCATACAACTCTTTGCGCTGTTCATCAGTCATCGTGGTACTCTCGTCCTCAACTTCCTCTTGGGGCTTAGAACCCCACGCCCAGGAAACCCAACCTTGTTTTGCTTTTGGCTGTGCCTTTTTAATTCCCACATTCTCCTTTCTCAGCTGGTTTTTGGCTAGAGATCGCCAGAAACGCATAGTCTCATAATCAAGCTTCCATTCCAGCTTGTTAAGCTCTTCTACTTCGTCGGGTGACAGTTGGTCTGCTTGATCACTCTTTTTCTTCTTCTTGAAGAGCTCAATGTAGCGAACCCTATCATCTCTCCGTTCCTTGAAGTAGGCCCATGACCATCGACGATTTCGCTCGTGGATCTTGCTCAGTACTGCATCACCAGCAAATTTGAGCCAAGCTTTAGGGTCCTCCTTCGGCGAGACACCCTTTGGTTGCAGCTTCTTGTACTCCTGGTGACGCTTGAAGTAATGCAGATAATCGATCATCATCAAGGCATCGCGATATTGGTGATTATCAAGGACGAGCCCAATCTCGTCAAAAAGTAGACCAGCTTTCACCTTGGGTACGTCCAGTCTTCCAGATTTGTCCAGTTCAATCTTTGCTTTGCCGTTCACAGGTTTTAAGATGAATTGGTGACCGGGTGTATCTGGGTCCTCACCTTGTTCTATCATATCCTTGAACTTCACGAGCATTTCATCGTGTGGAAGCTCCGTAGCGCCTGGAACATCTGCTTCCCTACCTGTTCCTAGTAGAGAAGCCTCTGTATTCCAGTATATAGCCAAAGAATCTAGTGTACCCAGCTTGTGTGTGATCCCGGTCGAGTCCTGTATGTATGTAGGTCTCCAGTTGGCGTCGGTACTCAACGCACTGAATTCCTTTAGCGTGATTCCCAGAGCGAAAGGTTGCCCTTCCACCGAAATAGAGTCTTCGTAGCGGACATGGATATTTTTGATCGTAATTTGCAGATTATCAACAATTTTCTCCGTAACGCTTTGTGTAAAACTTTGATTCTTCTTCTGTTCTTCCGGACTCAAGCCTTCCTGATTCCGATCCCTTAGTAACTCGGCACTATCAAGCTTTTCGATCTTGACGCGTTGTTTCCTTTGTCCCTCCTCCTCCTCGTCCCAAGCTGCCTCTTCTTTCGGTGCTGCGAGCAGGAAGACATCTTGTATAAAGACCTTCACGGGCTGACCTCGCAGATTCGACCAAGGTATCGTCAAGGTAAGCTGTCCTACGTGGCCCTCGACAACATTTATAGGGAGCTTCAGTTGATCGAGAGCTTCACGGCGCAGCTCCAAATTCCGCAGCTTGACATCTCCAGACCAGATTCCAACATTCAGCTGTTTGGGATCGAAGTTCTTTATGTACATGCCCAAGAAGCGGTTGAGCAGCGAGGCAACGAGTCCCTCTAGCATCTTGCGTGCCGCGGTGCCGTGACCCTGGCGGGGAACTCTCTATCGAAGGAAGGGAGCTAGCATCCGCATCTGCGAGGGTGAAAGGTATATCAGGCAAAAGGAGTGGGTATGGTCGTTCAAATCATCATTTTCGTAGAATTCGTGTCACGTAAAGGTCTTGGGGAGTTTTGTTCGTAGAAGGTAGGACAGTCGTAATAGGGGATAGGTTAGGTCGCATGCGAGGGGCGACAAGTCAGAGTGTGAATCGTAAGGTAGGTGGTACGTAGTTAGGAATTGATTTATTAGGTATGGAAGAAGGGCGATTTTAATTTATTGAAGAGGTATGGTATCTTGAGGATCTTTAGACGAAACATAAAAATAATTTAGTTGATGAGTGTTGATCAAGACCAAGATCCCCAAGTCCACAGTAGGGAGTCAAGTCGACAACAGCAGTGACCTGTCACTCAAAAATGATGCCTGTTCTGCCTGCGTTGCTGCGTTGTGCCGCATTTTAGCGCGTCGGACAGATTTCGACCAAGTACGTCACTGGCTTTGGAACAAAATGATCGGCAGGTCATTCTTGCTTTGGGTTGGCATTCAGAAAAAGAGGTCGTGCAACATCATCAGCTTGCTCTCTTTCTTTTCTTTTCTACTGTCATCAGAATAATCATTCCAGAATACTCTCAAACATTGCTTCTCAATTTCTGCATCTGTTGTCGTTCCAATTGAGTCCACAGCTCCCTGCGTCATCAATTATCTATTTGTCTTGGGTCTGGTCCAAGCTGTTGAGAATTGCGGGGAGAGCTCCTACGCAGACAGCTACCCATATCACCATGATGCTTCGCACCACGGCTGCGCGCTCTTTGCGCACCACTTTTACTAGACTCCCTACCTCGAGATCAAGCTTCAGTGCAGCTACTTCCACAATTAGCAATACCTTTCTGCGTCCACAATTGAGCAACCGACGCCCCCAGGCCCTCGCTTCCATGCCCCGCGCGACCACGACCTTAAAACGTTTTGCAACCAACAAGAACGGCCCTCCCTATGATAAGATTGACTTTGAAGCTGAAAAGAAAGTATCGGAACAGCCAATTCAAGCAAAACCTGATCAAGTGTCGGTCGGTTCTACTGTTATCCCCGTTTTCGGAGAAGGCAAGAAGGAGGAGGGTGAAATGTTGGATGGCATAAAGGCCGACGTTGAGACCATCAAGGAAACATTTGCGCTTACTGAGGTTCCCAAGGAATCGCTGTATATAGGAGCAGCTGGTGTCCTCCCGTATGCAGCCACGTCTCTTTCCACAGTCTACCTGGCATACAACATAAACCACGCGGCTTCCGGCACAGGGAAGGGCATTCTGTTCTCGCCGGAACTTGCTCATCAACTTCTTGAAATCGTAACACCAATTCAAATTGGTTATGGAGCAGTTGTAAGTAAAGGTTGGAGAGTTGGTTCCTAGACCAGGGCTTACGCTATTGCAGATAATATCCTTCCTCGGCGCTATCCACTGGGGTTTAGAGTATGCCGGATATGGAGGGTACCATAGCTATCGTCGATATATGTACGGCGTGATTGCTCCAGCAGTCGCATGGCCAACGATGTTTATGCCCGTCGAGTACGCGCTCATTACTCAATTCGCGGCTTTCAATTTCCTGTACTTTGCTGACGCCCGAGCAACTGTCAAAGGATGGTTTCCACCATGGTACTCGACCTACCGCTTTGTTCTAACATTCTTCGTGGGCGCATCAATTGTCGTAAGCTTGGTAGGCAGAGGACAGATTTCCCACAAGGACACCGAGGGTTTGAAGAAACCTGCGGACTACCTCAAGCCTGATCGCGACTCGCAATGGGAAGCGCTTGAAAGAGAAGAGAAGGAGAGAATCCAATCGGCGGCCAAGAGTGACGATGAGAAGGCAGATGACGGAGGGAGTAATGATGACAAGAGCAAGACTAAGGATAAAACTGATGACAAGGCTGCTAAGAAAGAGGATAAGAAGAAATGAATGATGGGTGAAGGAGAGGCCTGAATTAATCGGCAATCCATTGTATAATATTGCTTCCCTTTGTTGAGCGTAAACAGGAGCTATTGCTTCTAGGTTTGCTACGCGTTGCTGATTGTTGTTGGTGAAGTTATGACATGATGTTTTTGACAGAAGAGAAATTTCGTTCGGGGGACTCTGCCGAGATTTTCCCGACAAGCAAGTCTCTCCATCTTTGACAGTTCCTGCAGCCTGCTCATCGCATTATTATTGCCGTGATTCAGATCAATGCTAGAAACGATCCGAACCTGATTATGGTGCATCACACCATTGGATGGCCACAAAAAATGATATCAGACACCAGAGGCAGTTGAGATATTAAGGTACAAGATCGTGCAGCCTCAGTGGCAGTATAGTGCAGGCCCCCAGGGCGGATTAAATAGCGCCTTACATAGCGCCCAACTCCCACTCTATATTAAATAATTTTAAAATAAATATATTATTGTATAGGGTTTAATAAGACCTTTTTAGTAGTATTTTCCTTCTCTTTTTTTTGTATCTATTATAGGTAGAGAAATGATTTTTTATAACACCCGATATAGGATACAATAAATATACATATAGTATATCTTTACTGATAACTAAGATATAAGAAAACTAAAAAATTATATAGTGTTGTTGTTTTAAGTAGTTCCTAAGGGTTTGTGTAGACCTCCTTTGTCTAAGGGGGCTGCACCATACCAGCCTTGCCTACGTACGCCTTGCATCGAGGTACAACCTCGCACTTAGCGCTTAGTGAGTATCATGCACTATGTCGAGCCCTTGAGTTATAGAAGGGGAGTGACAGCGGAAGTGGCCATTTCTTACTTTCCAGTTGCCATCTGTTATGGATCATTTACAAGCGCAAACAACGTCTTCCTCTGTACATCCTCAATCTCAATACGACTCCACCGCATCCCAGATTGTAGCGACGCAAGCCCTGACTTCTATCGAGCCAGATGACCCAGGCTACTCTGATGAAGACTATGGAAGCGACAGAAGGGATACCTCTCTATCCAGCAGCGTTCGCGATTATGCCTTTGAAAATGGACGGCGGTATCACCGGTTTCGAGAAGGAGCTTATCCCTTCCCTAATGATGACTCGGAACAAGAGAGGGAGAATATGAAGCATGCGATGGTTGTAAACCTCTGCGGTGGGATGCTACACTTTGCGCCGATTGGGAAGAACCCGCAGAATATCATTGATCTTGGGACGGGCACTGGCGCATGGTGCATAGATATGGGCGATGAATATCCCTCTGCGCAGATACTAGGCGTGGACCTAAGTCCGATACAACCTGTCTGGCTCCCTAATAATGTCAAGTTCATGGTGGATGATGTAGAAAGTTCTTGGCTGGAGCCAGAGGACTTTTATGATCTAGTCCATGCGAGGCATTCAATGCCTGCTGTAAAGGACTTTCCTGCTCTACTAAGAACAGCTTACAAGTAGGTTACGTTCTCCGACTACAAATTCCTTGTGCTCTGCTAACAAAGCTGTGACAGACACATCAAGCCGGGAGGCTGGATAGAACTGCAGGATATACACCCTCTCCCACATTGTGACGATGCTTCCATGCCAGTCGATTTCCCTCTCGTGCACTTCTTCAAACTTGCCATCCAAGGCCTTGCCGCGCTCGGCGTGGATTTCAACTCCTCCATCTCCCAAGCCCAGCAACGTTTGACCGAGTACGGTTTCACGAATGTTCATCACAAAGTCATGAAAGTCCCCATCGGTACGTGGCCAAAGAACCCAACCTTGAAAAAGATAGGCCTATATGCAAAGGTGGGGATTCTTGATGGACTACAGGCAATGAGTCTCGGTCCTCTTTGTAGAGGATTGGGCTGGAGTAAGGAGGAAGTCGAGGCTTTGTTGGCGGATGTTAGGAAAAGCTTCCTAGACCCCGAGATCCACAGCTATTTGCCTTTTCATATCTTCTATGGCCAGAAGCCACTCTCGAGAGGCTTCGAGCCATATGGTTAGAAAATGAGGCTTGATGTAAGGTGTTGTACAGATCCTACCTGCATGCCTGACGTGAAAGAAAAGGTTGAGCCTCCACTTTTGGGCAAGGTGTTCCCTAGCAATCACGGTACTTCTCCCGTCGTATCCCGGCAATATAATGATATGATACAGGCATCTTAAGTATCTCAGATCAGGAGATCTCTTGCGCGATGCATGAATGCAGCACAGATCAACGGTTTGGTACCGTATCTACCTGATATCTGGCTGTTACACCGCTTAAGTGGCACGCGGTCTCTGAACTCGTTCATGTCTCTCTCCTCAACGTTTTCCATGCTTCTTTTCATACGGCTCAAACAAAAAAAAATAGCGAAAACCCCCACGTTTAGCACGTCTTATCTCGAACATTGATCTCACCTTTTATTGGGGAGGGCATCGTGATGCCGGGTTTTGGGCAGCAATGGCCCAATCACACTTGGAAGCCCCAGGTTGCCGACACCCTCGCCCTTCAAGTGCCGTGAGCCTTGTGGCCCACTCTTCACAGCGCACACAACCGCCCGGGGCACCCATCTTCCCTTATTCTCTCTACCTTCATGATTGAATATCCACACCAACTTGAAAAAAATCATCTCACAAAGAAAAAAATCAAAACATACCATACGCACATATGCACCCACTTTGAGTCATTTGGCACGCGCAAAACAATGATTATCATTCGCTGCCCCAGCTGACATCTAAAGCAGGTAGGTAAGCCATGCGCCATCTTTTTACCGTCAGCGCCATACATATCACTTAAAATCATTAAGAGGCCGTCTCCTCGTCGGCAGTCTCGGGAAACGCAGCCCAGTCTTCGCTGGTCCAGCTGTTCCGCCTCAAGAAGACAACACAGAAAATTCTTATAAGGATGTCCGGAAGTCCCTGACTTCCAACTTTTCTTTCCTCTTTTTAAAAATTCGTCGTCATACGTGGCACAGTTGTCACACCATTTTGCATAAGGTACTTGTACCTAAGTAAACAACACAACGCAACACAACCTCAACCGCCAAAATGCTTGTCATACCTACTCCCTCAAAAAGGTCCTTCTCCTCTCTCCTCGAACTCTGCTCTTTCCGCCCCAAACACAACAGACTCTCAAAATCCACAAGAACTTTGTCAACCTCCTCAAAAATGACAACCTCTACCGACACCACATCATCATCATCATACAACAACAGCAGAGAAAATTCCATCCACATAGAATTCCAACAAACGCCCATCAAATCACAACCAACACAAACAATCTTCGAACGTCGCCAAGCTGCTTCAAGGATAAATAGTCACGGATCTATCCGTTTACAGGGATATACTGATATCTTTCCACCTGCTTCTCCTCCACCAACAGCCGTCCACTCTCCATCAACAAAAGAGAGACTCCTAAGGAAAATGAAGAGGAGTAATGAGGTTGAAAGTGATCAAGAATGTTGGGAACACATGTTAGAATTACAGAGATCATATCATTGTTATAATTCTGCGCGTTTGGAAGCTGCTGTTGAGGCCTTGGAGAAGGGGTGGGGAATTGAGAAAGTTCCTATGCGTGAGTTTCCCCCCAGTTTTCCCCCGGTTTTTCTCTGCTTGTTTAGTTTTAGTTTTAGAGGGTTGATTAGACTGACTGACGTGGTTTTTCTTGTGCAGCTAGTAGATTGTGTTTGGATCTACTGAATGAGGAGTTAAGAGCTAGGGTTGAAAGTCATCGATATGAGATCTTATGGGAGGGCTTGGAATTTCGTTTGTGATTGATTGTGGGGATCACGAGGTGGCGTATGGGGTGCAGTGCACTAACCAGCTAGTGATTCGGCTAGGAATGAGGGGAAGAGAGGGATGAGGAACGGGTGGGAACGGAAGGGGCTTTCTTTTAAGTACATGGCTACGTGGAATTCTGGAGTGAGGTTGTGTTTTCTAGGTACATTATCTAGCTTGGATTTGGGGCTGATATGGAGTGATGTGGAGTAACGTGGAGTAACGTGGAGTGATATGGTTGGGGTTTCGGAGTTTTATAATATACCATTCTATGGATGTGGAGATTGAGAAAAGTTGGATTTAGTCTGATGGGTTGTGAATTTGGGGTGATTGGATGACTGGATGGATGGGTGCTTGGCTGTCTTTTTGTGGCTTGTGCAGTGGTACTTAGCGCTGGTGTTTGGAGCTTTTCAGAAATCATTATACCGTAGGAGAAAGTATTGGAATATTATTTTTTAAACGCGTACACCCTAATATAATAATATTATACTATTCAGTTTTGCAGGCCGCTTTTTGTGATACGATGGACAAGAAAGGCTGAACGTATATAGAGGGAAATTTACGTATAGGCGAAGTATTATAGTATCCTATACGTAAACAGAGAGAAGCATAACAGGCCGTAATTATCTTAAATAGGTATCTACTAGTAAATTAATTAATTTCTAAATAGTGTTAGGACCGATACCTGATTACTTTTATACCCCAATTTAATAGCTCTTAGTTCCTTTAGTTCATTCTTATACGAAGTGTAGAGAAATAATATTATATACCTTTAGAAACAACTTTAACCCACTAGAGAGAATTATACTAAAGCTGTAACACAAGCCTAACTTAGATATAACGTGCGACAGCCTATTTATAGTAACCCAAGTCAAGTAGGATACCTAAGTTGCTCTTAGATAGAGCTATGTAACAAAACCACATAATTACTAACCCACTTCCCACTTCCTACTTCCTATCTCCTATTTTCCCATTTTCTAGTACCTATAGGCTCTCCATACTTACATACAACATTACTTTATCTTTACACAAGACCTTTAGAAATAACAGCGATAAGCAATTAATAATGAATCGAGTCACTATATTAATCAAATTATATAGAAGTAGATCTCCTCGCTTAACCTCCCCCCTTCGGCTTTCCATTCCAGGTTATGTTGCTTCTGTATGCCCGCAGAAATATTTTAGATGAGTTTAAGGTAATTTTGACAGTGAAATTATAAATAAAATCATAGATTATGTAGATTTTTAAAGGATCTCTATTTTTTGAGAAGACGGAGGAACGTTGGGTGGAGTTGTAGTTATCTATTATTCTTTTTTTCTTTTTCTTTTTCTTTTGAAACCTTGGTATATAAATAATCTTGATAGTAATATCAATGGTAATAATATGAGTATGAGTAAGATATATAGTAGTGGAGATCTATATAATTAGATAAAGAAATAAGATCATGAAATCTCGAAACCAATTTGAGTAATCCATAATTCGACAAGAAACCCGTAAAACAAAACCCATAAAACAAAACCAGCAAAACAAAACCTTTCAAAAACCCATCAACATCCTCTAAATCTACAAAACATCTACCTCTATCTACTCTGTCCAAGATCTAGGTAATTTCGTCTCCCCTTCAACATAAGGAAACCCCACCTCCTCTCTAGCCAAATCATTAACCCACTTCCCCTCCGGTCTAACCCCCTCCCCATCAGCCCACTTACACGCCAAATAAAACCACGACAACGCATTCCCAACAGTTCCTACCTCATCACTTACACTATGCAAAGCATATTGATTCATTTTCTCATACAAATCCTCATTAGTCCAGAGTTCAAGAAGATGTTTGGCAACAGCCTTCCAATCTCCAGGATCAACTAAGAAACCATTTTTCTCATGTTGGACTTGAAGTGGTATTCCGCCTGCTAGGGTTGCAATCACCGGTTTTCCTTTGTGAATTGCTTCGGATACTTTGACTTCGAAACCTTCTCGGGTGGAGAGTTGGAGAACTATGTGTGAGGCGGAGAGGAGGGTGTTGAGGAGCTGATCGTTGGGGTTTAGGCGCATTACGGAGATTAGGGGAAGGAGTTTTGGGAATCGGGTTTCGATGTTGTTCATTGTTTCGTCGTAGATGATTGTTCCGTCTGGGTCGTCGATTGAGCTGTTGCCGCAGCTGGTTGTTGTGAGTTTTTGTGAGTTGTGTATGAAATGGGAGGTTAGGTACTTACATAACTAGTTGGGGTGGGTCGACGTCGGGAGCTTTGGCATTGAGGAGTCGGATGAACTCTGCGTAGGCTTCAACCACATCCGGAATACCTTTGGCAGGATCGAAGCGAGCGATTTGAACAATGTACTTCTCTGGAGGTTCCTGGAATTAGTACAAGGACTGGTGAGAGATACTAGTACTTACTTCCGGGCCATTTCAACTCCGTCATTCGTTGAGCACGACATTGCTCGTTGTACAAGTGTCCATAGTAACCTTGGCTCCAATCATCGATAGGTTTATTGAGACCATCAAGCCTAAACAGTATGATTAGGAACAAGATAAAAGTACAAATTTGAATGTAGGACTCACCAGTCGGTTGCGGCTGGCAGATATGCAACCTTCTCACGTGGGACATTATGTGGCACGAAGCTTGGTATAGGATGGCTGATGAACATATCGGCTTTCTGTATATTAGACCACAAAAACTCCCAAACATCCTCTTGGGGTGAGGCTTGCTTCGCTACTAGGTCACTTCGGATTTGAATATGACTTCGGAAGAGGACCGGCCGGTCAGGAGTTAGCTTCTTGATTAAGGGAATCAGGCCTGGCATTTGAGGATCATCGATCTGTAGGTCGTTAGATGCATATACGAGTATGGAATTGGCCAGGCATACCATGATCACATCTGCGCCTCCTTCCTCCGGTTTGCGTAGCGGTCCACCTTCTGAAAACCAATAGCGTTCTGCATTGTCCTCAATCCAACCTAGAATCTGACTCTTATCCGCTTCACTAATCCTCTCGTCGGGTCTCGCGACACCCTCTATCAATAAATTAGTACGGAGACTTTCTCAAAGAGCAAGAGTAGGGTTCATGAGAGATGCTCTCAGAATCATGAGACGGTATTTGAAGAGCACGAGAAGAAGGAAATATGTGGCTTACGAAGGATATTGTGTATTGTTTTGGTGATCCGAAAGATACCCGGTTTTGGTTTTGGTACATACCACGACAAATTCACGCCCAATGTCTTTGCCAATCGAACAAGAGCATGTCTCATTAGAGCAACTCCACCTCCTTGTGGTGTCGAGCTGAAAAATGCGATCTTTGTTCCTTTACCCTTGAGTTCATTGACGTATTTCATCATTGCGTCCCAGGTTCGAGGACCGCACGTAGATTTGAAATCATCTATCGTGAGTAAACGAGTATGGAAACCCGAATCTACGTTGACGATGCCTCTATATCCCACTTGTAGGATTGGTACAAGGCTAGGTCCAAAAGTCCTTTGGAAATGGTCAGTGTTTAGAATTAGAACTGGTACAAAAATGGGACTCACATGATACATTTCCTGGCCATACTGTCCGCTTGTTCATCAACACCTTTGGCATTCCAATTGTTGCCTCTCTCCTCGTCATCAAGTTCCCTCACGGGATTCAAAGCAACTGGAACAACATCAAGACGGAGCCATAATTTGGAACACAAAGTTGGACTCCTCTTATACAGGGTGGAAGGCAAGCCTGCTCCGATGAATTTGGAAAGCGATACACGCTCGTAGCTATCCACTTCAGAGATGATATGATCTGCAATTGCATCTGATCCATCTTCTAAAGCTACTTTCTTGCATGAAAAGTCCAGAAGGTAGACACTGTCTCGAACGGCAATGGCTACAAGCGCTGTCTTATTTTCATCATCAAAAGTAGCCGAAATACCCAAGAAGTGAGTCTATAGCTTGAAATTAGCTTGTTTCTAAGAGACTTGTAAAAGTCCTGGTACAAACACTTAGAGATGTTGCGAAGTTTCCTTCTTCCTCAATCGCTTTGCTGAGACGACGAGTACGATGTTGAGAAGGCTTTTGATGGAAGTCCTGTTCTGGAGCAGGAGCCGGAGCCATCTTTGGACGATGGGGATGCTTCACTCCTTTGATTGTTAGTTCTTTGTATATGAATTAGGGAGGCTGAAGTACGTGGGGAACCGCGTCTGCCTGCCATAGCCTTTGTACTGTCTTTTAGCGAGTAGTGACGTCGAGGTACAGTACGAATGAAAAAGCGAACCTTTGTTACTGTTTTGAAATTGAAATTAAAATAGAAATATTTCTAAGAGATGGGGATCTAAGAATTGCTACTGTACCTACAAGTTAAATAGTAAAAAGCGATCCTTAAGGGTCCAAGGGATGCTTCATTCTGCATCAGACCACTTTCTGCAACTACACTCAGCCTTCCCGGTTGTTCCAACATATCACATTCCATTAGCCATATCATGAGAGCCTCGCCACCACAACCTTCTGACCTAGGCATACCATTGGCTCGTTCCCCTGCGCCGTTTACGAAGGCTTATCTGGTACCTATCATTATTGCCACGGGATTTGCACGTCTGAGTCCTGGCCTTTCTGTTGTTCCACGTACCTTCCGTACAAGGCGAAGGCAGAACTCTTCTCTTTCGACTGCCAACAAAATCACCCAACTCAAGTGAGCTATTCAAATCGAATGGCTTCTCAGCTCAACTTTGTCAGGCGTCGACTGAGCAAACTCTTTTTTCGGAATACAATGATCTGACATTATGCTCAGTTCATTCTATGAGGGTAGCAGATTATAGTGCGTCCTGCACGAGAAGGGGCCGAAATTGTAAGAATCTAGATGTGGTGTACACTTGATCTATTCCGTTCCTATGCGCCGTAGAATATGCACCTTCGCCGGAACCTTCGCAATGTTCAACTGATATACAATCTTCATCCGTACTCCACAAAGATCTCTGATATCCCTGAATCTTACATCTCGGTCTTCTTACATATACCTTACCCCAAAGCTCACTTCCTTTTTCTTGGTCCAACAATATTTGGGTACATTCGCGAAAGATGGTAGTTGATCGTATTCTTCTTCTGGTTCTTCGGTCTCTGTTCACGCCATTATTTAGTGATCAGCCAACGAGATGAGGAGAGGAGACTCACCGGTGCGTCCATGCAAGCTCGTAACTGTGATTCTATCGCCGCACATCCTGCCACGTTATATCCTGCGGATGCCCAACATGCTGTTTAGTCAATTAGCTATGCCATATAAATGTGTCCGTCCGCAAAGAGCTTACTGAGGACCGAGGTCATGATTGATAGGCATGGGTTCGCATCAGCTTGGTTTGGTCGTCGGATGCGGAGTTTGTGGAGAGGGGGCAATCGCATCGGCGTAACTTTGGTGGAAGCTCCTTTTGGCGGCATATTTGCTATCTGTAGAGCAGGATTGACTGCAGATGTATTCTGTATTCTTCGAAGATCCAACGGTGGAGGCTGTCGCGTTGCGATTCGATGCTCTTGTGCGTAGTGGTCTGAATTGTATGTCCTTGAACATTTCGGTGCCAAGAATACTAGCGCCCGCTAAAAGGATGTCGCCTGGCTGCTAGTCGACAGATGCGAAATGGTTGTAAACAAACTCTCGTGTGGTTCTTTACCATCACAACCAAAAAAAAGGCGGCGTATCCTTACAATTTTCGATTTGGGTTATGCTTTATAATTCATGTCTATATTGATCAATTAATCAGGATATCGATTACGCGCCTAACAATCACAAAATCAGATTTAAAATATCTACATGCGCGTTTGTTGCTATGGCGAAAGTCGACCAAACGAATGAACAGCCTTCGGGTTCGAATTGGTACATAAATCCTCATGTCTGTCACAGCCACTTACTAATACTTCCATAGGGAGGTGTATAAAGATGTCTTTGCGCCAAAGCAGACGCGCAACATAGTTCGGGGATGGGAACGCGCTCCGGTTGCTGCTCAAGCACCGCGGTTACAAGGACACAAAATATGGAAGAGACCCAGCAACAAGCTACAACGGGATGGTAAAGATAAAGATGATGGACAGGCGGAATTGGAGAAGGAGGGAGCTGGAGCGCGAAAACGATTGCGAATGATGGGCGCGAAACAGAACATCGGGAATGCGCCATGGATGGAAGCTCAAGGAGACAGCGAGAACGCTGGTGCTACTTCATTTCTTGCGAAGAACATTGTATCTGGCGCCGATACGCGTGCAGAATCTACGAAGGAAAACATCGCTCACGATATAGCTTCCGACGCGCTGCAATTTGTACCGAGAAAGAGAACGAATATCAACCACGTTATTACGCCACGGAAACCCTTGCGACAGATGACACTCAATAGTCAAGGACAAACTCAGGTACCATCTACTGCGTCGAAAAGTCCCGTGGAAAAGACAAGAAAAAGACAGTCCTTAAGGAGGAGCTCTAGGAGGGTTAGTCTATTGGAGCCTGCACCATCGTCTAGGAGAATATCAATGCAGCTGCCAGCTACAACTATGTTCGATAGTGTTACAAACTCAGATGGCGTAGCACAGTTCAAACAGGGTCGCCTAGAACTCGTGGTGGAGGAGGGTGCTGATGTAGTAGAGGACCATGCTTCAGGGGCAAAAATTGACGGGGAAATCACGAGCACAATACACATAACTGATGTAGCGCCCAATCTCAGTGAGGAGATCATTGCTGAGGGACTCAATGAAAAATCTAGAGCGGAATCCGAGGCCAACATTGAGTTTAGTAAGCACGAAACCCCTGAAAGCTCCGAACACACAATAGCATCTCCTATCCCTAAGAAGACTCCGAGGTCCAGCAGGAAAATGGCATCGGTGAGCGCTGAAGTAGAGCAGGAGTCTGTTAAGCTGGCAAAGACTCCCAAATCCAGTAAAAAGGCATCTGTCGAGGGAGCTGATGTCGAAGGAAGAACGACAAATTCTGCAAGAACACCCAGATCGTCAAAGAAGAGCTTATCAGAGAACGTTGATGCAGAATTGGAGATTGACCACCCATCAAAGATTCCTAAACCGGGCAAGAGAACCCTGCGCCGCAGCACGAGAAACACTCGCGTTAGTTCGGTGAACTTTGAGGCAACAGCACCTGCATTACAGGAAACCGGCTCTTCTCAATCTCTAGAGTCGATTATATCTAGTCATGAGTCAAGTGATATTACGCACAAACATCCCGAACCCCAGGTCATTCAAACTCCTTTACCAATCAGTCAGGCAGCAACACCGACAACGGAACCAAATCCAGAACCGGTGACTGAAGAGTCTACCCTAGCTCCCAGGCACGATCAAGAAAGCATAGAAAATCAATCTGAGAGATTAGTCACAGACGACCTGGCTGAACGAGAGCGGTTGATCCAAGAGACAGTAACAGACCTCCTTGTCGAGCAAGCGAGAGAGTCCTTGGAGCCGAAAGACATTTCTCAGCAAGAAAGCCTGGGAGCTGATGGTCAGATGGAACGATCTGAGCAACTTATTTCCAACGCCGAGAATAATTGCGAAGATACTATGCGCTGCGAAACTCACGCAGAGACACCGTTACGAGAGGCTCCATTGCTGCCTCCACAGGAAGCCGATACTTCAATACCAAAACTGTGCTCCGCAGACTCGCCACATTCAGAGGCATCAGAATTATCACTAGTCAATTTCTCCCCAGAGAATGCCACGCGGGCATTTCAATTCGATTTAGAAGTAGATGTTACATCCAATCAGGTCAATGTAGGACAATCGGCGTCTCCTACTGGTATCCCGGATCTAGCGGCTGCTGTGGACGAATCAACCGAGCTTGTTGAAGACGACGTGGAGATTTCAACACCAGACCCGACAACGTCAGAACTTACAGAAACGATATCCACGAATGCTCCTTTGCTCTCCTATGACCAAGATGATACTGACATGCTTCGAAACTTCCTCACGCGTGTCAAAGCGAACAAAGCAGCCAAGATAGAGAAATCTCCTAAGAGAAAACGCTCCTTACCTCACTCACCCCTTCGACTTCCCCTCGGCGAATCTACTGAAACCAATCTCTCATCACCTCCACAAGAGCCCGTCGATGAATTTGACCTTGGGTTGACCAAAGTGTCACCGCCTGCAAAGCGGAGGAAGAGAGGTGGCATTATATTAGAGGATGAGGACAATACAGAGACAATATCAATCAGACGCAGCGGGCGCACGCGACTACCAGTCAAGACGCCACCAAGTGCACCGAGTTTCATTCCAGTACGGAGAATGGGTCAAGATGGAGACAATACAGTCACTCTCAAGCGCAGTGAGGAGAAAGAACTTGCGGCACTAACACGTGTTAACACACGTAAGAACAAAGGTGGGGCACTCAGCGCAGTAGAGGTTCTCGCCAAAAAAGCAGAAGAGAAAGATGATCCAATTCTCCGACAGCGACTGCTAAAGGAAGTCTTCGACGACAGATCTCAGAAGAGCAAAAAGAAGGGCAAGAGCGTAGTCTGGGCAGAAGAACTCGCTCAGTATCAAGAATTAGAGAAAAGAAAGCCCGACAAGGAAAAGGAGAAAGAGAAAGAGAAGAAAGAGAAGACCGAAGTAGCAGAGGACAAGAAGAAGAATGCTGTGAGAGTTGGCATCAGGAGCAAGATCGCGCTCGGCATGGCTGTCAATGGCACACCGGCGCCAAAGAAGAAAGTCAAGGGACGTGTGTGAGATGTAATGACATGTTATTGCAACCCCTGTTTATTGTCAGGTGGTTTATGACGTTGAGCGATTAGAAGGAGCTAAGGAGCTTTGGTGTATTGGTGTATTGGAGTAGCATTGTGAAATTGAATTGAATTTCTTCTTAGCTTCGTTTCACTAACTTAAACCTATGTTCAACTTGAAAGAAAATAAAGTCTCAAGCTTCCAATTATATTATTTCAATCTCTGCTCTGGGCATCCCATCCTTTTCGAAGAAATCAATGGACACAAGAAATTATTGGGTGAACTCCGGTCCGATAACAAAATAATTCTTATCCCCGACAGCTGACAAACATCTCGAACGTCATCGAAACTGTAATAGTCCAACCCCAGCTACGTGCTTGCTTATTGATCACCAAGTTCCCAGCTAGATGACATGCTTTTGTATCGCTTATAGCACACAAGTTAGATAAGGGAACGAATCAGTCTTCTAAGCGATGAAAGCATGATGGAATAATGAGATTACTATCACGACTTTTGATTTCCTTTTGTTGTTATAGTGCTATACCAAGTGTTTTTATAAGAGATCATCTTATGAACGTAACTTAAACCCAAGTTATTTACCTAAACTAAGTGATTGTTCAAATCAAGTGGATTACTTAAAGTCCTATCGCTTGCCAAGTAATTAACACGGTTCAAGCAGCATGGAAGAAGTTGAGAAGGCCAGCGAGTTTAACTTACTGTAATAGAGTAATCATCCGCTCATGCAACTAGGGGACGAGTACCAAAAAGAAGAAACTGGGTAATACGTCAGCCCCATGAAAATTAGACTTTCCAGCGTACCTTTCCTAAAAACCTTTACCAGCAACTAAAGAAGGAGAAAGCCTCGGTCCAAGGTTTCTGCTTCGTACTCGTACAGTACGGCTCCTTCAGCGTGCTGCCGGCACACAGTGGAGCTACTGTATGAAAACCCCCGCCAATCATGACATCACACATCACTGCCAACAAGCTTAAAAATAAACAGCAGAGTTTATTTATTATTGCCGAAAAAAAGAACAGGAGAAGCCGTCGGCGATGTGCGAGAATGAGCTTCTAGAGCTTCTACACGAGTCAAAGAAGTGAAGAGAAGAAATAAGGCGTAATGGCTGACCAATTGACTTCTTGTGAAGGATCATGATCGAAGTATAAAAAAGTGTGAAGCTACCCCGCCGTCACACCCCACCTCTTCTCAACAGCAACATCTTATAACTGAAGCAACGCAAGCAAGACAAATTAAAGCAAAACACTCAATACAATCAGTAAATAAGTCTTCCTTCAAATCAAATCGCAATGGCTCCCAAAGTTCTCTTCGTTCTTACCTCCCACTCCAAATTGGGAGATACCGGTAAACCAACAGGCTGGTACTTGGTACGTCTATACTCCCTCCATCCTTTCCAATTACCCTCCCTCTCAAACCCAACCAAACCAAATCCATCATATAAATCTCCAAATACTCAAGCTAATCACCCTACCACAGCCCGAATTCGCCCACCCCTACGAAGTCCTAGCCCCCCACACCGAAATCACCATAGCATCCCCCGCAGGCGGAGAATCACCACTAGACCCCACCTCAGTCGAAATGTTCAAGACCGATAAATCCGCAACACACTTCTTCGAAACCAAAGAACAACTCTGGAAAAACACAGTCAAGCTCTCCACACTCCTAGGTCACGCCAAAGACTACGAAGCCATATTCTTCGTCGGAGGACACGGACCAATGTTCGATCTCCCAACAGATGCGACATCGCATAAACTAATCAATGAATTCTATGTTCATAACAAAATCATTTCAGCTGTTTGTCACGGTCCTGCTGCTATAGCTTATGTTAAGTTGGAAGATGGAAGTGGGAAATATTTGGTTGAGGGGGAACCAGTTACTGGGTTTGCTAATAGCGAAGAGGATGCTGTTGGTTTGAGTAAGGTTGTGCCTTTTCTGCTTGAGGATCAGTTGAAGAGTGCCGGGGGTAAATATGTTAAGGCTGAGGATTGGAATCCTAAGGTCGTGGTTGCTAGGGGTGGTCGTTTGATTACGGGTCAGAATCCTGCTAGTGCTGCTCCGCTTGGTCAGGCTATTTATGATGCTATTTTTGGGCAGTTGACTACTAAGGATGAGGTTTAGGGAATGAAGTTTTCTTTTGAAGGTGTTGAGATGAAGGGAAGGGAGAACTGATATTTAATGGAGTTGAGCATTGAATTGAAAAAGATTGATTGCTTCAATTTAGTTTGACGTGGTTTTTTTTCTTTTCGAATTTAATTGACATGTGCTTCTATGGTACAGTAGCTTATGCGATTCCTGTTGTTAAACTAATATATCCCATTTAGTACCTAAGTGTTCGACGTTCTACAAGTGTTCTAAAATATATCTAGTTATTAACATTTGCCTATAACTACAAGCCTCTTAGGAACCGACTTTACTTAAATTTCTATCCCACTTGCTCTATGGCTTACTTCATTAAAACAACCTACTTGACAGAAGTAGCTTATTTAATAGGGTCCTGGTACGTGACATCTAACTAAATCTCTAACAGAATTCAACTACTCTCATACTAGTTTGAAACTTACAAGCCAGAACGTTCCTAAACGTTCCAAAACGTTCCACTATATATAATACCTTCCAAAATTTTCTAAGGGTCATGTTTAATGCATAGTCTTCAGCTATAATTTTTTTATTGTTGAGTTCGTATGCTAGACGCGGTCTAAAATGTAATTCTACTCAGTAATTTCGCTAAACCTTCAATCTTGACGAGTGATCAAGATCAGATATTTTAGATTGCAGTATCTTCTTTATAGCAATAACAACTTGGAAATCATTATGTTTCATCAAACCTCGTAAGCACAACCCAACTATCCATCACACACCACAACATTCCCATCTAACTATCAACAATCCTCTCTCGACTCCCGTTATCCCTCTCAGCCGTCACTTTACCATACTTACTACCACCAACACCACCTATCCCACCAATCATCCTCCCACTCATCCTCCTGCTCACCCTCCCATTCCAACCCCTACTATCACCCAACTCAAACCCCCTTCCTTCTTCCAATCTCCCACTACCAACAATCCCAACACCTTGACTCTCCTGTCTCTGACTCCTCATAATAGAACTAATATTAAAGAGGGTTCGAAGAGAAGAGATACTACCAGCTACCATTCCGAGGTTAAATTCTACATTCATCCAGATTACAGGCCAGGTTGCTGAGTCTTTTTTTTTTCTTGGTTAATTATGCTTGAGCGAGGGAGAGAAGGTTGGAGAGGATAGAAGGAGTAAAATGTTGGGATCGGGAGAGGGGATACGAACAAGTGAAATCTGTATTATCGCCCGAGTCTTTAGTAGAGACTAGGATACTAAGACGTACGAGAGCTGCTATACAAGCTACGAGTCCTAGAAGTAACGGAATTTTAATTAGCTATACTTACTCTAACTAAGACTTTCAGAGAAAAAAAAGATATTTGAATCTAGTTAAGAGGTTGTAGAGTAAGGAGGAGAAACTTACCAAAGCTAAACAGACTCATAACGAGTAATCTTTTATTGATAGGCATTTGAAGCTCCCAAATAACTCGAATAGGTAGAACAAGGATAATTACATCGGAGATGAACATTATGATTCCTTGATAAAGACTTATTGCGTAGAATGTTTCTATAGATATACATTTTGCGTTTGTTATTGTTTTGTCGTATGCTGCGCTTGTAGATTGTTAGATTGTGTTTTAAGAAAATTGGAAGGTGGAAGGAGGGTGAAATAGGTTAGGTAGTTTTAATTAGGTATGCTGGACTGTTGTTCAACTTGACTACGCTAAACTGAGGGAGGAAGGGAAATGTGAGAGGTGAATAGGAAGGGGGAGGTTACGTACCGAGCAGGTGTACATTGAAAAGCTACTGCGAATTCACCCGAGATAGCAAATGCAGTCATGAAAATAATCATGCCGATCCCAATTCTCTGTAGATACACTAGGTATACACCATTAGAATAAGAGACTTCTCAAGTGAGAGCGACATGAGCTTACGTTGTGGAAAGACTCTCATTATAAAAAGGAGAAGACTTGTTTTGACTATCGTTGCTACGAATAGATAGGAGCATAGCATAATGTAATAAACCTACAATTTACAAAGTATTAACAGTGTTTGTGAAAGACTTCGTTTTTAATCTTTGAAGTATGGCTATATGAGAGGATGGAAAATATACCTTGAGCCATGTTAAGAGATCAGGTAAAGGGACATTAACTTGGTGTTCTCCGAGACCGAATTTCGTTAATACAAGGCACAATATTGAGAAGCCCAACACTAAAATCTATATACGTTAATTAGTAGGCGTTCATCATCACTAGTAGTACAGAGTATATCTCTATCCAATAACTCACCAGAGCAAGAGCAACGAAATAATCATCAAGAGCAAAAGTCCTCGTAACAAGTCTCCGCGTGTATAACTAGGTAGCTCATTAGCATCGCCATCTTTAAAAGAAGAATTGAAAACAGAATACTATACAAATTGGGTTACAAGAGATCATTTTCATTAGGGCAACTGGATTACCCAGATCATCTAAATAGACATCCATTCAAAATGACCTCTTATAAACCAATTCGTACTGTAGGTGAACAGAACATACTCTAATCGAACAAACCAACAAAGACAATACAGCGACCAAGATAATCGAAGCTTTAATCGTAGAAACTAAATTTGTATCAGCAGCTTCGTCGCGCTCTTGAACTTGATTCTCAGTCATTATTAGACTATTATGCCAGTCAATAATAAAGTGTATCATAATAGCTCAACTCAAGTTGCATTTCCAAGAAAGAATATGATATAAAGTTAGATGAAAAAGCATCTCATCTCGAAAGCTTAAATAATAAGGTAGGGGATACGTAAGGAAGAGAATCGATTACCATAAGATGGTACCCTATGGCAGACACATTTCGCTTACAATTAGACTTCCAAGTGGACATCAACCAAGACTTTGGGGTTGGTTCTCGTAAAGGCTCGCACCGCATATTAACCGTTCCGCGGATACGAATCTACGATCTTGGATCATCTACAGATTGATTAATATCTCCGTAGAGGCTCTGTGCTGAAAAGATCTAGGATTTAAAGTTTTGTATGGAGGTAGAGTTGGTGATTGGGCCTCGGAGTGACCAGTTATGATCGATTATGTCGCCATTCTTCTTGTTCTTGTGGGAAATACGTTAAGTACGATAATTGACTCGCATGCCCCCTCGAAATTAATATTATTGTGCTGCCCCCTCCGGTGTGTCCGTTTTACGTCATATAAGAAGCTTCACCTATTTAGGTACCTTCCGTTCCTCGCCCTAAACAAGTCCCCAAACAAGTCCCCAAACAAATCCCCAAACAAATCCCCAAACAAATCCCCATATAAATCTCCATACAAAGTGGAATGCCAGGAACCTCTCTTGCAAAAATTTCTTGGCAATTACAAATACGACGACTAAGGCAATTGAATTGAAGATATACTGCAGAGGTTCCGGCCAAAAGTCGTAAGAATATAGGCCATACGCCTTATAATGCCCTATAGACCCTACTTCTAGAAGGTACAGGGCATAGAGCCTATAACCGACTTGCTTATAGGCTCTATTATTGTAGCCTTAGGCTTCACTTTGTTAGGTAATATGCACTGGTTATAGGGGCCCTATGCCCTGTATTTTACTAGATCCAGGCCAAAGCGTCTGTAGCCGGAGATTACAGGGCATTATACGTAAGGCGTGTGCCCTAAATTCTCACAACTTTTGGTCGGAACCACATTCCCGCTAAGACATCTCCGTCCCCTACAAATTTATATACAGAGCAGATAAGCGAGATACCAGATTAGGGAAGGCTTAGTATCGCGTAAAAAGTACACACCGGAGGGGGGCAGCACAATTCTCGAGACGGGCACGCGAGTCAATTAGAGGGTTTCAGTAGAATATATTTTATTATAGAATAGGTCCCACAAATCGAAGCTACATAACTTACAGGGGGGAAAGGAAAGTTGTACACTTTAAGGGAGCCTTAAGGCAGATAGGCGCTTTAGCTTTTAAAGACCAATTATAAGGCCTCGTTAAGCTATAATAGTTAACTTAGATTAGTTAAATTTAGTAAATATATATTAATATATAATAAATTCTCAGGCGTTAGTCTTACTAAACTAGACTATCACTAAGAAATTAGCTACTTATATTAAAATTATAGCAATTACATATTTTTAAAACGTATGTCTCTGCGTTAAGAAGGGCACAAATAATAGATCTACGCCTATGGCTAACGCATAGTATATAGGCAAGACTATTAGTAATTACTATAGGAGTTATCGTATAATAACCATGTTAATTGCTAAGAGCTGTTCTTATATTCTAAGGCTACCTGTTTAGCTATCTTATAAAATAAACTGGCGCACTCTTCAACTAGTCTTCGTTATCATTATAGGCAACATCTTCTACATCCCAATCAAGGAGCCAAGTCAGTCTTCGCCGTGTTTACGCCACGTATCCGGCGCGTTAACGGAATCACTATGTTTCGAGCCTCGAGTTAACAAACTTCGCAGACATGGTCGAGCTCTAACACTTGTAACTTGCTTAGAGATCCTCCTTGCCCTACTTTCCTCTCTTGTGACGAGTGCCTACACGCTTCGTCTGGAGAGACGCATTCATACACCATTTTCCTGTCAAAATCCGGATTTGCCGTAGCTGATGATATAAGTAGGGCATCAGTCATTTAAAGTCTGAACAGCAAATTCAGGCCTCCGACCAAGGCCCTCTTGATTTCATACGCGATTCGTCTCCTACCCTGACGCTCGTATGCTGTCTGGCTCTGGGCTGCTCAATTTCATCGTTCGCGTGTCGACATCAAGAAGACAGGTTCCAGGCACCAAATCTTTGTCCTCACAATTATATCAGCGTCTACTTGGAGGATCGGGTTAGGAATCAATGCTGACCTTATTATGCTGGGTGCAATTCCATGGGCCTTGTGGTTTGCAATGGTTTTTAGCACGATTGTGCACTGGCTGGTGAGACGGTACAGTGGAAGGAGGAACATATACAACGCATGTGAAGTAGATGAAAAGGAGTCCTTCTAGGTGAATGAGGCTTTGGATTCTGGGACCGCTTGAGCCTATCGCTGAAATTCGATCGAGCACAGATAGTAGCATTGACCGCTCACCACCAAGAGGATAGGCACTATAGAATTTCAGAACGGCAGAGATCTCTACGGAAAGATGTCATTCCGACCCCAACATCTTCATTGCTAGGTGTTACACACCCCCTGTCACCGGATACGTTTGCGGTTCTGAATTCGCGGCTTGCTTGAAGGCATCAGCCGACTGCATCTTCATGATCCAATTCGACAATATATACAAGACATCATGTCACCAACGTTACTCTATTTAGATAAGGATTAAGCACCCTCTTAAGTTAGCAAATATTTTCTCTAAAATTCCTAACGCAAATTACCATTTAACAATTTAGTCTGCTTGCTCTGCTCTTAACATTCATAGGAGAGTTTTTTTTTCTTAAAAAAAGCTATCTAAATATAATTAGATATATGTTGAAAAGGAGTATTTTCTGTAGTAGACAGGGTTAGCACGTCCTAGTAGTCCGAGCTTTGGGCAATATTCCAACGAGGGGATAGCTGGTATAGAGGAGGTTATCCCTTTGTCCGTCTCCTACTACTTTGCTTAGGGATTCGGCACCACCTTGATCAAGCGAGCGGGTAATCTTCGAGCTCAAGCTAGTACAGCCACTTTATGTGTGATTACAAGGCAATTCTACGTTATAGAAGGTTTTAGAGGCGAGCCTCGCTTGGTGCACGTCCTATTTGTCTGAGCTTGTGGCAGGAGACAGACAAAGGGATACTATAGCTGGTATGGAGAGCTTGGCCAAGTAGGGTGTAGCATCGCGCTATGCCTTACATACTGCCATCCAATTCTGGGGATCTGAGTGTGCGGCAGGTGCAAGAAGTCGGTCAGCAGGGGGTCAGACTTGTGGTTAGTGCCCCGCCAATAGAAATTCTTATCAGCTTTAGGTCTCTTCTCAGCACCAGTGTAGTGCCATGTGGCGACCAACCAAATCCCCAATCTATTGATTGGGTTTTGAGTAACAGGACCCTGCTCAAAATCGTCCCAGCGCCCGAAATTTTGGGCCATCAGCCAGCCCGAACCTCCTCACCCAACATCAACCATCAACACCACGCTTTCACAGTGGCCCACGTCCCCCATGAATCCACCATCTACACGGATTCGTAAGCGTCGGGCTCCCCCTCAGGTAGGCATGAATTCTTCTCTGTACGATGACTGCCAAGATATTGATGTTGGATAGTGTTGCCGAGACGAAGCTCCCGGATACAAACAAGGCGGCGCTCTGGATCAAACCCTCACATCGTAGGATCTTACTTAGGATTAGACATCCGTGCTGCTCCAGCATTATGATGAGCCTAGATATCACCAGTCGTACATCCAAGCCTTCAGCCACTTTTTCCCAAGGAAGTTGGATTCAACAACTGGTCGAGCGTCTTGATTTAACGCAGTTTGACCCATTCCCTACCTGCGAACAGCTTGGTGGAGCAGCTGCAGTCTATTCAGGTCCAGAAGCTACTACTTTACCACATCTAGCCAGAGAGTGGAAAGTCCCAGGAAAGAACATGATCGTGGCCCAAGCTCAAGCATCAGACGATGGTGCTTGCATGGTTTATGGCAGAAATGAAGCACGTTCATTCCTCAAGAGTTGTCATGAGATTTTAGAATATCATAAATCGTGTCGCTGGCGAAGAAGTCTGCTAGAGTTGCTTTGCATTACTTGGAAATTAGGAGGAGTTACAAAGGGGTAACAGTTTTCCTCTGAAGACATAGTCGCGGGGTTCCGTTAAGAGCATTAGTCATGTTGATAGCGGAGTGACTTCAAAAATATCCCTTCCCTCGAATATTGGCCAACGTTTAGGCTATAGGGACATGCAATAAAGTATCTATCAAATAGAGCAGTTCTAGCTAATAAACTTCCTGTATTTGCCTCTAAGACGCGCTAAGCGACTGTAGACGAGCAGAGTGTTAAAATCCCTGCCCAAATGGTTAATATTCGAGGGAAGGGATAGTCGACCGGTTCAATCCACCACCATTCCCTTGAATTTTACACCTACTACCTTCAACCTACAATTACACCATGGCTACACCTAATGAATTAATCGAAAACGCGATAGAACGTGCCGCAGAGGCTATGGATCGAGATCCTAGGCTATTAGCCTCCGAGGCTGCGAAGAGATATGGTGCAATTTACAGAAGACTCCTTGCACCCTGAAAAGGTCGACCTCCCTCCTCTCGTGGTGGTTATAATAAGAAGCTATTAGATCCACAAGATAGTGCTCTGAAACACTATTTACGAATGCTTTTCGACTTAGGGAGGCCTGGAAATCTTCACGAGCTACGCCGAGCTGGAAATCGCGTCTTATACTACTCTAGTTCTTCTGCTGCTGTCTCTGCAATATGGGCAAAAAGATAGCAGACAAGGAATAGAGAATGGTTCAAATCTATCCACTCGAAGCCTCTCCCTACAAAACGACAACTAGCACATTTAATCGAATAAGTCGAACACCATTTCGAAGATTTTAATCGATGTAGGAGGTACTGGGGGATACAGATAGATTACGTCTCTGATCGACAAGAAAAGGCAATCAACAATGAGTTTCCTCTTACACCATCTGTTCGTCGAGTATCGCAAAAGATAGAGCAGACCTTGAAGAGAAGTATATTACGTGGCGCTCTTTTAATAAACCACCTCTTCGAGCTACGCAATAATACCACTTCACGAAAGCAGGAAGATGACGGGAATAAGCATGTACAATGACATGGAGACAGATATGGGACTGAGGCAAGAAAATAGATTATAGCAGATAGAGAAGATGAAATAAAAGTAGCCAATATGAGGGAATTAAGACTATCAAAGCCTTGGAGGAAGAAATATAAGGCCATAATAGCCAGATTTCCTAAGGACTTTGAAAAATTGGAGCTAAATAGAGTTTCCCATGACCTTTGGGAATAGAGACTATCTGACGATGTTGAATAATAGTGGTTTTGTATGGTAGTAGTCATAATGCAATGGAAAAATTATCATATTGCTGTGTTGGAACGTATTGGTGTCCCTCGCATTAGGCCTAGCCTCGGAAGGTGAGTGGTGGATTGACTCTAGGGTAGGCACTTTGTCGGCAGAACAAACTTCGGAATCCCTCTTGAAAACGGACAGATAACCTTACCTTCTGTTCTTTTATCGCAATGTCTGGCCAATCAAGTCAAAAGATGGCACAGTTCTGATTGACATTTAGCTTGCTCGCATAGATTCATTTCAAACCTGCGCTTAGCCGTTCTGTGGAACACTATTTTGTAGACCTCCTACTTCTTTACCATTTCTCCCCCTCGACCCCACCTTCATAACCTGCCGGCTATGGGATTCAGCTTTTGCATTCTGACTGCTGCTGTAGTGGCACTTGCAGATCCCGGAAATGATACAAGCTCAAAAGCTGGCAGTACTATGGATGTTGACGGCATCTTTTACTATGTCCCTGCACAACCAGTATCGACTCTGAATGCGAAAAATGGCCTTCATATGGCGAAGACATGATTCCTATGATTGTCATAACTGGCGGTGCCTGTGTTGTTTAGTCCCCTATGTTGCAGTGACTTGTGGCTAGTTATATGGTCAAAGATGATATGTTCAGCCCTGGTTTTCTCCAATTATATACCATTAAAAAAATAAGTGTATTAAAGTTTGATACCAAGCTACTATAACTACGAATATATAAGGCGCGTGTTTAACGCAACTAAAACCTCGTATCACATCAGATCGCAACCTCCAAAAAGCTCGCTTGACAGTTCTTAAATCCTTCCTAATAGTTTCCTCTATCTGTACCGTCCCTGTTGACACCGATAACGCGGCCATTACCCCGATCCTTCTCATACTTCACTTCAAACTTCGTCTCCATCGTTATCACCCCGTTCTCTAGATCCTTTCCAGCACCCTGAATGGGCAAAATGTTCTCCTCCGAACCCAATGGCATCTGTGCAGGTTTATTCTGGTTGTTGGAGTATGCGAATACTACATTACCTTGCGACTGGGACCTTTGTAACTTCGAATTCATTTCATAGGAGTTCTGTGCGGATGCTGAGATGGTGCTCTTGGCGTAATCCTTTACTTTGGTGAAGAGTGGGCGGAGGACGGGGATGCTGGCGGCGATTATGACGAAGGTGTTTTCGATTACGACCCAGTTCCTAAGGAATATCAACGTCACGGCTTCACAAATCGACAAGAATAGAAGTCCCCGAACTTATACGTACATGAAGTCGACAGTGTTGTAGGTGTAATCAGAACGTTCACCAAGGGATTTAAGTTTAATAGTTTTGACAATTGACGCTCCAAAGGCACTGTAGAAACAGTCAGTACAGGTCCTCTTATTAGGATAAGAAGCGTTGAAGAATTACAAGACACTTAATCCTAAAAGGGCGACTAAGCCGATCTTGATTCGCAATTTCATCTGAAGAGTCCAAAAAATTGTGGTAGGCAGGGCCGTTAAAATTAGGTCAACTAAAGAGTTTATAGCTGCAACCTTCGTTAGTAAAAAGGTTCTGTATTCGTGGCGTTTCCTGTATATTCAATTACGCACCTCCTTGGAAGAAACCAATGTCCTAAAATATGATCAACATATTTTCTACAATAGATTGGAGTGAGGCTTGGAGGAACTTACAGCTTGCGCGGAATGGTTCCAGCATTTGCTTGGGTGGCCAATTGGATCCCAAAGAGTCTTGACATTCTTGCATTGCGTAAAAATAGTGATACATGTCATGAGATTGACGATAAACGAGACTATGATAAGGGAATGAAGAAAGTATCGTCTGACTTGAGTCGTCCCAAATAGTCGAAACATTAGGAGGACGGAGGCAATTCGACCAAAGGTTGAACTCAAGATACCTAATGCGAGATTAGTTTGAACTCGAAAATCCTTCTAAATAGTAGCAAGGGAGCTCCTTACCAAATGGTTCTGAGATAAATTCATACATCATGGCCATCACTCTTTCGTTATCCGAGAGGTAAAAGAAATGTCGACCGAGTCCATAGTGATGAGATCCAGTAAGAAAACCTATGTGGAGGAAGCCAGATATCTATTTATTGTCAGTCCGTAAGTCCGGATAGCTAAGTGCTGGTTTGTGGGCATTCACTAATGCTAGTATCATCACAACGTCTTCAATCCCAAATAACCGGGTCACCTTCAACTGGGTGTATATCCTCAGAGCTACAACTATTCCTGCAAGACCGTAAAGCGTCCAGCAGGTAGCCAGCATTGGCGTAGCTGTTTAAATTAGTAAATATACCGTACAAGATTATTCCTTTGAAAGCTACACACAAATATCCACATCCGGTCCATCTGGCCTTGGTATAGACATTATCTTTGACGAGAGATTTGAAAGGCTTTGAGAGCACAAAATGGAAGATAGGTTGAATAAGAGACAAGTTCGAAAGTGGTAAGGAAGAGATGAGATTTGTCTTCCAGGTTATAATTCTGCGCGTCTTTGAAAATATCAGATCCTAACAGACAGATATATAACGTAGGGCCGCAGATAAGCCTTGTCGCTTGGCCTGTCACCTTGAGAAAGTATTTACTCCTTTTATTCCACTGCATGTGACAACAGGCCACTTGTATACAAATGAAAACCACGGAAATACACTATAAACCCTCATTAATCGTCTTAGGTGTCGCCTTGCTAAGAGCTGGGCAATATTGTAGTAGGTTCGTTTAAGAATCTAGGCAAGTTCCGAAGACTAAGCTAAGCGCAAGTAGATATAGGGCAGAAACGGGGAACTCCATCCGTAACAGCCACAGCATCGGGCGTTGTTATAAACCAATGCATAGGAAGCAATGTTTCAAAAGTCTCATCTCACCACCCTAGTAGCGGGACGTCAATCTTGTGGCAGTTTTGAATAGTCTCTGTGTCCAGCCTCTGCCAGGTACGAGCGTTGAACTATTATCGAGGAGAGGGGCAAGGTTAACAAGTCTCATTATTAGCCGTCTAACCTCCCGTCTAGTAGACTGGCCAAACACTGGCAGGGGGGGTATAAGAGTTTAGTAGTACGCCACTAATACAAATACTACTATGTGTAGTTAATACAACATGCCGTTTGTGGAGAGTGTCTATTGCCTTGGTAGACGTGAAGGTAAGATTCTGAAGTGAAACCGGGCGACGACGTAGCTTCTCGAGTACCTAGCAGCCGGAAGAGGATTTTGCAACCAGCTCCAGAATTGAGTTACAAAATGGCTCGAAAGACCGCTGAAATCGAGGCAAAATCCGATCAAATGAGAGGCCAAAAATGAAGTAAGAAAACTCAAACCAGGGTGTTAGAATTGGAGCAAATCTGAAATTAGCGACAGATTAAGCTTTTTGAAAGTGTTAGAATACAGTGAGCTGTTTTGACCTCCTCGGTGTTAGTCACGAGATGAGTCATGTGATGCTGGAGCCTACGGTTGCCGTTTGATGACTCTTGAAGAGTATTGGTGCGTACCTTGACAATGTTCTATATAAGCGTCTATAGCTGTAGTCTTAGATCTTCTCCCACCAATTTGTTGGAATGATTGGTGATCTGACCTGTGACCTGCTTTGAAAACAAAAAGTTATGCCGCATGTGGTCACGTGGCTTGGCGTTGCGCCTCATTGCTGCCATTCCGGTCTACCCCGCAAGTTCTTAGGGCTTTAATAAGAAGGTCCTCCCATGAATATTATTGGCTGGGTGCTTGGGCCACAGAGACGCGCACTAAGGTATCGATCAAACAGGCAATCTAGTCTTCGTACGCTTTCGGCATCCGTGCCCTACACGTGACAAGTCAGTCCTGGCTTGGAGAGCCTCTAGAAGCCCCAGCGTGGGATCGAAGTCAACTGTCCTCTTTAGGAATCGCGTAAAACAGGGGGAGGTAGACAAAAAAATTAGAAAGTCTTCTAACTTTATAACAATATAAGCTAAAATAATAAAATTAGTACGAAAAGAAGCGTATACGTATATATATTCTAAGGAAAATAATCTACCTATTTGATATAACTATATCTAATAGACAATTAGAAGAAATCGATTTATTCGCTAAATAACTTAATGCCTTACCTCGCTTATACACTTTGCTAGTGGGTGTCTGAGCAGTCCCACGTTGGGGACTTAAGAGTAGGGCTCCGATTAAATCGAATTACTATAAAAGAAAATCGAATTAAATTTAATTTGCTAAATTTGCTTAAATCAAACAGGTTCGACAATTCGATCGGAGCTGTACCTAAGAGGGTCTCTGACTAGGACTGACACTCGTGAGGGGATACTCGAATATAAGGGAGACCATCAACTGGCTAAAAGGTAGCTATAAATAGGGCTTAGTATATTCTCCGCCTTCTTGTTCTTAATTCTTTTGCTCCTTACAAAGCTTAAGAAAAGAAGATCTAGGAAAAGAGATGGCTAGCTACTGCAAAGATAAAGCGTAAGGTAGATGAAAAGCTCAACAATGAGCTTAAGGAAGAGCTTCTAAAACTCAACGTTACGGACTGCTGACCTACTATCAAGGTAAAGCTAGTGGGGCCAAACTCACATATCACTAATATTTATTCTCCACAGCCTCCCAAACAAAAACCGCGCACAGGAACAATATCAGGATCCCAACAACTAGCAAATCACTATCTTCCTCCACAATAGATACCGGTCATTTTGCAATCGCTCGAAATATGGACTACCTGTCGTCATATCATAGTTGCTCCAGTAAAAGTATTTCAGGCTCGGTACAGCGGGCCCATCGTCCAAACCCATTTCCTGCACAAGGTCATTCTTCTTCCCTTGCCCAATACCGCTCCGAATCCTCTCTCCTCAACTGCGGTAATGCGGTCGAGGGTTTGGCTAGTAAGGTATCGGTCTCGCTTTCAGGGTCAAGATCGAGCTGTGGATGGTTTGTACGGAGAGAGACATTAGCGGCGAGGGCTTTTTTGGGTCGGACAACTGTTGCAGGACTTATTGGTGCGTTGTTGAAAACCTGTTCAGACAATCTGTGCCCAGCTACAGAGAGAGATGATGAGAGGGGAAGTGGGGATTTGGGAGTTTGGAGGATTGGGTGCTCTATTTCCAGGCCTAGCCCAATCCGAATTGATATAACAGTGTTCTGGTAGGACTTTGGTGTGTTGTCCCCGCCGCTTTACTACAACTGGCAAGGCGCACTTGGCAACGAACGAGGGTTTTAATGAAATCCCTACCAGCACATCAACACATTAGCATCACACCTCAATCCTGAGCGCAAACAACTCGATCGTCCGGGATTTGAAGCTTTTCATACCATAGTCTAGATTTGGTGGGCCAGAAGCCTTGCCGTCTTTGTCCACCATTTCCCTAGTGATTAACCGAGGTCTAACTTTCGGAATGGCAACCATTGCAAAAAGCTTCAGGCTTGTCTTCACGGTGTCGGCAGATAGTCTCGCAGCCTGCAAGACACACCATCTTCGCTGCTGGTGCAGGCCGTTACCCTGGCCCTAGAAACTGTACCGAATGCTACTGGACCACCATGGGCACCAGTCAGTTCCGCCCTGCAATGTACGCACTGTCGGATACGTCTTACTCAGAAACAAAATGCTGGTGCTGCTCGACGTAATTGAACATTTTTACTACTACGATATTCATTAGTGAGCCGGCAGCCTGTTCATGGGGTAATGGTAAGCAGCGTAGATGACTACCCCGAGCTACCGAGAATATCACATAAAGCCAAGCATTTACACCAGTCATTCAATACTTTCACTTCACAAAAAACCATCTAATAGCCCCGGAAATTTCTATTTTCTTTTAAGAACGTTTAGTCATGTTCTCGACAGGCTTACTCTTACACTCCTAATAAGCTTAGCTTCAGCACAAGATCTATGGCCTTCCCAGAGCTTCGAAACCGTCGGTTTCCACCCACCAGTTGAGATCACGAAATCTGGTGCACCACTAGCTGATGGGTCAATTCTATTTACCCCCGAAACTTCCAGCGGTCTGGAACGTACTGCGGTGATGATCATGACGGACGATGGTGAGCTTGTATGGAATGGACCGAATGTCACCACATCATACGCGAATCTTTTCATGCAAACTTTGGACGATGAACCCGTCTTGAGTTACTGGGCTGGAATTGGAACTAATATTGGTCATGGATATGGAAGCGTAACGATCCTTGATACAACTTATTCTACGTTGTATACTGTCTGTCCAGAGGGATCTGATATCGTTACACCATACAACACTACTTATGATTGCTATGGTGACGTTCACGAATCATTCATTACGCCTCGAAATAGCATTTTGGTTACGAAGGTTAATGTTACGAGAGCTGATTTAACATCATTTAATGGGTCAGTAGATGGATGGGTCTTTGATACAATGTTTTATGAAATTGACATTAAGACGAACGAGGTGTTGTTTCATTGGAGTGCTTTGGAAGCCGGAATCCCTATCAATGCTACCAAGGTGCCATTAGGGCCTGTTGACGAGCTGAAAGGTGGAACTGGCGATAGTCAATCTGATCCCTTCGATTGGTTTCACGCCAACTCGATTCAATCGGTTGGAGACGGTTATTTAATAAACAGTAGACATCTATGGACGTCGTGGATGTTGAATTCTACTGGTGATATCCAGTGGTCTATTCAGGGAGACACAGGAAGTGATTTCTCACTTCCAGAGGAGGGGAAATTTGTTCGTATTCTATTTAGTCACCCGATAATATATATTATGGCTGACAGTGGTTTACCACACAGGAATGGCAACACGAACCACGCATTTCAAATATCACGTCAACTAGTGCAACTTTACATTATTTCAACAACCGTAACGCAGGATTCGTCAACGCAAACGGAACCCATCAAGCAGACGGACTGGAACTCCTCCTCGACTTCGAGAATTTCAGTATAACAGTAAACCACTCACTAACAGATCCTGCCGATCCAATCTTCGCGCTATCTCAGGGTTCATTTTCTAGACTCTCAAATGGCAATTATTTCATGGGGTACGGAGGGATTCCTAAGATTAAAGAGTATAGTTCGGATGGAACTTCTATTATGACTTTACAGTTTGGAAATGAGAGCACAGCTCAATCATACCGTGCTTATAGACAAGAATGGCATGCAACGCCTGCTTGGGACCCTGTTGCTGTTGGAAGGAGTGGTGTTGCTTATATGAGTTGGAATGGAGCTACGAATGTTACCGAGTGGGATATCTATACGGGATTGTTGGAGGATAATTTGACATATGTTGGTACGGTGGCTAATTCCGGATTTGAGACTTCCTTTACTTTGTCGAGTTCGGTGGGATACCTTCAGGTTTCGGCTTTTGATGGGGATACTTTTTTGAGGAACTCGAGTGTTGTGGCGCTTTCTTAAGTACTCTGTAGTACTACCGTATAATTTGGGGTTTACGAGCTCATTTTGACTTGGCGAGCTTGGATAACTCACTTGATTTGAGTAAGTCGCTTGTCCTAATCAAAGTGATCTCTGATAAACCAACTCGTACCGTAGGTGCACAATGTGAAATTTTCCAGTGTAGCTTGGACGTAACTTGAGGATAGGAGGAATTTAGGTCCTTATATCAGGTGGGCAGTATGGATGCAAGTGCCGAGAATTCTTCGTTCTACAGTGTCTCGCTTAATTTCCCATCCTTCTAATGAATGATATATGCAATATGACCCCTATATCAAGCGACAACTATTTCAGCCTCCAATGCTGTTGTTGATTAGTCAAATAGTAAAATTCAGGGGTTGGAAAATGCTTAGAGTACAGACTTCTCTGCTGGAAAATACGTACTGAAAGAGGTCTATATTACCTACCTACCTCATTCAGCAATACATGAAACTAGTATAGTAAACGTAGTATCATCCGTATAAACGAATACGTTCCATATGAAAAGAGTAGGTTAGAGTTGAGGCGAGACTTAGATTTACACAATATATTTCTTGGCACATAAGCACCTCTAAAGCAACTACAACAATAGCAAAAAAGTAGCCTGCTCCAAAGTTCACAACTTTTGGAGGACAAAGCATCGATATATCTTATAATTGACAACCTACATGCTAGATCCTTTTCCTAAAATCTTAAACATAAATAGTATACTTTCTTTTAAAGCAAGTTTAAAAAAGAATTCATTACCAAAAAAACAACCTTGAGCACATAAGAGTTCAATTGAGCTGTTTGATGTCAGAAACTCACAAAACTATGTAATATTCGCCTCCTTAAAATATCTAAAAGACGCAAAATTACGCAAAACAATCATAATAGCTAAGAAGTGGCTGGCTTAAAGTCTTTTGTCTTAAAGGGCGAAGCACTAGAATTGTGCATCGCTGACAACAGCTTTACTATTGACAACAATATCTTCTACTTCTTAACCCCTATCCAAGACCATCCACGATACCAGCAGCGGTATAACCTAATATCCAAGCATGAAATGTTATGTGGCTTTTGAAGTCGACGTAGATACGTTGGGTTTGGTGAAGTCTCTCTTGTTGTGATCATGGACAATACATTCGTTTAGTCTGAATCGACATCATAGTTTACAATCACTAAACCACTTCTCAATTGATTATTCAAATAGTCAAACGTTGTTTTTATTCTTCTACTACTACTCACTTCTCACTTCTCACACTCCGCATTGTATCTCCTATAATTCCACCTCCCTTTCCCTCCCCTCCAACACAACAACAACAAAACACCTCTGCATAATCCTCTCACCTCCCTTACTGCCCCCAAACATAGGATACTCTACAACCACCTTTTCCTCCTCAGATAACCAACTAACCATAGCCATTACTTTTTGCCGATCACTAATGTTACTAATAGGTAATGTTGTGTTATCGAGTTCATTGATCATTGTGTTGAAAGTAGCTTCTTCTTGCGATTCGCCGGTGAAGGTCAGGGGGTGGGGTGCTAGGGTGTTGTATTTGGTGGATCTAGGGGGGTATTAGTTCAATGGAGGAATGGTTGATGATGAGCGGTAGGAGAGTGGGGAGTATAGCGCTTGAGGCGGCGTTACTTGTGGCGCAATAGTTTCGAGTTGATTTGGACTAACTGAATGTTTGGTGGTTGTAATGAATACTAACAGACAACTTTGTCTCTTCGAGTAACTCAAACCCGAACCGGTTGTACCAAACCAAAACCAAGAAGAGAAGATCAAAACTTACAAACTCCCAATCCAAGATCCTAACACTTTATGCCTCTTATCAAACTCATCCACATTCGCCTCACGAATAAACCACACAATATACAACCAATAAGACCACATCGTATGTCCCCAATCCCCATCAATAAGCACAAACCAATCAAGAGGTTTCTCTTCCTCTTGGTCTCTAGCAATGATATCTTCAACAACCTCAAACACACGTGGATATTCAGTCGAAAGCCAGTCGAAAGCTTGTTCCAAAGAGAAAATTCGGACTATGTTTGGGCTTTCCCTTAAAGGTAGGGAACTGGTACGTATGATAGAGTCGATTTGAGTAAAAAGTAGAGCCCTTGCTTTTCTGATGACTTCCATTTGTCTGTGCCGGAATTCGGTAGCGAGTTTTTGATTGTAATTTATAGGTTGTGCTAATTTGGACCCAGAGTTGTGATGACGAGACCATTCGGATTGGAGCTTTTCGTACAGGACAAAGAGGAGTTGTATGAAGTTTCGGGACAGAACTCTTCTGTTGGGATTAGTTAAACTCATCTTCTCTGGGCAAAGTGTGGGGTTTCCACAAAGAAAATGGTTCTCGTAGGTGTTGGCTAGCATCGCTACTAATGTATCGATGAACCCATCTGAAAACACACGCAAGTAATCAGGTCTGTCATCGCTTCGTTCCAAGGGATTTGTATGGATTTGATAAGTGACTGCTGCGAGTCGTATCTCTGGGTCCGGAACATAGCATTGCTGAGCACTTCGTAGACTACACGCTTTTTCGTTAGGCGTTAATTTTAGGTTGACGGTGTCCTCGTTTAGATACTGTGGGAGCATGAAGCCATAGCCTAGAAGAAGCTCGCTATTTGTTTTCAATCCGTAGTTATTGAAGATCTGTTCTTCGGCTAAGATAGGTGCATTGTAACGAAAATCGATACACCTAGACTCTTCATTTGGATACCATGAAACAACATTTGCGGGTTGGTATTTATGATTTCCAAGGTCGAGAACCGGAAGGAGAATTGAACAGTCGTCTGCATGTCTGTTTGGTAGTACCAATGATGGACGGAAACTGCGTGTACCAAAGACAGCAGCAGCCCATTGGTAAAGTTCATATGTATAGGCTTCCCAATTGTCATACATACCTTTCAAACCATCAATGCCATGCTGCCAACCAGTTTTCCAAATTGCCTTTCTTGTTTTAATTGCAGGTTCGGCATTTGTTCCTCCGAGGAAGTCTAGATTGTCATCTGGCCATAAGTATACAGTCCCAAGACGTTCTGGTTGATCTGGTTGAGGGAGAAGGTGGATATATGGATACCAGAATGACTTTTCCCCAAGAAGGTATTGCTGTATCAGGAAAAAGTTGCCGATAATAACGCGCCCGTTATCTACATTTGCTAAGAGTTTGAAAAATGAGGACGGAAAATGTGGTGAACAACCATGTGTAAAGTTGATAGAAGGAGAATCTCCATTATTCATAGTAGAAGGGTCCCATGCGTTGAGATATGAAAGTGATACTTTGTAGGGACAACTGACTATCTCGTTGAATTGACTGGAGGTGTGCTGAGAAATTGTTAGCAACTGAGTCAACGGTGATGATTCAAGTTTAAATCAGTAAAAACACGCGCGCATTGCTCGTGACATACTGATTTTAAATTCTCAAATACCCGCGTTGATTCAAGCTGCCGAATACTAAACAGGTTTCGCTTCAATTGCGCTGGTTCTCTTTACAACTCCAAGTTATCAAGTAATGGTCCTCTTAAATTACCAAAATGACAAAGTTGCTCAAGAGAAGTATGCCACGAGCAACGACTGGACTATTGTAAAGCTGACACCCAACACCTTTCAGCGTTGCGAGAGAACTTTCCCGTGACAATCACTAACCTGCGTTCCGCCAACATTCATGGTCCGCGGAGCGTCCACTTCAACCTGCTCAGCACTAACAAGAAGGGCAACGTAGGGTAGGGGAAAAGAATTCCTCTTACATCCTTCCCAATAGCTCCAATATCTTCCTTAGCCCTAAATCCCCAACCCCCAAAATCGGCAAACCAATGAATCTCCACAGATTGGTGTAGCTTTCCACCATTGGCCTGAAACCACTTTAAAAGGGTTTGAACTTGAAGATCTGAAGCCGAAGAAGCCGAAGAAGAACTTGTCATTATTGTACTGTACGGCTCCGAAACCTCCTGAACTTGAAGATCTGAAGCCGAAGAACTTGTCATTTTCAGACTGTATTCTGATGGCCCCGGAAAATAAAGTAGGCAACGAAATTAGGTAAGTAGATTTCGGTATATACAAGCCAGTCTAGAATGAGCAGCGCAATTTCCCTTTTTTTTTTTTTTTCCACTTGTTACCCCAAGGTCTACCTTGGTAGTATTTCCGCGCCTCTGAATTTTGAACTGAATGAGATTCCTTTGAGAGGTGGCCGACACCATAAAAGTTCCAGGATAGAGATAGCAAAGGATCGAGAGCCTCTTTTCAAGACATCGTAGTACTGTACACTCCGTAGTTTCCTTCCTAAGTAGTGTTCGTCGTTGAGTGAGAGAGGGAGAGGGAGAGAGTGGTGTTTGCGAGATGAAATTATGAGCGTCACTAAGTTTGCGGATAATTTCTCAAGCGCAGTCTGTGTGGGAAGGTTAAATTATAGCAGCATGAGATATTCCCGTTAAATAAGCTCAGAATATGGGGGATTTAGCGTGGCCGCTTTTAAAGCCAAGAGAAGAGACAGGATCAGGGTCTCACCAAACCAAAATCAAATCAAATTCTAACACCTACCTACGTACTCACCCATCAATCGGCCAGTCAACCCTTCCGAAATTTGGTTCCATACGAAAGTAGCTGTACGCTCTATACGCCGTACGCCGCCGCCGCCGCCGTGTAGCAAATCGATCGCCAGCCAACATGTCAGCTCCAACTCCCTCTCTTTATCACCTCAAACAAAAGCCAAGGAGGATCAGAATCACTGCGACGTGCAGCAGCAGACGGCCATCACCCTGAAAACCCCAATAACCTACCTTAATAACCTACCTTCCATACCTTGAAATGGCGTTCCACAGTTTTAGTTACCAAAACCACTATAACCACCAAAACTACGAACACCCACCTCAAAGCCCACAACAACAACACATCCAACCCAAACCAGCCCTCTCAACCCGAATAACCTACATCCTAAAACTATGGACCCTAAAACTAGCATCAGACCTAGGATTCCTACTCCTACGACTCATGAAACCCATCCCAAAATCGCAACGTCCAACCCTTCTAAAAACCTATGCATGTCGACCCAACCTCCGCAATCGAATCTTTATACCTCGAACACATAAAACAGGTCAACACCTCCCCTTATATATCGATTTACACGGCGGAGGATTCGCGCTTTGTGACGCCGAATTCGACGATTCCTTTTGCGCCGATTTCGCAAATATCTTCGATGTCATCGTAATAAGCATAGACTACAGTCGCGCGCCCACTCATCGATTTCCAGAGCCCACAAACGACATAATAGCCCTAACACAAGCCATAATCTCCGATGCAGAACTACCAATCGATAGAAACCGAGTAGTTTTGGGTGGATTCAGCGCAGGAGGAAACCTGGCATTATCAGCCGGACAAAACGAGACGATAGCAAACGAGATACAAGGAATAGTAACATGGTATCCAGTAACGGATTTTACGTTATCGCCAAGGGAGAAACAGAGATCGAGACCTTACCGGCATTCTAAAGATTTGGATGCTTTGAAGGATTGGGGTCCGGTTTTTAATTGGGGTTATATACCCTCGGGACAAGACTTGAGGGATCCGAGGGTAAGTGTTAGGTATATTGGACAGCAAAATCCTTTGCCGAAATGGATTTTTGCGATTGGTGCTCAATATGACATGCTTTGCAATGAAGCAAGACAAACTATTTTCGATATAGCTGGTCTTAATGAAGAGGAGAGACAGCTTGGACATGATGGGTTTGAGAAGGAGACATATAAGTGGAGACTCGTGAAGGGAGTCAGACATGGATTTACCCATGAGCTGGGTGATTGTAAAGGTGAGGATGAGCTTGTAAGAAAGAGGAGGCGGCAAGAAATGTTTGAGGAGGTAGGGAAGTGGTTGTTTGATGGGCCATTCAGAGTTTGCGGGGATGGTGATGTCAAGACCAAGGAAAGCAGAAGCTTCGAAATCTGTGGCGCTATGCAGGAAGACAATCTAGCTGCAGCTGATGCGGTTTAAGAGCACAATTGTCTTGGAAATCCATTGTAATATTTTCCCGTTGCCCGCTCAGCTCAAGAATCTCCTCTCATCAGGTTACGAAGCTATTCAAAAGGTTAAGTAGCTTCAGAAGGGCATGGAGAGGACTGCACGGGCCTCGCCGCTCGGTCTGTTGGGCACAACTTCGTTGTGGTTACCTTGATATAGGACTCCAACTTAATTTCTTAAATTTCAGTCAACGACCCAAGCAGGAGAACTGGCCATCTTATTTTGTCATTGCTGGGGCTTGTTCCATGCTTCTTGGAGCTTGATAAATTACCGTACTGATGTACAAGTACCTGGCGGATGCCTAGAAAACTAGATTTTGGTTGTTTAGAGTAATGTCTGCAACTTGTAAATCTATGGTATGCACTGTCAAAAGAGCTTTTCAGATTGTATTATTCATTGAAGTCGTCTATGGATTTAGTTGAAACGCTAAAGGCAAGTGCCTAGAATTAAAACCGAATGGTGGTACAAGAGGTCATGAAGTGCTGTCTTATTTAAAGAAGACAACAGCGAGCTTTCAAGCAGCGATGGCAGTCTTTACACCAGCGACAGACTTTGTCTCAGTAGATGACTCGACCTCGGAGATAGCCATTGTCTCACTACCCCATGCGGTCTCCAACTTGAAGTCTGGTGAGCTGCTCCAGGTTCTGATCTCAAGGTCCCTACGCCAGCCTGACAGCATATCCGTAGTGACGTTGGAGCCACCACAGAGGATGATGATGACCTTGGTCTCCTTAGTCAACTTCTTGCTCTTCAACGTCTTCGCCAGTCGTCCATCGTAGCACATTGCGATGTTAACACCACAAGCCAGCTCGACGATAATTCTCTCCTCATCTGCCAGTCGAACGCAGCCCATCTCAGCTTCGATATCCTCAAGGACAACGCTTCGGACATTGTGTCTCTGTCCATCTTCAAAGCACTTCTTGGCAACTTTGACACAACCCAAACTGGTGGCGCTCGACGTCATTGCCGACATGGTGATCAGCTCGCCTTGCTTCAAGCTCAAGCTCAAGCTATCGGCACCCTTGGTTTCGACAGCAACAACCTCCGTGTCGTGCCAACCAAGCCTATCGAGGCCCTCGATAATACCACACAGCAAACCGCCACCACCAACTGAGCAGATAACAGCATCAGGTCGTTCTGAATCATTTAGTCAGTACAGGTGAAAAGATGTGCATATGATGAGTCTGTCTTACCTCCTTCAAGCTGAGCTGGAAGCTCATCAATAACCGTACCGTTACCAGCCCAAACATCAGGATGATCAAAAGGAGGAACCTGAATACCGGTTGGATCCATAGGTAGAATCTTCTCTTGCAAGTAATCAGTAGCCTCAGCCAAGGTCTTTCCATAAGCAACAACATCAGTCGCACCCGCCTTTCTCAACTTCTCAATCATAGTCGACGAACAAGTTAAGGGAACCACAATTGTAGCCTCGTATCCCAAAGACACAGCTGCAACAACACAAGCCAGACCCGCATTTCCTCCCGATGGACAGTAGAAGTGTGGTCGTGTGGTGATGTTCTTGGCTTCGAGTTCTTCGAGGCGACAGACAATGAAGTTGCCGATTCCGCGCGATTTGAACGAGCCGGATGGCTGAAGCGTCTCGAGCTTTAGGAAGATTCTGCTTCTACGATTTAGAAGCTTTTCTTTATGGTGTGGGGAAGGAGATAAGAGGGTATTGCGGAAACGTACCATCCGGCAGCTTGGGAGAGACCTCGAGACTCAAGGAGTGGTGTTGAGGTCCATGGCGACGAGTCAATTGCGATGGAACCCATCTTGAACGCTTGTGTGTGGTATTGAAAAGGTGAGATCAATGAACGGAATTGTCTGTGGGATCAATCGCAACCAGTACAGTTGAGGCAGGTATCCTGAGATGGAAGTTGAAAGCAGGAAGATGTTGTTTGTACTGAGAGTTGAATCTCACTATGTGGATGGATGGTGAATGATACGAAGTAGTGAATTGAAAGTGTTGTAACAAAAGTAGAAGAATGGAAGAGAAGGCAAGAGACTGTTATAATTTTTGAGCTCTATCTTATCGTGGAAAGTGCTTGCTTGGGAAAGAACGTCCTCGGATGCTTGGTAGGATGTAAAAGCAGCGTGCACAAACGCGGTCAAACGCGGGACTCAAACCTCATTCATGACATTTATTGCGTGTACTGAGACACAAGCTGAAGTGATTTGGTATGGAAGTACACTCCTCGGTGTACTTCAAAGCCGATCTACTACGGTTTCTGTACCTAGTATCAATAGTAAGGTACAAAGTACCGATGTACAGAAGTACCTACCTGGAGAAAGCTCGCCCCAACTCGGTATCTTTTTTCAGTACACAATCAGTGCCGCTTTCACACCTCCCTGGACTAACTCCATCCGACAAGAATAAAAGCAAGACAAGAGAAGAAACAAAATCCACCTCACCAGACCAGTAACGGTTTCCTTCGGCTACGGCTAGGTATCTAAAATCAATCATGCATGCTGAAATCAGGAACTTTCCGGCTTCTTCTCTACCTCCGCTATCATATCATATCTCGCCAAACTTTTTAGTGTACTGATAGCGGTGTTGTAGGTGGGTTCTCCAACCCCGCAATTCACCGCGTACTTTGGTGTGTACTACGGGGACTTTATGGCCGAATCAAGTAAGTAGTATTTTCAATTGAGCGGCTTTGAGAGAGAAACACTAGGGGGAACTTCTGGAGAACTTTCGTCAGAGAAGGTTTCGAATGATCCTTGTGCGCTTTTTTGCTGTTTGAGTGGTTTGGAGTAAGTTATGGTGAAGTTATAGGGTAATGAGAATTGTGGGGTTTTGGTGGTTGGACTGTGGTGGTTAGATACGGAGGAATGTGTTGGTGGTGAGACGGATGTTATAGGGTAATGGGATGCTTGGGGTTGAGGGTTAGGCGCTGTGATGGGTGAGTTATAGGGTAATGGGATCCTGAGAATGATGGTTGAGAGGGGAGAAAGGAAGAGTTATAGGGTAATGAGATCCTGAGTGGTGGTTGAGAGAGGAGATTGGGGAGGTTATAGGGTAATAGGAATTTGAATGTGGAAGGTGTTTACCGTCCGTCTTCGTAAGGCGTGCTTTATGTTCCGGTGCTTTGGTCGACTGACCTTCTTGCACGATAGGTACATTGCTAGACTTGTACAACACCAATGCTTTCGAAGAATAAAGAAAGAATGACCTTGTAAGCACACAATCGGCACCTTAATTTATGCGATCGAAATCCTTTTTTAAAAAATTAAAAAATCACAAGACTCGCAAGACTCGCCGAATATAATAAAAGCAAAGAGATCGACAAGTTCCTAAACTGCAGGTTGTTCCTTGAACCAAGTAATAAGAAAGTAACTCGGAATACCTAGGTAGGTATCTTTTATGACAGTATCTCTCCCCGCATAGCGGCTCGCTTAAATATGGAGGGGTTATCCGTCGGGGAAGTCAGGAAAATATATACTTTCCTACCATATTTTGAGTTTCAAAATGCACTACACAAGCGCCACGGTGATACAAGTCATTTCATGGTATTGAAGGAATGAGGTGCCTTTTTTGGTAATATATCTGAAGCAAGTAGTACACGTTTTATATGAGTAAAAAATAATAGGATTGGAAAGATGGTTCCGAGGCTGAGGTGGCTGTTTTTTGGCTTTTTTCTATGCTTTTTGTAAGTTGCGTAGGTGGATTAGTTCTTAGGACTTCGACGTGGCTGGCTTTTTTATTACTATTATGGTGTTATGTCGTAATTATTAAATGAAGATATATACTTTCTTTTTAGTAAATTAAGTGTAGTGAATTAGATATGGAAGTACTTTTTCAAGTAAGTCGCTAGATCTTTGTTTGCCGCAAACAAAAGAAGAGGAAGACTTAGGAGTAACTTTCCAAGTATGTATTAAAATCTGAATTAGTACTAGTCTTCTACGCCTTTCGGAGTACCTAGTAACGGCTTTGTAGGAGGTGGTTGTCAAAGACATACTTATTGTACAATACAAGCACATAGTGCGGTAATGCAAACTCAAAAAATGGCTGATACGTACAGTAGTCATCGGCTGGATCCGGGACGAACCACACCTAATTAATAAATGCCAAAGAAAAAGTCCAAAAAGTCTCCAGTAAAGTAGATAAAGAAGTATTAGGGCCAAGAAGAAAAACAATCACAATTGTGTCTTATTGTACTATATTATACGATAATAAAACGGCCATCAGTAAGGCCACAGCCATTTCGGGGAGGATAAAAATAATTCCCCCCGGGGCAGGTCACCCCGTCTTATTTTTCTCCCTTAGTCCTTGGACAGTCCGATAAAAAAAGATGAGTGAATGCAGCTTGCATTTGCATCACATTCGCATCTGCATTTGGCGTCTGCATTTGCAGCATGCAAGTTCCTGCACGGCACTGCTGCAGCTGTCTGTCTGCAGATCAAGGGAGAGCGCTTAGACGAAAACGCAGGACCAAGTGCCAAGTGGTTTTGCGGCTACGACGCTACGTAACGAGGGAAGGTTTGTACTACCAATGGTGGAATTTACGAAAGATTGTCCTAAATTCGAAGAAGCTGATGGCTTGGCCATTGTTATGGCGTTTACTCCGAGTATCACCTTTCGTAAGGTTTCAAGTGTGGAACTTAAAGTTTAACGGTTGTCACTTAAATGTGCTGCTGTGCTGTCTTGTATGTGCCGCTCAGTGCATTGTCAGCTTGAACGTGGAACGTTGCCAACGAGTTAACCACCTCACGACATCGTATTGTCTACCAACGGTCGCCTCGACTTTCCAAAAGATTCTAGGAAGTAAATATCCAGGTATTTTCCAACAATACCAGCAGAAAATACGTTCAGTAAGGGAGAAGAAATACCATTGTTATGTCGGTTACCAGGGGTCGTCTTGTCTCTCTATTCCCGAGTTCTTTTTCAAGGAAGCAAGCATCCAGAGACCATCCGAATTGTATTCGTGACAAGGAAATCCAGCAAGGATAAGATAAGAGAATCCCTTCTTCCCACGTTTTTTTGTCTTGTTTTCGCTCGGATGAATCTCGACCGAGGATTTTCTTTTTCTTTCGGAGTCCTAGTCGGCCTGCAACTAGAGACCCGATTGCGGGAATATAAAACAAAAAAGAAACAAAAAGAAAGCAAGGAAAAAACAATGAAAAGAGAAACATGAATGGTAGAAAGAAGCGAATATGAATTTCGTCGAAAAATCATCTGATACAAAAGCAGGACTTTTGACAGCTGTCAAGCCGGCAGGTTTGGTGATACAAAAATGACGTTGAATTTGAAAGAAGAAATTAATTAAACAATTCGAAAGGATAACAGATATGGCACCGATAGGTTATCAGATAGCTGGCGAGGTACGTAGTTGCAGTAGATTGGATAGATAATTAGGAAGGTAGGTAGTTTTTTGGTGGTTTGTGGTATCGATATTCCCAGCTACTCGTCTAATGTGGTTACTATCCTGTGACGGGAATAAGGCTGGTACGGAGTACATACTGTAGAAAGCACCAATTCAAGGATTGTTGTAGAGAATTGTCCTTATTGGATCACACCATTTACCCGAATCACAAAGCTGGGTTCGATACCCACCTACCGATTCTTCGTTCCCAGTGGTATAGGCCGGGCTTCACATCATTAAACTGCACTGTATTGATGTACGGACTTTTAAAGTACTATATCATACCGGCGACCGTTTGTGGCTTCTTTGGCAAATGGCCTTATTATTTCCTTGGCGGTCTTTGTTTCCTTGAATCTATGTTGTAGATCGGGACTTTGTTGTCCTCGTCCATACAAATACAGTATGGCAATAGTCCCTCCGTACTGGAGGAACTTCTTTGCTGACGACGTTCACACGATGCGAAACGTACCAGGTCATTCGGAGATATTTCCTGCAAAGATCTGCCGCATTGTTAAGCCACAGCGATTAAAAACAAGAAACTTCGGAGGGTGTGTCTGTTTTGTGCTTCCTGCGAGTAAGTACTGTACTACTACTGCAAGTAGCTGACCCTCCTTGAATCTGTGGCTTGTGATGATTGGTACGTATTCTTTGTCGAGGGATTTCACATGCAGAAGCTGTCCCTACTTACCTCAGGGTACCTACGAGTACTCCATACAGACGCACGAATCCCCGACGAGCATCATCCTAATTCTCCGTCAAGGGTGCCCAACCTTCTGCATTCTCGTGGTTGTCATCCTTGCAGCAGAAGAGACGATGTGATTGTAACACATGGTTTTGAAGGCAGTCCATGAAGCAACCAACATGTGTAAAGCTGTAAAACGCTCGCCTCTTAAGCCACCGGGTTACATTGCCTGTATAGATACGTACCGCTTATCTTTTAACACCTCGGCCGTTGCTACACAACATCGTGGATGCTTGACAGGGCCGTTTTCTGTCATCCTCAACTTGTGTGGTACCGACAGCATGGCTATTGGTCAGCAGCCGGGTACAAACTGCTGCTCCATGCTAACCCCCCATTCCCGTTGCTTCTGCACGAAGTCCCACTAGAAAGAAGCAATCTTCCGAGCGCTGCAAGCCCATTCTCGTCTTTCCCTTGTCGTTTGCTTTGTTGGGTACCCGCGCAGAGCGCAACCCAATAATGAATTGTATGGTATGCTACAGTATTTCGGGTGAAAATGAATGGTTCAGATTCAGGAATCGCGCATCTAAAATATGCGACTCGTTGGCCCGGTCAAGGCGTTTTGTTAGTTGTTGGTGCCAAACCTGGTTGCTGGAACATCCGATCCATGTGGGCGTGAGAAGAGAAAAACGCTTTTCGTGGCTTGAGGCAGTGTGTTGACTAGGTGCTCGAAATAGTGGATGACGCCGTTATTAGTTCCATCTGTACCTAGAACTGTGTGTGCGTATTACCCCCTTGCGCCGATGTAAGTATCCATGAGACAAACATGGCTTGCGTGTGGATTATGGAAGAAGCAACTAGGCGAAGAAGCACTTGGCTAGAGTAATCGAATCGGGAGACGACGTCCGGGAATTGCTTCTGCCTATGGTAGGTTTGTGAGCCTTGTAGGTTATACAATGTATTGCCACACGAAACACCGTGATAAGATAATGATAATCTTTTTTTTTTGTCCTTTCGTGCTGCCATTTAGGACTTCAACCACTGGCTTGTATGTACAGTCCCAAGACCCGTGTTTTACGCCTTACAAACTCCTCGCCACCAGCTGCGACCTTGCAACTTCATATGATGAACCCCGTTGTAAAACCAGAAAACTCCCATTGTCCAGGTCCAAAATTGTAACAGCCGCCTCCAGATGCGCCCCTCTCTCGCGAGTTTCTCATATTTGTCGCTTTCCCGTACAGTACTGTTCTCCTTGTCGTATCGATCGTCAAATTTGGCTTGTCCCGCTCATGTCTGAATTCGAGAGTTTTTGCGTTGGGGAATCATCCAGCTCGGCTGAATAGCAGGTGGACGACAATCTCCTGTGGCAGGGTGTCAGTATACTTGTGATGTGTATAGTGGGGTAATATTTGTATCACGGAACTGGGGTTACGAACCACACCGTTCATCGAGTCTGTAAATAACGGTTAACTTGCACTCCTCAGACAATACAATGGATTGGAACGGGTAGGGAAATTTACCTAAATTCTACAGCCACAATGTTGGTGGGACATCGTTTGTGAGTCCTCTCATAGGACATACACCAGGAACGCACTGTAATGCGCAAGTGCCCGCACCTGTACTCGACTTGGGTGAAATCGCACATAGTTGTGAGGCGTTGTACAAAGGCTGTGAGAACCTAGTGGGGTCTCTTCTAGAGAGTCTTCTAGGTGGAGGCGGAGTTGTAGTAGAAGGGAGACTTCGAACAATCAACTAAGAGGTTGATTGTACAAGGCAATGGAGGACTCAAGCTTCAGCTGCTCTGCTCTACCGGTAGAGACAACAAGACGAGATGAGAGCTGAGGACGGGGCAACCAGGTATAGATATGGAGATGGAGGAGGGACTGAGGTCAGACGACAAGATAGAGTTCTTATGAACCTAGAGGAGGAAGACGTGGGCGGGTGAAGAGTGCATGCAGCTCGGCATGGCCCATTAAGGGCAGGCAGGCATGCTTATATGTACACTTTTTGCTGCAGCCCTCGACCAAGGTTGTCCCTGGTAGATACTTACAGTAGGAGTCTGATGGACTCGGCCTTCTCGGGGTCCAGAAACGATGTCGATTCCTCGTCTGGGGTCGGTTCAAGGAACATACAACTTTGAGTTGGAGGCTTCCTAGGGCTTGGTGCCGTGGCTCTTGGGGTACCCCTGGTCTTCAATTTGCAACGGGCAAATCCCAAGCGAATGCTGGACACCAAGTAGAAAGTCGCAAGGGTGGATGCCGCCGACGCGCTTCACTGGTTAGCATGCAAAATTGCACGTGGAAAACCTGGTACAGTATAGTTCAAGCATGGAGGAACTCCGGCGGGGATCATCTTCAGCCCCCCCCCCTGTTCCAACATGATATATTATTTGTTCCCGTACTTAAGGAGCGTGTCACTATCTAACTGGGAACAATACACTAGCTCGATCGGACTGCTCGCCCAAACAAAAGCTACCAGTCACTTATCAACTCGACAGACAAAGCTCAAAGGCTTGACCGCTTCAAAGTTTGGTTCAGCCAACATACATAAAGGTGGTTCAGGACCTGTAAGTACGCTTCACGCCAAGTTGGACGACATAGTTTGCTTGACGATGTCATGAACAACACACAACCTGACACGTTTCAAACGCAGCTTCATCGAGCTCACCATTCCTCAGACTCGTCATTTGATTGTGCAATCACCAGGACCCCTGCTATTACATTATCTTATTTACAAACTGTGACAAGTAATGGATCGTCCCATGTCATGGGGCCGTAAGTAGAAACGAGCGTCAACAGACAGGCATTCCTCGGAAAGTCTAGAAGGAGGCCTCTTGTTCGATCTTATCCTTATCGGTACTGTACAAACGGCGTGGTGGAGATCAAGACGGAGCATTACCAAAGTACCGGTTCCACTACTCGAAGGATATGCATCGTCGCCGTTATACAGTAAGTGTGAAAGCGGCGAAGCCTGATTCTTCATCTTTCGCATCGGCAACGTAGTCGGTGTCCTCGGGTCTCAAATGGGGGAATGGAAGCAGGGCCGAAGGCCGTTGAAGCCTTGAAGTTTACGGTCATATCGCCTGCCCCCTCCTACCTATCATGGCTCCTACATTCAAGCACTATGACTTTCGGTTCGAGCAAAGGAACTTTCTTACTGGAAATAGGCAATTCAGGTCCGTAATAAGACGTACGAGCGAGGAAACGGATATGCCGTAGAATCTTGAGAAGCCGAGCCACTTACGTCTGTCTTCCGAGTTTTGATGCTATCCGTGCCACAATTCCACAGTCAGAAGCGCACAACCAATACTTTTGTACCTTGGGGAACGTCTTTTCCAATTTAAGGAAACGAGAACGTTGCTCAGCGGAGACTCTATATTTTGCGAGATTGGTCCAGTACTTCCTAGTATTATCCTTGGGGTCTTCTACCGGCAGTCAATTCGTCTAACGACGAAGGATCCTTGGGGCCTTGGGCTTTGACAGGAGGCATGACCCGAATTACACCAAACGAAGCCCTAAATGATCATCGCTGACGCTAGATCACTGACGCACCAGCGTGTTGATCCTCAATTAGCTGAGTTTGGGGTACAAGCGCTGGCAACTTACTGTACCTGTCACAGATCCCTCAACGTTCCCCTTTCCAGTACGGTTATTTGACTTTTCATAAGGCCAAGAAAGTCAAGTTCTCGATTTCTCAAGTTTTCGAGTGCTCAAGCTTTGAGGGCTACACAAATACAACAAGCCACTGAAGAAGTCTTTTACGTCAAAGCTCCCCTGCGCCGCGGCATATATCCATCAAATCTAGGAGAATATCCCTCCCGCTCTGGAGAAGAAAAGGGGGCCTGAAGCACCTTGATGTAAAGGCTGAGCTTTCTAACTTGTACTTTCCCTAGGTTGTGAACACTAGATACTGTGCCTCCAAGCCACTGCGGACAACCCCCAGTTCAGCTTGGAATAAGCTTCAAATTCTACCTCGGGGTAAGTTCTCGCGAGTTGAAAGTATAACCACCTTTCCGTCGCGTTAAGAGAGTTCTACACTCCGAAGGGGGACCTCGATGAGAAGCGGTCCTAATGCCCTCCATTGGCCAAGCTGCTAGAGAAATGCGAGACTTAATTATTGATTGATTATTGTCCAGGTTGTCATCCCGTTACCACACTTAATATTAGTGGGAATTTCCACGAGCATGGTATTGGACCTTGGAAGTGGGGGTTACTCATTCAGGGGCGGGAGGGCGAATCCCTTCTCATTATTCTTCACTATGCTCTTTACAGTTATACATCGTACGATTTTCTCGCATCTTGCGTATTGGAGAGTACTAGCCATGGTAAGCTGTGAACAGGTAACCCACTGCACTGTATTATTACAGGTCTGCAATCTGCAGTCTGCTGGCTCAACCAACCTCATCCCAAACCTTATTTTATCGGGTCGCCTAGATTTCTAGTCTCAAACCGGCAGTTGAACAAATCACATCACAACGGCGGTTGCTGTCGGTGACCTTTGCTTGACTTTTCCGCACCGTACTCGCAGTTGACCTCGTACTTTTATCCGCCGTAGGCCCGAAGGAAAGTGTATCTGGGGAGAGATAATGTAGGTTCATAGGAGTGATAGGATCAGGTTCACAGTTGAGGGTTGGCTTGTAAATTATTGAGCCAAGGATACCAATGTGTCTCACTTCTTGCAGATGGACATAGATGGACATAGATGGGCATAGATGGGCATAGATGGGCATAGATGGACACAGAACTTCGCATGAAGCGCACAGCAGGGTACGTACGAGTATGTAGATGCAATACTGCACCGTACTGTACATCAGTGGAGTTGCGTATCAGAAAGATGTCCTCGCACAAAAACGGATTCAACGACGGTCCGGTCCGCTATGCAATAGTAAGATGGAGAGAGGAGAGCTGGGAGAACTTCGTGCTTGGCAGTGCCTGAGAGAATTAACCAATGTGCGATGGCTTGTCACAAAAGATGGCCGTTGCAAATACGATATTATCATGTCTGAAGCAGTGACCAACAGTAGGTGCAAGCTAGGAAGAGATACTTTTGTAGTGTTGGAAGGTCATTCCGAAATGTAGAGTCTATTACGCGTTAACTTTCTGCATCGAATCGACGATGGCGCCTACTGCAGGCGCTGACTTCCTATCGTAGTGGTCTTTTCAATTCTGCGAACTCAAAAGTATGTTCTACAGGCCGGGGAACGGGGGTTTCTTGCAGTTCTGATCAACCTGGGGCTCGTGTGCTGCATCAAGGCCACGAAGCCCTCAAACATCACTTCGTAAATCGTAATATCACACCAGAAAATAGACTTGGGCTGGGATATATTCCAAATCGTTAGATCCACGGCCACATCCTCGGAAACAACATCACATCAAACAAGATCCCCCTAAGATTGTGAGATGCTGGGTTCAATTGAGTCACGTGTGTCTACCCCCTAGGTCGTCCTGTTCACCTCTTTGTTTCAATGACCTGGCTGAGGAAATTTAGGGGTCATGGGGCTTTATCAAGTACGTAACCCAGGCTAAGAGTGATAACACTACCGAGGCAAACGACCTGCACAGAGTTGTCATTGGGCTTGGTACAGCAAAACTTAGAATTCAAGCCTTTGGCAATCAGTACCATACGCATAGCTCCGGGCTTCAAAACACCATGTGCCAGGTTCTCAATCCATATTCAGCTACTTCCTCAACCAACAGGGTCCGGAAAGATATTCCACGAAGCCCTAAAAGGTTAAAAGATGGTATCAACAATGCATGCATGCGCTACTGTGAGGATTCACAATCTATACTTTCGCTAAGTTGGAAGATGAACTCTATCCAAACTCTTCTTGCAACTTGCCCTAACATTTTTGCCTAAGCTGAAGATGGTTCATGCTCTTTCAAAAGTTGTCGGTAATACTACTGGCTAGGTTGGGCACTACTCTATATTTGTAAGTTAAGTTAACCGGTATCTCAAAAACAAAAAGCCGATGTCTGCAAACTGCACAGTGCACACCTTGTCGGCGGATTAGAGTTTACAAAAGTACAGGATTTGGTTTTAAGGAGACATCCGGGAACCCTGGGCCTGCTTGTCCCATGTGCTTGTCTACCTTCTGTATTTGTCGTTGTTTACATAGATCGGTCGAGACTTGGGGCATATGAAGTTCAGGGTTTGTAGCACGTGCTTGATCTCTGGCCCTATGAGACTGTTGGACCTTTGAAACCCACGCAAGTTATCCTAGTATATTAAGAGCGCTACATTGCATTACTTTAAGTCATATCCCTTGCCCAAGCTATAGTCGTCGGCTACCTGAGAGCCGATGATTTTGGCACGAGGACAGAGTACTGGTACAGAGTACAGAAGAACGTAGTCGTCAGCTCTGCCTCGCTGCCAGTACGATCATGGAAACATTTTTTATATCCCGCAGTTTAATACTCCGGGTCAACTACGTTTTCAATTTTTTACAATATGCGATATCTCATGTCGCGCATTTTTTCAGGTGTCGTGCTATTTTGTAGTACTTGTAGAGTACATCGCTACCCCTTTTCCCTGCTCGCTTAATTTCCCTCCCTGGCGATACTTCAATATCATCCCGTGGCTTCTGATGCTTGGAACACCGGTCTCAAGAAAAGGAAAGGAAAAATTAGCGAGTATCTAACTTGGGTCCTGATACGTGTATGATGCTACATTTGACATTTGACACATGCAGTAGCGCTTCGTGCTCACCACCCTGTTAGGTATCTAAATTAAGTGAGTTACTCATATCTCAAACTATTTGAGTTCTAGTTATTAGAGACGTGGAAACTAATTTTACGTATTTTTATTACTACCTTAATAAAATACTAACAGCTCTCACGTGGCATTATTCAAATATCAATTTCGGCACTTTACAGAGTACAGGTATCGAGAACCGGTAAAGGCTCAGCATCCATGATGAAACTTTATTTCCACTTCCATCCAAAGATATTACAACTCATCCTTTCTCACCACAAACTTCACAATTTCCGTCCTACGATACCCCTGAACAAGTTGTTCATACTTTTGACTTAGACTCTCATATCCCTTAGTCTGTTACTTTCCACTTTGGTCAGGGATTGGGCACCCCCCCTTTAAAAAGCAAGCGGGTGATCTTCAAGCACAAACCACGCAGGGTAAATTCACACCAGACCCAAGGTTTCGGCTGAAGAGGCGGGCCTCGCGAAGGGCACGTCCTATTCGCCCAAGCTTGTGGAAAGTAACAGACTAAGGGATAACGGCTTAATTGCTTTCATATTCCGATTTCCTATCCTTCAATTCGCGTTCTAGTTCTTCTACGTGCTGTTTCTACCTCATTCGAAACGTCCTCTGAGATTCACGATTTTGATATCTCCTCCTCTAGATGAACACAAAGATTAACTGTTACAGTTTTATGATTAGGGTATCAACTTGTACCTCTCTAGCTGGAGGATAGATTTGATATGGTTCTGATTGTCCTCGCTCGTATGTATGCTTTCTTGGTCGTCCTAGTTTCCCACTTTTAGTTGGTGGAGCATATTGCTACTTAGGCTCAGACTCAAGAATTGGAGAGCACCCTGCAACCATGTTACTCGTGTTCGGACTTGGTAGTGATATCGAGAATTCCGGAGCAGATAAAAGTGTATGATGCCATTCAAAGAATTGCTTTTGCATATTTTTAGCCTTTTCTATCTGAAGCTGCGAAGGATATTAAATCAAGTTGATATGTAACCTCGACGGCATTCCATTCAAAATCAAGGGCAGAAGTTTCGTTGAAAGTTGTTGAGCTCGACATATCCATAATGTTACTGTCAGGAAAGTCCCGCATAAAACTATTCTCATTGTTCATGACGAGGGATAGTTTTAATGCTTGTTAGGATAAAATATTTTGAGACCGCAAAATAGAGACGAGGAAGAGTGATTATACTAGACTGCAGCATACTCAAGAGTAAGGTTCGTTAAGAGGGCTTTGAAAAGAAAGACATTTTCAAGTTCTGACATTGCGAGACGAGTGACAATAAAAAGAGCTAAGAGTAGTTAAACGCCAGGTTTGGCATTCAATGCTTGTGGGGTTGAACAATGTTTTAAGAAACCACACTCTTCTTCGGCAATCTTCGATCAGTATTTAGATTGAGCATTGTCCTCTTCCTAGTATCAATCGCTCGATTCTAGTGCGCTCAAAACAAGATCGCTAAAGTTTCATGCTTGCTAGGTACGAGCTGACCCAATTTAAAACATGGAAGCGTAAGTCTGATTCGCCCAAAGGCTCTTGGGAAATAGAAGAATATTCTCAAAGTAATCCTCTTCTAGTTTGATAAGCATCTCACTTATTTCCAGTCACGATGTCTAGATTCCTCAACAACACTAGTGCTTACTCAGTGCCTGTGTTTCCATGGAGGCTGGCTGATTCATCTCTACTTGGTCCAATGAAAAAAGCCTTTAAATTCATTATACGTGAAAGCGGCCGCAGGGTCGTCGCAGGGTCGTCGCACAACGTTGACACGGACATGTCAAAAACGATTAAGGACCTATTTAGGATAACAATGAAGTATCATGATAGTCCAAATACCTCAATAATGCGTAAACAATGGACGCATCTCAGTTAAACGCCAGCTGTACGTATAGCCATATCATAATTCTACCGCTCTTAAATCCTGCTATCAGGCGCTCTAGCTAACCATTACTTCCTCTTTCTGGAATAGTTCAAGGGGATCAGCCTCTTGACACGAGTCATCCGACAGCCCAGATCCACTCTACCACACAGAATCCCAACTCACGACAGGACGTCCCACTCAACCAAGATTTCGAATGGATACAGCATGGGGACGCGAGTGCTCGTCGACGGGTTCGAGCACATGTAACGAGAGAGTTTAGAAGGCAGAAGAAAGCTGCTCTGGGCGAGTCGACAAAAGGAGCCAGGGTCAACAAAAGGGGCAGTGAAAGTCCAGATACCGAGATTGAAGAAGTAGTCTCTCTCGCGGTTACGGGGACAAGCATATCAATACCACACTCCAAAGGCGAGGCTGATGCCAGCGCTATAATCCAGGTCCTTCAGTCTTCTCTTGGCTCTGGACGAACAGATCCATTTGCAAGCTTGCCCATTCAGCTGAGTCCTGAGAAACATGCATTATTAGATCACTGTAAGCGCCTATCTTTTAACCATTGCTTTTAATGTGTCATTTGTAGATACTAACCCTCATGAAAGTCTTCTTCGGCGTGGCACCATTAAGTTATACACTTGATAGACGAGCAAACTTTCAACACGTGAAGACGCTCAGCTTCAACGTTGCCCGCCCGAGCATCTCAGCATTACATGTCATTTTATCTGCCGCTGCAAATGATATTGCAGTATTACAAGGGAAACAGGATTCAGAAGATGCGATTATGCATCGTTCTGTAGCTCTAAGTCTTGTTAACAAGCAGCTCGTTCAATGGAAAACAAGTCCTACAGATGCCAATCTAGGTGCAGTAGCTCTACTTGCAGGTAATGAGGTCAGTTATAGAGGCCTTACCCTCACAGTCCAGTCTAGCTAATAATCCATTTACGACAAGCTTCTTTTTGGAACGCCTCAAGATTTCAACACACATATGGACGGTCTTTCAATCATGCTCCAACTCAGAGGAGGTCTCGAAGTCGTACGCGTTGAAAATCCTCAATTGTACTCTATAATAATCTGGTACGTTCGAAAATTCAAACCAGACGAACACATACATACCTAGGTTGGCATTATACTTACATTACTGAAACAGGTTCGACTACTCTGGATCATGCAATCTAGTTTCCAGACGTCGTTTTGGCCCTGCGCAAACAAATGATAACCTTCAGTTACGTTCGGATCCACACGACGTCCCTAAATCCATCCTAAACCATCTTCCTGCGAAATATGACCTCTATGAAGAAATTACAACCACTTTTTCGGGACTACAGACAGTAACTGCAGTGCTCCGATCTGAGCAACCCAGCAATTCTCAAAGATTGGAAAGCTCGGGATTTGTCAGCCAGATGGATTCTGATTTATACAGGTCAATATGTGCACCAGAACGAGAAGGAAATCGAAGTAGGAGACAATATATCCTTCAGACATTTAGACTTGTCGCTTTAATATATACAGCCATAGTCTCTGAGAATGTTGGACCTTTGACTGTAGTGTTTCTCAGCAGGCTTGAGAATCTCTTGAATATTGAGGCAGCGGGTTGGGGAACTGAGATCGTCAGTTTGTTTCGGCTAATTATGGGCAATGATGGGCTTCTGCCAGATACGTATGCAGTACAGATGGGAAAATTAATTGATTCATCGATACCTTTAAACTGGGAGTCTTGGAGGGCTATCAAAAAGGCTTTACTAACATTTCTCGTGTGTGATGATGTTTGTAGTGGACAATTACAGGGGTTATGGAGGCATAGAATTTTCACAATTAATAGCTAGTTCAAGATAAAAACTATATGGTCTGGTGAACGCCACATAAAGAGCTACGAGATTATGAGGAGGACATAAACATTTGGAGAATCAGACTTCTTGATCTGGCTGGTTATACTATATATCCGGAGTGAACCGAAAAGCATTGTACAACAACCACGATTGCAAGATGGATACGAAATCTCAGAGTTTAGTTTAGGTGCTAGAAGCTGAATCTCAAATGTATCACTACATGAGAATACATAGATTGACGTGTTCCACAAACTGCGCCATCCGGTAGCAGCGCATCAGTTAATTTTCATCACCGTACAAGACTACACAAAGTATTTAAGTTCTCTCTATACATACATGCTATAAATACAAGTATCACTTATATAGAATTGAATGCTAAGGTTATGTCCTAGAGGATTTCAAGTATGCCGTGTCTAGTGCTGGCTTCAAATTACACTTTCCCACGTCTTAGAGGAAAAGGCCCCAAGAATTACCACTTTTCTGAGTTGCTTTCTTATAGGGGCATAGTAGCTCACTTGATTTGAGTAACTATCGCCCACTAATCACGTGCTATTAGCATAAACATTATATTCTCATTTTCGTATATTGTCTGAGCCCCGATTAGGTCAATTACGTGGCTATATACGCAGCTCTCGTACGCAAGCTTCATGTATCGAAATAACGTCATTTTGTATGGCATTTAGGCCTAATCCAATGCCTCCTATTTTGTAAATAGACCCTGGCCTCTGCTCTTGTAATTCAGAGGGCAAGTACTCACAATTCACTCATGTATGCATATACCACACCATTTCCACAATATCGAAGTTCTACAGTAACCCACTTGATTTGAGTAACTTGCTTAATCTAAATTTAAGTGGCTGAGTTGATTTGAGAATCTGACCTAGACTTGAATCTTAGCATCTCACTTAGTTTGACTTACCTAATTAAATTTAATATACTGTAACTCACCTTGCTCATACAAACAAAAGCTTGTCTATAGATATTGTATCTCCTGTAAAGGACAATCCCCACCACGGAACCTTAACGAAGAGTCTTAGTAAAGTAACAGTCACGTAGAAGTATACTTTAATCAATTCACTTTATGTTATTTGAGTAGTTGATTTGAGTAACTCATCTAATTTAGACACATAAGTCAATTCACAATGAGAGTGGTCTGGAGAAAGAACTCATATTGGTAAGTCAATGGCAGTAGAAATATTCTATTACGACTTCTTCTAGAAGTGACTACCTCGCTTCATTTATCTGATTAAGTTCAATTCTCTTGTTCGACCTCGGTAGCTTCAGCCTCTGCTGGAGCTGCAGCTTTCGTAGCTTGGTCATTTGCAGCTCAATTTTGAACCTTCTGACCATTCTGACCGACCTCAATAACCGTTACTGCTTTGGCTGCACCTTTTTTTGCTTGTGTGGCAGCATCGGCGGCATTAGCTGTTGCATTTTCACCTCCAGCGGCCGCCTCTTCCTCGTTAGCCGCTTCCTCATTGGCTGCTCCCTCGTTAGCCGCTCCCTCGTTAGCCGCTTCCTCATTAGCCGCTCCCTGTGCACCGTTTTCACCAGCTGCTGCACCATTATTAGCATTCGCTGTTCCATTTTGAGCGTTTGCAGCTTCATTTCCTCCATTGGCTTCTTCAGCTCCTGCTTCGGCGCCTGCTATGAAGTTTGAAGTGTTAGTAAGCCATTCATTGAGAGAGTAGAATTATAGAGAAAGCAGATGTGAATTTTTGGGAGAAGGGTAGCAAGCGAAAACCAAAAAGGTACTATAGCAGGTTGGATTGTGGAGTTAGAAGATAGAGAATAGAGTACGAACCGGCTACTGCTTGGGCGGCGGCGGTAAGGTCTGTTCCAGCCTTTTCAACTGCGGCTCTTAAGGCCTCAAGTTGGGCAGCAGTGTCACCAGCTGCAGCTATTTTGTTGAGTTATTAGTATTTAGATTCACAAGCATGTAAAACTCTGGAGAGATGAAATGGAAGTGAACACTTCGAACCATAATGGCCAGAAGGAAACAAGAGAAAGGGTGAATTTTGGAGTTTGAAGATGAGTATTTGAGTACGAACCTGCTGCTTCATTGGCATCGGCTGCTTCGTTGGCATCGGCTGCTTCGTTGGCATTGGCTGCTTCATTGGCATTGGCTGCTTCATTTGCTTTGGCCTGTTTTTCTCCTGCAGCTGTACCAAATAGTGAGTTAGTATATTCCAAATTGATCGTCTGTGACTTCGTGAAAGCTTAAGAGATTTTGAAGTAGATGAGAGAAAAGGGGTTTTCATCGGCATGAAAGCACGAAAGTGAAAGAACTAACCAGCTGCTGCTTGCTCAGTTTGAGCAGCAGCGCCAGCTTTCGCTGCCTCTGCTTTATTTCTGGTAGAAATTCTTCGGTTGAAAACATCTAAGTCACGAGTGGATGCGACCTGCGCTGGTGCACCCAGGACCGAGACAGCCTGGGAAGCGACGAGAATGAGTGAGAAAATTGCGGTCTTCATGTTGATTGACAGATAGTCGTGTGTACTTTGGCTTGTTTAAATGTTCTACGTTTAGGGAAAGTGTAATAAGTTCGATTATAAGCGAGTTAATGAATGTTTGTAAAAGTTGAATGTCGACACAGTCGAGAATAGAATGTAGAAAGAGAATGAACTTGAAGATGAAAAGGGAACTTCACTTGTGTTGTTGAAGTGTTTATATAGCGAAATCTAAGTCTGAGTACCTTTGTACAGTATGTCAGCGCTAGTAGGCACATCCTGGTCCATCTCCCCTCGCTCCGTATTTTTAGGGCGAAGATTGGCACATACCAAACATAGTTCGTCTCCAAGGAACGACAGATTTTCTTATTTCTTGTCGTCTAGCTTAATTCTTTCGTCTTACTCGTGATGTGCTTGTTCCCACTGACGTACATTTCTTTGCCCAGTCTACGGCTTTGTGTCATCCGAAGTCTTGGAGTCAAATCCGAAGTCTTGGAGTCAAGGTGTTTCGTATCGGCTTCGTCTCAAGTAGAGTGACAAGCGCAATCTTTAGCGATCGACCCCATGAAACCTAGATTTTTTTAACCTTATCTAGTTATGCCAGCTCGGTTTCTTTCCTTTTTGGCGCGATTTTGTGAAATAAGCAGCTGTGCATGAATGATCCCTTGGACCTCCCCGGAAAATCGGTGTATCAAAAGAGGTAAATCCTCTTTCAGGAAGATCTTGGCTCTTGTTGAATGGATTAAGACAATGTCATAGACAGGCATTGAAAGGTGTAGTGATAGGACACACTTGCCTACATAGTTATTAGAATACATTATGCCAAGAAACAGCCAACAAGAGAATCCGACTCCTCGAAATAAGCCTTGCATATCACTGCCTAGCACGTCAAAAGTGCTTAGATAATCTGATGCGTTTGTTCCTACGCAAGGACCAGGATTCAGTTAAGGTTAATCTTTAGCTCTCAGAGCAGACGCCGGGTAGATGTCACCGACGCTCTGAAACAGCGCCCAGAACCATCCGTATTGTTCGGTCCACACTTCGCTTAACCCCTCAGTCTTCTAACGAGTTTGTTTTAGCACGCCTCTACAGCATCCCGCCAAATATATTCTGTTCTGTAAATGTTTTCCAAGTCATTGAATTTGTTGTGAGATTGTTGAACTTGCGATCCAGCCTTTAAGTGCATTTATACTTCTATTTCTATCAGACTAATGCAGGACGCGCTTTAGTACGGTCCAAAGTGCTGTCATGACCATCACGTAACATTAGATCAACTTGATCAAATCAGGCCCATTACTTAAGCCAAATAGGTCGCCAAATGGACAGCTGCCCAAGTCAAGTCAGTTTTCAAGATAACTTAGTTACTGACGTCAAGCTAGTCACATGGCGCTTTTGATTTCCACGGAATATATTTTAAGGCCACTTTAGTAGCTCCAAGTTTCGCACTTGTAAAATATACAAGTCCTAATAGCCTCAAGTAGGAACTAAGACATAATTTGCACTTAGTGTAAATAGTGCTAGATTATCATTTAGTAAAACATTTACAGCTAATAGCCTTCTTCTGTGTTGTCGCTTCTGCTATCCTTATCCGTGCTCTTATTCTGTTAGGTCCCTTCCCCCTCGATTTCAACCCTGTCATTGATATGCTCCTCTTCACCCAGATGGCCCGCATAGCTCGAATTATCCTTATCGACAATGGTGTCTTCCTTACTACATAGACTAGCTCACAGCTGATTCCAAGATTTTAGACTTCATGTGTTTGGCTATAGGAAGTTTAGAGGTCAGAGAATACGCCTACCTAAACTGGTTTGAATAGTTGTAAATAACGAAGCGCCATTAATCACTTAGATGCCCAAATACTCCGACATGCTAAGTCTGTATTTATTTCCAAGCAGATTCACTATCTCAAAGATGTGATCGAATTTTAAGGAGCCTGTGTTACGCTTGCGTGGTTACAAAATTGGCCCCTCTCAATTTAGTATGAGAAAGCATCCTATTTTGGATTGAGGAATAAATATCCATTATATTTTGTAGATATGTCAAGTTCTTTGCACCAGACAATAGAATGCTAGCTTTGAAGACTACAGGAGCAATATTGCAAGAATATGGGCAAAGTAGCTGCTAAGCGACTTCGTAGTTCATCGCCTCTCTCACAGGAGTAAAAGTTTATTATCCGTAGGTAATCGATGGGTAGATTGGATTTAAAAATTAAGAATAGTCGTAAATCTCTCTTGTCGTTAATTATATATACATATAATAGTGAAATAGAAATCCATTCCCTATCATAATGCATTCTTCTATAAGATCGAAGTGCGAGATAATAATTTAGACGCCGCCCAACTCCTTGTTTGTAAGCCCCGAAGCCTATCACCAAGTATCGAACTTCTGCTGGAAGACAACGCTTGTATACAAATGATTATCGTTCTTCTGGGTATTAAAACAATAAAGCTTCACTCGATGGAATCCTGTAAATTCCGAAATAACTCCTACAACAACGTCAAGGATCTCTTGCACGGATTTAGAGCTTTGAAATTGTCTCTGTGCTTGGCTCATAGCGTTAACGATATCCAGGGAAGAAAACTCTCTAAATCTTCTTTGCCTTGCGATCTCGATCGATGACTGGAAGCGGTTTGCTTGCGCTTGTCGTGCTTTTCTCAATTTCCTCTGGCGAAAAATTGAGGCCAGTCGGACGAACCCGTGTCACTTGTAAAACCTTGGCCCTACCAACGTCTTTCAAATAAAACGCATTTGTATATTCCTCGAATTCGCATATCACCAAGCCTTGTGGGCTTGGCGCAAGATGAATAGCGCACCAGAGACGAGTCTCAGGTTCATATGGAAAAGTGATAAACATCGGGAAGACATCGAGCCGAGATTCCTCTTTCATTGCATCGGGGTTTTGTAGAGCGTGTTGATTCTCGCAACCATCTAGTCCCGCACATCAGCATTCAGGATATCGAGAAAGGACTTGAGTGCAAAGAGTTGCTCTGGGCCATATCCTAGAACTTTACGCGTGTTCTCACTAGCAATCCTTACTTCGAGCTGGCTAGTCGTATTGTACTTGAGGCTGACCAAAGCCCCGTAATTCTGGACCGCTCCTGGTATATGGATGGGCTCGTCTTCGCATCGCCGGTACGCGGGCTTGTTGTCATCCGCGACTGCACCTGGTAGTACACCTGGAGCCCCCGATATCGATGGATTGTAGCTTGAATCTCTCTGAGACCCTTCTCGACTCCCCACTATCCTGTGTTCCAGTAATACCGCTACTAGGGTGCGAGCTTAGGGTCGATACCGTGTGCCACCTTCCTAAGACGTCTGTTATGGAACCTCAGTTGCTATCTCCTCCTGCTGTAAGGAGTGTGCTGAACTTACTGTATTCTCATTTATGGTAGTTGCCTCCGGATCGAAAAAAAGATTGCGTTTGGGGTACAGACGCTCAACGGCATAGTCACTAGGTGCCAAGAACACCCCGACCTCAGACTCAGATCATCTAGGTTGGACATCTCAAGCAAATTCCTATGGAGCCTAAAAGCTCTTTGATTTTGCTCTGAAGGTTCCTAGAGGACAAGTGTCATCCGTTGGAACGATATTAGAAATGCAAGAATAATATCGCAAAAAAATGTTTCTCACTTATGGCAGTTTTGCTCTTGAGCCAAGACGGGAGTGCAGCCTGAGCGGTTTTAAAGTTCCAGACCAACACTCGCACGACTTGATCCCGTACTCACCTCAGACTTCAATGTTGAACTTTCCGTTTCTAATTCTACAATCCTTGTTGTGAAATTTTTTTCTGTTCTCGCCAACAATATATGCTAGAGAGAAAATTAGCTCGCATCTTAAATAATAGACAGGAATTTATACTTCTCCGGCTATGGCTTTAAACGAAGCCCTAATAGAATGCTTGCTTAAGCTCTTCTCGAAGAAGTGCTCTCTTGTTAGTAGATATTTCTAAGAGTAAGGATCCTCTTTATTTGCTATTAAACAGACTTCCAAAGGATCGATTAATATTCCTAGCTTGCTTTCTTTTGCGGCTTAGTAATCTAAATTAGATTTGAGCCAACGTAGTAGGGCTTACTAATGTACTCTAATGGCTTTCCCGACAATTAGTCCTTTATTTAGCACGATCCACGTTGCTTGGTCGGGGTGAGGTCATTTTGTGGTAGATAAATATGTTTTATAATAATAAAGGCATTTAGGTTATTTTATATAGGTTAAGATAGTTTTTGAGGAAGATTTATCCTCTATACTATAATATACGAGTGTCTTTTATATTTGACCACAATGTAGGGGAGCCCGAACGGGTCCCCTTAGAAATAGATATTTTAGCGTTGTTCCTAGGGCTTACAAACGGTTCCGGAATTACCCGCGTGACTTCATTCAGCCGAGCCAGCAGTATATTGATGACAATCTCCAGAACGCAGTATAGAGGTAGCGAAGCGTATAAGTAAGGAAATAAGGACGAGAAAGGAGGCTCTTGTAATTATTTTAGAAGCATTAAAGTATCACTATCTTAATCATAGTATTAAAAAGTAGGTGGTCTTAGTGATCTAACTAATAAGATCTTATAATTATCTTTGGGTTTGGCTATAATTGAAACAATATTTGCTCCTAATCAATAAGGCGAACAATCTAGTTATAGCAAGCCAAAATCAAATCCTTTAAGACATCTGTCCTCCTTGCAACTTGAATTCTTCCCGTGATCAATCACCGCACAAGGTTCTGTTCAAAACAGCAGGGAACAACATCCTATAATATACGAAGGATAAATTCATTAGTAATAAGCGTAGTCTAAGCGTTTTTAGTTATGTGACCTAAATAACCTTACTTGTAATTTATACTATTCTAAACTTCTAGCCTATATTATTAACTACTATAATACCTAAACACCTATATCTTAATAAAGCTAACAAGGGTGTCTTCCTTAGGCGTATTAACAATAGAATAGACCTTATGCCGGCAGCAAAGAGAGCTTAAATCGATCCTTAGACTGTACGTCGAATTAAAAGAAAATTAGACGAAATTCAAGTATACAATAACAGCTACAACCTCCCTCCTCCTTTAATGTACAACCGGGTAGCTATTAAGCCAAAGCTAGGGAAGCTACGAGTAATGTCTAAGATAGATAGGAATCGATTAAAGGAGGGCATTAAGCAGGATAGGCATTATTAAGAGATAGGACAATATAAGGTAGCACAAGAGCTTAGAATTCTAGGATCTATATCTACTATTCGGAGGGAGATAAAGGCACGCTATATTAATCGAGTTAAGCCTACAAAGAAGCTTACCCTTACTCCTATACAAGAAGCCTAACAATATAAGATTGTATTATTAAGGAAGCATTAGACATTAGATAATTAGAAAAGGGTAGTATAGACAGATAAGGCTACAATACTTGTTAGAGAGTACTAGGGTAGACACTTAATATTATAAACGCTAGATAATAAGTACAACAAGGATTGCATTAAGGTTAGGTATAATAACTATAGCAAGGCAATGTTCTAAGGCTTATTTTTATATAATTATAAAGGACCTTACTATATCTACCTTAAAGAAACACCTAAGCAAAAAGCGAAATACTAAGATATTATTAATAAATATAATATAGTTTTACTACTATATAAACAAGCAGAATAGGCCCGTCTACAAGCTAAAGATGTTCTTAAGTAGCAGAGGCTTAGAAGAAAGAAACTAGGCAAGCTAGCAATATAGGAGGTGTTTTAGAAGAAATTAATAATAAAGAGAGGGGAGGGTAAGGGAGGAGTTAATCTTATAAGGTATTATTAAGAGGTTGTTGTTCCTATACTTATTCTATTTATAGATAGGCTTAATTTAATAGATAGGCTACCTTTTATTCTCTAATAAGATAGTGCCCTATCTTACACAAGTTAATACACCTCTCTATTATTTAAGCAGAAGGGCTATTTAATACATAAACACCCTAGGAATTTACCTAAAATAAATACAATTAAGTATACTTAGATACTAATAAGGATAGCTATTACGAATAGATAGAATTAGCCTTATATATTAGAATAGACAGAAAGGGCATAGTATACGGAATAGGATAAAATAGATTAAGATACAATAAGGGAATAGGTTTCTAGACAGATAGATATTAATTAAAGGATCTTAGACGATAAGGGAGGTAATAAATTTTATAGATAGAGGTTAAATTGCTGTTGCTATTACTATTAGAAATAGAGGTAATTTTAATGATTTTAATGCTATTCGGAGTGTACGGACCACGCTTATTACTAATGAATTTATCCTTCGTAGTATTCTTTACTTACTAATTAGTTATTTTAGCTTTATAAAATAAACCAAGGAAAGATACAGATTTTTTAATAGTTTAATTATCTTATAAGGTTAAGAAGTATATAATAAGTAAAATTAGCTAGGAATTATAAGTAAAGAAGCAAAAGTAGTTCGGTCTTGTATACGGGGTTTCTTAGTAAGGCGAATCTGATTAGTAGTAGGAACCCTATTACAACCACCCCGTTTCCCCTAATACCTACTAGGGTTTAGTCTCAGATCTGGGAAATGTGGCAGCTGACTGATCAAACCCCCTTGGTGGTACGATTATTAGGGCGTGGTTTACTAGATCGAACGGGCGGGATAGTATTACTGCACATGAAAATCGGCCGTGACTCTCCACGATTTGTGGTTGGATAGAACGTAAGCGATCGATTATGCCTTTCCTAACCGTGGAGCTGAGTCGGCTTGGGCCGTAATCTTAGCAGAGAATAAGTGGCAGGGAGGTTATCATTCTAGTCAGTCTACGGGGGCTGGCTATAAACACACTAGTGGTTGTCTAATAGAGGCTAGCTACGTCCACCAAGTTCAAGCAGCTTCTTTACACTTTAGAATCTGGCCTAAAATATCTTCTAATATTCTAGAACACGGCTCTGAAATCATTTGTCGATTTGTGGAAATAGGAGCTCTGACGCCACAAAAGTCAAATGTTGCTTGGACTGGTCACATTTTCCAGAACGCCAAATATGGCTTGTGGTCAGTTATAAGTCTCATAAGACACACCTATTGTCCTTGGAGGAAAGAGAAGTAAAGAATCTCTCCCAGGTGTTCCGCCTTTCCACACCTACGCCGTGACTATTGTCATTCTCTCCTCCTTCTCTCCCCTCCTCTCTGCTATCTCTTTGCCTTCCTTGAATCCGCCAATTTCTTGAGGAAAATGGAATCGGCACTCACAAATCCCGAAGTTGACGCCCAGTCCAAGGTCTCTTTAATCTTGGCCGTCCTCATTGTCGGAACCATCCTCTCGACCACCGTCGTCGTCCTTCGGCTCGCCACTCGCCTTACCCTTCTCCGAACCGGCCTTGATGACTGGACTATTGTCGTTGCGTTGGTATGTCTCGGATCGTGGTTATTCCAACCTTCAATAACTGACATGTTGTTTTACAGGTCCTCGCGATTGGCTCGACTGTGGCAATCGGATTAGGTTCGTTGGAAAGCTTGGCTCTATTGTTATAAATATTGACGTGTTTTTTCTTAGAGACTAAATTTGGGCTGGGTCGACATGTGTGGACGCTCTCTCCAGCAGATATAGTTTCGTACCTTAAGGTAAATGGGCTCTATTTCTTACTCTCGGGAGATGATGTTAATCCGGCGTAGTCGTTCTATGCCAGTATTCTTGTTTATAACGCTGCTCTCACTTGCGTCAAAATCTCTATTTTACTCCAATACCGCCGTATTTTCACAGTGCCGGCAATGCAGCGGGCCACCGCCATTGCTCTTGTTATTATTGTCTGTTGGGGCATCGCTCTACTTGCTATGTTAGGCATGATATGTGTACCCATCACTTCGCTTTGGGATCCAACCGTCCATGGGAAATGCATCCCTACGCTACCGGCATATTACGCTCCAGCCACGATCAATATATTCACCGATTTTGGTATCTTTATTCTCCCTTTAACGGCAATCAAGTCCCTGATGCTGCCTAAGAAGCAGAAGATTGCCCTCTTTATTACCTTCGGTCTTGGTTTTTTGTAAGTTTTTCCTAGCCCTGGTGTTACTGTATGTAACTAATAAACCCTAACTAGGACCTGCATCATTTCCATCGTCCGCCTCGCTACGCTCTGGGTCATCGCAAAATCAACCGACCCGACGTGGGACAACGTGAATGCGGCGATTTGGTCGTATGCAGAACTCAGCTGTGCGATCCTCGCAACGTGCCTCCCAACACTTCGGCCACTCGTGGTCAAATTCATGCCTCGATTGATGTCCGGCCTCTCTGGGAACGGTCCCAATTCAGGTCGCTACGAGGGATACTCCCACTCGACTGGGGCATTAGCTAAAACTACGAGCATACCTAGCGGACCAACCGGCACATCGACGGACAGCACTGATGCCTTGCATAGCCACGTAGAGTATGGCCTTCGGCAACTTCCCCCAAAGAACGCCGAGGCCGAGGAGGCCTACACAGCAACTGTAATTTACGGGGGCAGCTCCGACGCCAAATCGTTTGGTGGGAGTATGCGGTCTGGCCAAGAGAATAGCAATGGGATCAGAGCTGTAACGGTAGTCACACACGGAGTCCAGTCAAGAGAATAACAGTTTATCTCAAAGATACTCCTGTATATACCTGTTCAGTTTCAATGTCTAGTAGTTTCCCTAGGTTGACAGCTAACTAGGATAGAGGAACCAGCTAGGAGAAACTATGTTCTAAGCTAGATAGTCTTTTGGTATATTTAAACCCTCCTCTGTTGCATGTAAAGGATATACAAGTGTTAATGAATATAGAACAACCTAAGGCGCTTTATACTAGTTTTTATATTATTGTAGCTTAATAATACTTTTAATAATTAATAAATTTGTTTATTCTATAACTATTAAAAAGATATATAACTTATAGTAATACTTAGTAAGTAGAGATAAACTTAAATAATATATAATTAAAATAGTATATAAGTAGAATACTATAATTAATTAAACTTCTTTATAAAAGATAATTATAAGTTTTATTATATAAAGTTAAAACTATTATTGGTAGTATTATTTATTTACTTTTTTAATACTTTTACTTAGATTATATATAAAGTAATATTATTACAATAAAGAGAAGTGGTTTATAGGAGAGACGTGGTTTTCTGTTCTAGGGTCGGGTGCCCGATGATGATCCCCGCCAAGCGGGCATAGTCACGTGGGCGGCGTGCAGATTAGCGAGCGGCTAAGGCTGCGTAAAACAATGACCAAAACCTGCTGAATTCGGCAGCCCAACCGCAGTACGGAGGTTCTAGTTAAATGTCGTGCAAATACAGGCCATAGGCCTGTAGCTTAGGGGTAATAGCGTATTAGAGCCTATAGATTACCGCTTAAATATACTAGCTTCCCTTGCCCTCTAAAGGGTGGAGTTTTGCATAAAGGCCCTATACTATCCTACCTTTAGCGTCTAAGCACCTTATGGTTATAGGCCTGCAAGAGGACGCTATAGCCTTAGGCTACTATAGGCTTTGTAGCCTATATTCGCACGACTTTTAACCGGAACCTCTGTACTTTGTTATAAATTAAAATAATAACGTCGAAGGTAAGTTTACTTAGATAGTAGCGTAGCTTCGATCCGAGGCCTTTTTATGTCGAAGCATATTGTTGCGAGTACGAAGTGGTACTTACCTACTATGCTGGGTTATTTTGGATACCGGAACTAGGCGAGGTATGATAGGCTGTACCGTTCCACACTAAGGTACTTATTTTCCATAAGTGAATTCACGTGCTGGTAGCTGTCTGAAGTGCTAAGCGAGCGAAAAGAAAGTGCCGTCTTCATGTCCAGTAGGGGTTCTTTGCTTCAATCATCTATTGGCACCTAGATTTTCTTAGCGACCTCTCTAGCGGGGATCACAAAAGGTAGTTACATCATACAAGAGATTTTAAACACTTAGCTTCTGCACGTCAGCATTGGGAAGCAACAACGCGAGAAATAGCATTTGATAATCTATTATTTCCGCGGTGCAGTTGAGTGGGGAAACCTTATTCAGAACGCAGCTTGGCAGACGGCTCAAAATCATCAGATATTACATGGATCATGTACGAAAGTTATTACTTGTGGCAGTAGTCCACTCGGTTCGTGCAATTGAGATTCCGTCGCTTGGCAAAATGCGGGGGTGGGGAATGTGGACCTTTGCCACCAAACATCCACTCTCCTCTTATTACAGTAGTTAGTACTCTGGATACTTTTAAAGGCCCCCGAGTGTGCCGAAAGCCCAAATCTCGATCATTTTCTAGTCCCCTACGTAAGTACTAAACTAGTGAAACTTGAGATCCAAATTTCAACATCCACGCTTCCAAAATGCCGAGCACGAAGACCATAGAAGAAATCGAAGGCCAGTTAAAGTATCCTGCGGAAGTAGATTTCCCTCCGACTCCATTTTTCCTAGGGGCAGAAGAGCCATGTCGATTCGAGGGTGAGGTATACAATTGTATGGTGCGCGGGAGAATTCCAAAGGAGATCGATGGAACGTACTATCGTTGTATGCCTGATGCGTTGTGGGCTCCCTTGTATGAAGATGATATTTCCATCAACGGCGATGGAGCTATCGATGCTATTCGCTTTAAAGATGGCCATGCAGATTTCAAGCAAAGATTCGTCCGAACCGAGAAATTTCTTATTGAGCGAACTGCGAGGAAATCTGTCTTTGGAAAATACAGGAATCGTTATACTGACGATCCTCGGGTAAAACACAAAATTCATTCTACTGCAAATACTCATGTCGTCTATTTCGAAAAGCAACTCCTAGCTCTCAAGGAAGATTCTCGTCCATATGCAATGGACCCAAATACACTAGAAACAAAAGGTGTGTTCTATTGATCTATTGATATAATTTGTCTACCGAATAGTCCTAACAACACCCAGGAAATTATGATTTTCATGGGCAATACACGGCTCCCACTTTCACGGCACATCCAAAGATTGATCCCCGGACTGGAGAGATGATTACTATGGGCTATGAGGCAAAAGGTGATGCGTCTACAGACGTGGTATATTACCTGTTTGACAAGAACGGCAAAAAGCTCGAAGAGTGCTGGTTCAAAGTTCCGTATGCTTGCATGATGCATGATATGGGTGCATCTGACAAATGGGTAATATTCATCGTCAATCCATTAGCAACGGTACCCATGACCATGATGGAGAAAGGTCACAAGCATTTTGCCTGGGATGATGATAAGCCGCTCATGTTTGGCATTCTACCTCGGCGTAATCCCAAGCCTGAAGACCTGAAATGGTTTCAACATCCTAGTGCATTCTACGGTCATACTGGAAATGTTTTTGACGGTGAAGACGGATGCGTATATCTTGATGCTCCTCTCACCCATGGAAATAAGGTATAGCCCAACTTTCAGTACCCTTTCTAGGGAAAAGCTGATCATTCAAAGTTTTGGTTCTTCCCACCACTAAAAGGTGACCCGAAACTAAATACCCAGCAATTCAAAAGCCACTATGTGCGATGGAAGTTCGATCCGAAGTCCAACGATCCAAATGTAAAACCGGTGGAGCTCTTTGACTTACAAGGTGAAATGCCGAAGGTCGATGACCGATTTTCAACGAAGCCGTACAATACTTTCTTTCTATGCATGACTGATACTTCTCTGAATCGTGATGCTGCAGTTCTTGGTGGCACTTATAATTCAGTTGCTAGATGCGATATTGACACCAAGTCACGTACACATTGGTGTGCTGGCGTTAATACAGCATTGCATGAAGTGGCATTCTGCCCTCGCTCAAAGGACGGTAAGTCAATGCCACTCAAACCTTGTTTACCTGCAGATGGAAATGGACCTTATTTTACACAAGCTAACATCATATATAGCGCCTGAAGGTGATGGTTGGGTAATGACCATCGCTAACCGTCGCGACACCAGGCTCTCCAGCCTTCTGATTCTTGATACGGCAAACATTAGCCAAGGGCCAATCGCTATTGTAGAACTACCGTTTCGACTACGAGCAGGAGTCCATGGTTCTTGGGTTCCAGCTGAAGATCTTGGAGAACGCTTAGATCTTTGCGATATGAGTGGCATCACCGATGAGATGCGGAAGGAGTTTGAGAATACTAGGGTTAATCTGCCATTGTGAATTGGTATTAGGAAGCCTCGTGGAGTATGTAATTGAACTATGTAACAGCAGTGTTTAATTTCTCATGGCTGTCTTGGGGTCCTTTTGCTAGTGTCATTCTAGCTCAAGCGAATGGTAATTCATTACTTTTATGTTAAGGCAAATCTTGCCTGCCCACGAAGAAGGTAATTCTTGAGATTGGATAATGAGATAGGCAAGATGAGATTAGCGATGAGTGACTTCTTCAAAAAAAAAAAACTATTTCAGCAAGGGTTAACAGGCAACACCGAGCCCTCTTTACAGTACCAAGACCACTGGCGGGGCCTCAAATAATGGAACCTATGCTAGTTATCCTCAAGGTCTCACACTTTAGAATATCTTCATAGACGCTTGCTTGAAGAGATCATGGGATCGTTGACTGTAAGCATCTATTGGATTTAGCGAGCATATCACCAGCCATTGAAATAACGAAATAAGAAGAAATAAATTCATCTTTGATTTAAAGGGACTGATAATTTAAGTATTTTAAACTCATATCCAAATAGCAACCATCAGTAAAGGACCGGTAGTAGTTGAATTTAGGCGACGGCGTTCATAAGGAGGACGATCAAGTGACGTATCAGCCACTGTAGCTAAGACCAACTTACTTTCTGGGGTAGCTTCCTTCTGTACATTGTCAACGTAAACAATCTCAGAAGTCCAGTACAACACCATAAAAACTCAATCCGTGAGAATGAAATAATCCTGCCTGCACAATTCTCACAATTACTAGCTTCTGCAGTCAGCGGATAAGGCCGAGGAGCCCGATGCCCCATTTGCTTGCGAACAACAAATTGTCGACCAGGCATCTTCTTCCCTCTACTCTCCCGAACTCCTCAATTCACCCATTGCCTCCGTCAACAGCCTTCAAAACGAAGTTAGTACCCTTCGTAGCGATGTCTCGTACCTCCAACGAAAGAATGCTACGCTAGCTACGAAAGTCGACATTCTGCAATCTAATTCAGGTATACTGTTTCGTCGTTTCCCTGACTTGCCTTCAGAGATTCGTTGCATGATCTGGGAGTTTGCTCTTGCTGCTCCGTAGATCCTCAGGTTTTCCGAGGAGGTGGTAAGCTGAAGTCAGGTCAATGTTACGATGCAAGCGTGCAAGGAAGACCGGAACACACTATTAAAGATGCAGCTACCCTTTTTCAGTCTTGATGAACACTTCTATTGGCCGCGCACATTAGGAGCGGAGCAGCACTGGCAGTCTTTTTTAAAAAAAAACTACGCCAATCTCTCATCGGATATCATCTGGCTAGGAGATGAAGAGCAGGACTATTGCCTTGGCCGAGGCATATATTTCTATTGTGTTAAATGCATCCGTGATAACAAACCATCCTCATCACAGGTTTACGTAGAACCCGGCATAACTAGACGGACAATTCCCGAATGCGGACACGAATGGCTGAAAGGCGTGGCTATCAATCATTCTACCTGGCGAGATCCCGAGGTCATAGCCCTCGACCCCGGTGATCTCTCGATTCATTCTTTTAACAGATTCCTTCATCATGAACTCAATGGACACTTTGCAAATGCCCCGAAATGTCCGCGAACTGTACCTGGTGGTTGGAAATACCAAGACACTATACATGGATAGAAATGCGACTTTCATACGCCCAAGACTTGGTCCGAAGCGCCTTATTGGGCAAGATATAGCTAAAAATCGTACATGGGAAGATCTTCGGGCTGAGAAAGTTAGTGTTATGGAAACATTCAAAGCTAAACTTAAAGCTACGAGAGAGAAGTTAATGAAAGGTATTTAACTAGCGTTCAAAAAGATCTGTTATATTGTTATTTATCCTAGCCTGGCTTCAGAATTGCCCACGTCTGAGACAGTACTATACGTATATGATGACCGGCGCTCCTTCGAAGACTGGGAAGTTCCCAAGGTCACATATGTCGAAGTAGTCACGAAGGTCGATGATTACTTCTTTCAGCGCGAATACGAGTGATTCTGTGGGCGTGACAAATTGCTCTTGGACAGATGCTGAGATACAGAGACCACAACATATTATTCACGCACAGGTATCTTTTCTAGAGTTGGGTTTCTAGGTAATCACGCCAGATGATCTATTTCACTTCTTCACTAACGGTTTTTGCTATTGCTCCACCCTCGCTTCAAGATTATCTGCGAACCTTACTTCTAGGGCTTAAAACTTAGCTCGAAGATGCTGTTCTAAGTGTTTTTACAATACTGACACGTCCCATCGTTACCACTACCTGCCGAGTTGTCTGGTGTTTTTGCCCGAGGTTGCCACGGCTTGCACCTGCAGGAAGAAGTTTCTTCGATATCTATAGATGGCTTCCTTTAGCAGTTATACACAATGCCGTTGTAACCTCAAAATAGTTACCCGGAGCATTAATCTCGGCCTTCGAACGTAGCAATAGGTTGATAATGGCGGTATCACCACTAGTAATCGACTCTGCAAAGCTGTTACACCTTTATATTAATCGGAATAACAATGAGATGTCTTGTACTAAACAGATTTTGTTTATAATCACATCTCTGTTTCATTTAAAATTACCTTAGGTAAGTATCTAGCTATGTACAAGAAAAGTCTTATAACAGATAATTGACGCCAGAGTATACGTAATGCCTGCATCAGAAAAGCAAGCCGAAATGCGAGCATTCGGTGTATGGGTATCGATCGGTATCCAACTCCAACATCACACGTAACATATCTCCAATCCTCTCATCATCTAATCCTTCGAATCATCAATAAACATCAACATCTTCCTCAAACCCACCCCGTCTTACCTCATCTCACCCCATTTCAACAATTAAACATTATTCCACCATCCACAGCCTTCTCCCTCAGAATTTCATCTCACCACCCCAACCCCCCACTCAACTCAACTCAACTCAACCAAGCCCAACTCCCCGTAACCCTCCCCAAATCCTCATCAGCCAACTCCTCAAACATCGTCAAACTCAAATCCAAATCGACAGCCTTACACCCCACACAACGATCCACAACCGTAACATCAACACTCCTATTAGAACCCACACTCTCATCATACCTCTGAATCCGAATCTTCATTCCACATAATGGATTAGCATTCGGATTTCCAGAGGTACTAGCTGCGTCGAAGATGACATGTGAGACGGCGCAGATGGAATCGGTGGAAGAGGATGTGATTCCGCAGGCTCCGAGTCCGGGCGCGTAGTATGTTAGGTCTCCGGTGAAGATTCCGGTGTTGGAGGGGAGGGGGAGGTTTTGTGAGGATCTAGGAGGGGACGTTATTGTGTTAGTTTTAGGTTCTTTATATAGATGATCCGGCTGAGAAGATGTAGAATGAGAGGTGAAGCTCTTCTCAGCCAGGAATAAATCATACAAATCATATAAATCATAAGACTGAAGAAAAGAGTAATATGAACGTACTTGTGCTTCTTCAACCCCAACCCCAATCCCAACCCCAAAATCAAAGCCAACAAAACAACAGCCACAATGGCCCCCACAACAACCATCATAGTCTTCCTACTTCGTCCATAATACGTCCTATCAACCGGAAAAGAATTATTAAACCGTCTCGAAAACGCAAATTGTCCCGGAGCAGGAGGACTCGAAATCTTAGTCTGCGACGGAATCTCAGGATCAGAAGAGACAGCACCAGCACCCACACCAGGGATCTCGGAATCAGGTTCGCGCTGATCTTCAGCTTCGACTTTGGTTGCGAACAGTCCTTCTTTTGGTTGTGAGGATGAAGAGAATAGATTCGTGAAGAAATTGCCTGTTTTGCTATTTCTTGTCGTAGTGGGTGTTTTGCCTTCCCAATCTGGGAGTTGATGTTGTATGGTGGTAGCTGGCGCCGTCGCCGTCGCGCTGGTCGAGGGCGGCGCGTGTGAGGAGAGGTCAATAGGCATTATTATGATAATCGGTGTAGTTGTCCAAGTACGTGCGATTGTAATTGCATAACGAGGGTATCGAGTGAGGGTATATTATTATGTAGGAGGGACGAAAGTCGCTGACGCGCTGAGGTCTGCGAGATGAGAGAAGAAGTGGGAAAAGTGGAAATTTCCAAGGGTCCGAGTCCTGTTTTTTTGACAAATTGACGCCAAGCTTTGTGATCGATTCCCGTCGGCTCCGCATATCGCTACTTTAGCGCCATCGTCTTTCAGGGGGTGGCGCTTTTAAGTACACCAGTAGCAGTTCGTCGGCTGTCTTAAATTCTGACTTTATTCTTATTTTTATTCTTATTCTTATTCCCCCAGTCCATCACAGTTATCTTCTAGTTGGTAGCGTGTGAAGGAAACTAGCTACAATAACTACTACACGGAGCAATACAACTCGTGTGCTCTCGAAAACTCAACTGTCAGACTTACTGGGACTCCCTAAAAGTTGCTAGACTTCACCACCAATCACTTACTACTCCACGACAACAGCGTACAATATCCACAAATCTAACAAATAAGCATACTTTTAATTGCCGTTTGCTTCATTATCTACTTGCTTGCCGCTAAGATTATACCCAAGATATCAATAAATGATTCACATCATATCCTACCTCCTTCAACAACTTCCCTTAAACACTCTAATTCTCCACTCTCCGCCGTCCTCCTACGTTCAAGAACCCATCGTCGCCCCTCAACTGGGTCATCCTCCTTCAAATAACTAATTGAATCCGAGCTCTTCCCTCGTTTGTGTGTCCTCCTGATATCTCCATTGCCTTCGCTTGGTGAGACAAGTGGCGACGCAAGCCCTGGAGCCGCAGGAGTACTCATAGTCATAGTAGGACTGACAGGGGCCGAGGCTGCAGGACTAGGCTCCTCGCTTACAAGACTAAATGTACTATTTTGCCTGCGGTGATTGTGGGAACCATTAGGCATGGGGGCAGGACTTGTCAATGCTGATCCAGACCAAGGTGGTATCTGGCCCATCGGACTACTCGTCTCTTCACATGAAGGACTTGCTCCCCTAGGACTACCAGTGCTGCTATGCACGCTCGCCTGACTGCCACCCCAAGCCTTATTCCTTAATCTCATGAGAGCATCTAAGCTCATATCGCTATCGTTACCATAGCGATCAGCATGCATCATAGCGAGCTGTGCTAAGCCAGGACTGCGTAAATCGGCAGGAAATGGGCTATGGAGTTGAAGTGACATGAAGGAGTTACGATTTGAGTATTCGGACCGCTCCGTGATGGGCGTGAGATTGGGCTCTCGTAATGCAATTCGGCCACTCTGGCTTCGATTCACGGCTTCTCCGCCCCTAGGGCCAAAGTAGCCGCCGTTGGCATATTGGGCTTCGCTTGCAGCGGGGGCAGAATAGAAGCCGAATTCTTGTCCGTAGAACCCGTCACAATCATTGGCAAGTGCTTCAGCGTTAGCAGCAGCGATGATTGGATCGTCTTCGAGAGCGTCATCATAGTCAAAGTCGTCATACGTAGGTGAGAAGGGTTCATATCCGGAGAAGGTTTCGCCAGAATCTCTCACCAAACTTGGTTGACTTTCTTTCTCGGATGAGATGCTCTCTCGTCGAAATTTGCCACTTGCTTCTGCTGCTTGTGCAGCAGCAGCAAGAGCAGATTGATATGCCATTAGGGTATCTTGAGTCAGTCCCTGGCTCGTTTTTGCGCCAATTACAGAAGGCTTAGGAGCGAGGGCACCAGTAAACGTGCTGCTTGTTGGAGAAACAGCTGCACCAAACGCTGCACGGATTGCGTCCATGGTCTGTTGGGATGATTTATTATCCACGGTCTCTTCGGATGGTTTATTGTCTTTGCTCTCCTCGTCCTTACTATCCTTTTCTTCTTCCTTTTCCTGCACAGACTGCATCGGGGTCTCTTTGAGCATAGGCGGCTCATACAGCGTTGATAAAGTCGAAAAGGGTTTTAGTGGTCTGCCATACTGATCAGTGTCAATGGTGTCAAAGACTGACTCATCAAACTCGACATGGTCAGCCCCGTCATCAGGCAAATCGATGATCCCATCGTCAAAATAAAGGTCGTCATCGTCTATCCCCGACACCGGCCTGGGGAACTCTGTGGCGGCGGTGATGCTGTGAGACTTTTCTATCTCATTTTCTTGCTCCTGGCCAACATCAACACCATGCAGACCCAAACCATGTATATCATGGTCTTTGCTGGGGGTTCGGGAAAGGTCGGGAGATGCTGATGAACCAGGAGATGTGTTGGACTGATGACTAGTATATAACGGCGAGTTCATATGAAGATAAGGAGATTCCTTTGTCATAGCAAATCCAATGACTTCTCCGTTGGCATCTCGAGGTGTGCTTGCCATGCCAGGGCTGTATGGACTCATTGGACTAGTCAAAGAAGACACTGCCTGCTGTTGAAAAGTGAATCCCGCAATATTCTCCATATCATCCAAGCGGGCACCATCATCTTCATCATTCTCAACGTTGACCCCAGGAATATTCTCTTCCAAGTCGTCAAAATTTTCTTCCTCCAAGTCAGCATTGACACCTGGTATTTTTTCCTCCAGTCCATCGTCGTCATCCATATTATCATAATCATATTCGTCGTCTTCTTCATCTCCGTAGTCATTCCATTCTTCGCTTGCATTTTTCTTCCTCAATGCCTTTTCACGATGCCTATCCTCAAGAATCTTTTCCTGCTCTGCGGCCCCTAACATATCAAAACTGAATCGAGAGGATGTACTTTTGGTGCTTTTCATATGCTTGGGAAGGCCCAACAATGCCAATTCTCTGGCCGACACCTCCGAAACATTTCGAGATCGTCCCTTTTTAGATGGCGATGATTTGCGTGGTGTTGATGATGGATCTATGGAGATCCGTTTGTTCTCCACAGGAAGTTCGGATTCGGTTTTAGGAGGAACTGGTGGGCCAATATCCATTCCAGGGTTTTCAAGGCTCGCATTTTTCGTGTCAACTTGCTTTTCCGTTGTATGAGCACTCTGTGCTGTATTTTGTTCGGGGCGTTTTTGAAACCCATTGGCATAGGGGGGTTTTGGCAGAGGTAAGTCCGAGATGTCACTTGCTTTCCGCACATGAGGCCCTGCAGCTGGATACTGTTCCTCCTCGAAGTTTTCTGTGAACACTGGCGTATGATTCCCGCCACTCCATGGGCTTCCAACACTTTCATCTGTACCTGACAAGCCTCCATACTGGCCGCTTGGGCTTCTGTGGTAATGCCTAGAAATGGTGTTGTTATCAGGGCTCCTTATGTCACTACTCGAAAGATTCCTCCTAGCTCTAGGTGCACTAAAGTCATGCACAACCGTACCCCTTATCCGTGGATCGAAGCTCCCGGAACTTGAACTGCCCTTGCTGGACACAATTGACACGGGTGCAAGTTGGGCCACAGCTTGGGATGTTCTTCTGCGGGCAAGAAGCGACATTGGATTCAGCAGGTTCAACCGCGCCTTCCCGGACCGTGGCTGTACTGGTTCGAATTTTGATACTTGAGCCTGTTTTTCCGGTGGAGGAGTAGGTAACCGTGTACCAGTTGGCCTTCGACCCGTTTTCTGAAGGGGTTGTATATCTGCAGCTGTATTTGAGTCGGGAGACTTTTGTTTAGAACTCTTCTTTTCCTTCTTGTCGCCCGCCGGGGCTGACCCTAGTTGATCAAAACTTGTAAACCGAGATGAACTAGCTTCTCTCCCTGCTGAGTACGGTCTCTGCTCTGTCGCATAGGGTCTCTTAAAATCGCTGTACTCGGGAGCTTCTTGTGGTCTTGTGTTCTCTTTCAACGTTTCTCTCCCTTGTAATTGTTGATTTGTTTCGCTCTGCCTCGACTTCGTCGATTCAGCATTATATTCTGGCGGCGATGCGGGGCTGGAGAACGACAGATTCGCAATGGGGGGTAAGACTGGTGGCGGCGACGACGCCGACGTGCGTTCTTGAGGGCTATCATTTTGTAATCGTGGAGAGTGTGCATGGTCGGAGGAGGAGAACTGTAAGGGTGAAGGTTCTCCCCAGGCATGTAAACCTTCCGGTAGTGCTGGTGAGGTTGGATTCGAGGATGGCGTCCGCCGATGCGGTCGAAGGTAGGAGAACATACTTCAACCCCAGTCCAGAAACTCGCAATAGCTTGATCGGGCGTCGTTGCGGGGCAGAGAGACTCAGAGTGTGTTTGTATATCGATGCTGGCGTTCAATTGACGTCTCGAGCGCAATCATTATTATTTTACAGCCGTCCTTCCACCTCTTTCGTCAAGTCGCGACCGGGATTTTTGTAGCTGGGAGGGAGATGTAAGATGCTGCAAGGAGCCCTGGGTGTTAGAGGGGGTGAAGTGGTGAAGGACGGAGGTTTTCAAAGCATGTGAAGTCTCTGAGGCATGATGTTGGGCAGCGTTTCCCTTTCTTTCCCTTCTCTTTCCCTTCTGTTTCCCTTCGTAAGCACTGCAGGATGGTGACGTCGAAATTTACGAGAGGTTGAGATAAGGCTGCGTAGGCACGTTGATACCGCAAGTCACCACCCAAGTCCGTAGTAGTAGTAGTAGTAGTCAAGAAGAATAACAACAACAACAACAACAAGAAGTTAGGAGGTGCAAGGCGGGCCTCTGGGTATCTAGGTAGTATCGTCTGAAGTTTCGAAAGAGCTCGCAAGTCGTAACGAATCTTATGGACATCAATCGTGATCTGCGGCTTTTCGCAGGCCTTTGCGACGCGTCCCATCAGCGGGGGCCCAAAAATAGATCCACAAAACTCTCTGACGGGCGGGTTGCTGTGCTGTGCTTCTGCTGGTGGCACCACCCACACACACTAGAAGCACAGACATCCACCACGACTTGATGCAATTTAACAACACCACTCACTTTTTTTTTTTCCCTTTCCCCATCCAACCCTCTTCTTTTAAAATTCTTTTCTATTATTAATACCAAGCTCCTTCTTTTAACTAGACTTCTTGAACTAAACTGGCTGGTGGAACAGACTAAGTCAAGGTATACTCGCTCGTATTTAAAAGAAGGGAAAGATTCTAGACTCTCCACACATTGAAACAGCTCCACTTCATTACCAAGCTAACAGAGGACGAGACAAAGACATTGTACAACCAAGTCTCGTCAGCCTCGCCTCCATCTTGCCCATTGAATCTAATTCTTATTCAATTATACAGTATACAGTACCAAGCATGCATTATCTGGAGCTTCTTGGCTCACACCGGACTTAAAGAGAACGCCTCAAAGACTGCATTTATAAAGTTTATATACGACTGGTGCGAATCCCGAATGACCTCCAACAATGCAATAAGTACTTGGTTCCACTTATGAACTTCTCTTTCCATAAGGCTCAAACGGGAAGCACAGCGCAACAGCCGCCATTGCAACATACAAAGCGGCGCAGAGATAAATGGGAACTGGAGTTGCTGTGTTGGCCACGGTTGCAATGACAGCTGACAAGATACCCATAATACGATTGCATGCCACAGCAACTCCATTTCCTGTCGCACGGTGAGCAGACGGAAGCACCTCCGGAGTGTAGCCGTAGAGGGTGCCATAGTAGATGTTAAGAGAGAATCCGATTGCGCAACTGAAGCCGACGTTCTGGGGTTGTGTGCGAACTTGGGTGTAAGCAAAGAAGAACGCCATTGTTATCAAAGCACCGACTACCATTGTGTACTTGCGACCAAGGAGTTTCCAATTGGCCATGTATCCTGCGAGCATAGGCCCTGGAATACCACTAATGTTAACAAGGGCATAGTTCCTCCAAGTATCGTAGGTAGAAATGTCTCCGAAGTTAGCGCCACGTGTCTCGAGATACGAAGAAAGGAAGACGTAGAAAAGAGGATAAGCAAGTCCGATGAGTGCCCATGATATCCAAATGAGAACCGTCGATAGGGCGATTTGCTTGGTGGCGAACAATCCCCGAAAATGAATAGTTAGTTCCGAGACTGAAAACCTGCTCTTTCCATGAGCTCCTCCTCGGAGAGGTCCGCAAGCTTCGAGTTGTGCGACCGTGATAGAGCATGGTCGGTTGTATTTGGTGGCCATCGCTTGGAAGGTTGCAACAAGTTGCTCTTCCTTGCCGTCACCCAACAAATATTTCGGAGTTTCCTTCAAACGGATAACAGTGATACGAGCGACGCTCATCACAAAGACTAGTGCTCCAGACGTATACATAACGTACCTCCAGCCCCTATCAGCCAAAAACTCGGAGTTAGTTTACTTCTCGATAGATCAGGAGTTACTCAAGTCAAGTGAAATTCTCAAATTAAATGAGTAGCACAAGCATGCTTCTACCGCAATGAATGATCCACTCGAACGGCGAGTCCTATTCCCAGAAATGAACGTACATATTGTTTCCGTAAGTACACGCAATACCAGTGGTTTCGGGGGCACAATTCCATTTGGCAGGGGCTAATTGAGCTGTTAGTTTTCACTTTGCTTTGTATATTCTACTCATGAATCACTCAAGATCACTGAGAGTATATGTGACCTACACATAAATCCCCATGCAATAAAACCTGCAATTGCTTGGCCAAGCCCCCACCAAGCAGCGAGCCACGCTATATATTGTTTAGCATCAACAAAGGAGAGTTCTCGGGGGTATGTGCATACTTAGAACCCACTGTTTATTCGAAGGAAGGTATTCTAGGAATACAGTAGTGCTATAAAACATTGGGGTCAGTAGCGCAGAAATAAAGGTGGGGATGAATTTGCCAAAGGTGTCAGGATGATTCCAAAAATACGTACTCAAGGATAAGATTTCCACCTCCACCAAAGCCAGTCATAGCAATGAAGAACGCAAGCGATTGCCAGCTCGGTGCTGCTCCCGCGACGATGACGGCAATAGAACAGATGAACAGAGAAATATTGAAAGCATATTTTCTGCCCACAATGTCTGCGGTCAAACCCCAGAATAAGGCTCCAAGTAGCATACCAATATAAACAGCGATTGTGAGAGCTCGTCCATAGGCAGCGTCGAATTCAAGGGCAGCCGAACTGGCAATAATAGACTGGAGAAGGAGGAGAAGAGAATCAACTGCGTATCTGGTTGGGGGGTTTAGGTAGTGAGCAGGCGGAAAACGATGATATATAATGGCGACTTACCCAAATCCATTGAGGACGAAGAGCTTCCAGTGGTAATTTGTCCATCCTATCTCATCAATGGCCTGCGCAACAATTTTCTTAGCTCGGAACCCCAAATGGACCACCAGAACGATTTCATCTTGGTGCTTCTGGGCTCACATTGTTCACTAAGTGCATTTTGGCATTGAGAGCGGGGTCTAGGTCTTCCTGGGCAAGAATGTCCTGTCCCTCGCCAATGGAGGGAACGTCAATATCGCGCTCCGGAGCAACATTTTCGGTGTCAGTTTGCTTGGGGAAATCTCCTTTGTCTTTTACATCTTCGAAAGACTGTGATTGGGTTGACATGATGGCAATAATGGTGTAGGTGTAGTCGTAATCCGTAATACTAGCGTAAAATCTCAAGCTCGGCCAACGATAGTAGAGTAGAGTAACGGAATAAACTGTAAGAGCAATGCTTGGGCAAGGAACAACCTGTACTTATACCTCACAGTTCTACTCAGGTACGGAGTGCGTAGTAGAGATTGCAGTTGCAATAAAAAAAAGTTGAGAAGCGTATTCTCTTCGACTTTATCTCTTGGGTGTTGACCAATCGATAAAGTTTCCTGGCACACGGCAAACCCGATAGCGTGCGTGGGCTTGTGATACCACGTTGTGATAGGAGGTCTCCCACTCCCACTCCCAGTCTCGAGGATAAGAGGCTACTTTGAACGCCAGTCTGCAAAGAGCAATCTTGGAAGATCTGGCGCGTGAGGTTCCACAGATACAATGACTGGTAACGTAAAAGTAATCCAGAATATAATATACTGTGCACGTGCCTCGAGTTCTAGCCTCGAGTTGGACAAGTAGATCTTAAACAACAAGAGAGCCGCTGTGAAGCGGTGAAACAACGGTTCCGCACTGGGTACTTCGAAGTTTGTATAACCTCTTTGTGGAGAAAAGGAGCAAAGGAGACTTGAGTGCCTGGCGGAAATGCATCTACTGTGTATTGACACACTGCCTTCGCTGCCGTTTAGGTGAGGGCTGTACTCCGTACCTAGCGTTGAAAACGCGCTTCAAAGGCCCAAACGTTCCTGCAGGACATAACTACTGAAAACAGAGCCGGGAAATGCGAGTAACTTGCAGGCCGATCTGCAGGTTGTAGTAGTCGCCGCACGTGTTGGAACGATTGGGCAAAGTGGAGAACAACATGGATATCTGACTCCTGCTTCTTAAGCACTAGGCACCGTCTCATAGGCGGCTTTAGAAGAGATAAGAAGCTCGAAAGCCTTCCAGAATCTCAACTAACTATTTGCTCTGCTCTGTTTGGCTCTACTGAGGGCTTCGCAGCAAGGTACGTACGCGCATCGTAGAAGGTCCAAGAGAGTCAGCGTTCCATGAAACCAAAACGCGATAGTTTTCCTGTTAAGGAAGTCGATACGGTAAGAGAATGAGAGGTTCAAAGTCCAAAGTCCAAGACTTCGTGATAAGGATCTGCTTGGCTTGACGGTGAAGTGGTATGTATTCCTGTCCTGTGCAGAGAGTGATCGTACTTGGGAAAACAAGTCCTCTCTCGTCATAAGACCGATACTAGCGTTTCTCGGCTAGGTTAAGCGCCAAATAAACAATGCGATCGTATCTCTACCTCCTCACCTCCTCACCCCAGCTCCTCTCTCCCTCCACCCTGTCATATCTCCATAATCGCTGCGACAGTCCTAGGGATTGGCATACCTCACCCTTATATATCTGACCGAATCTCGCATCATCAACATTCAGCGATAACAACAGTGGGCGAAGTGCTCAATGACCAGCCTTGTCTGAGAGAGAGCTTCTCTTGGAGCCTCACCATCTTCCAGGCCATGCTGTCACGATGAGATTCCGTACAGCATTTCGTATCTTCTACTCGACCTTCTACTACGTCCTCTATATCGTTCTCCTTGTCCTATGTCTCGTCACTCCCGCAGATCTTGTCCGACAGGCCTACGCCCGCGATAACCATCAGTTTTATAATATAATTGTCGTATGTGGAGCTGTTGGTCTGACGCTCTGTCTAGCATTGCTCATAGGCATTACAAGGTGGAAGACCAATTCAAACGTACTCAAAAGTATACCGAAGCAATGGATACCTATCGAGAAGGACGACGTGAACAGATCGGTCAGGAAGATGGTAGTCGCAAGCCTTAGCAGAAGCGCTGCCATTGCCTGGGATGCTCGTCCGCGCGTAGATCCACAGCCACCCACGATCGTGTCTGGGCCGGATACAAGAGATGCAATTGCGAGACCTCCAGAGCCGGGTGAGGTGAAAAAGAAAGGGCGTGGGTTTTCTCGCAAGCGCACTAGGAGGACGGAGACCGAAAAACCAGTAATTGTCATACCATCTTATAAGCCAGTTTGGGGAGACATATCCCACAACGGGTGGTCATCGCCTACTTCTCCAGATCTTCCAAACCTTCAATATGTTTCTGTCGTTCTGGAACTCCCTCACCTCATCGAAGCAAAGGCCGTTTCTCTCGCCCCTCCAGATCCAGACTCAACTTCTGATCCACCAATGCCTGATATACAAGTGGTTGAACTACTCCAACGGCCTGCTGCAATGGGACTACGAGATTATATTGGTCACCTAATTAATATTGGCATCATCACATCCGCAAATATTGCAACAGACTTTCTTAATGCATACGAACACGCGCGCTTCTCCGCTCAACCTCTGTCAGAGCAGGAATTCCGAGACCTCATGAAGCAGTTCGCTGAGCTACTTCGCAGTATGAATAGTCTTGATGCCAAGGAGTTCGACCTTGAGCCTCCCGAAAGTGACATAGACGATGATGGTTCGTCGTCGTTAACGCCGGCTACACCACGTAGCCGGTCCATTGCCTCCTCGAGAAGTACTACAAGCCGCAGCCCCAGTGAAGGGACAATCCGCACAGCACCCTCCCGGAGACCAGGCACGAAAAACACTAATCGGACGACAGAATTCGGAACTGCACCCGCCACTCCAAGGAGCAGAAAGACCTCACGAGCTATTTCAAGATCTCCAAGTTCCCACAGTTTTGCCCAAACCAGGCGACCTTATACCAGTAACAGCGGTACCTCGAGCGATAGTCTGAGATCGGGCAGTCAGGGGAGCGTAATCAAGCTGAGTCGGACGAATGAGAGTGGAGATTTGCCTTATACCCTCACTGTGCCGGGAGCGTCTTCACAGAAAACTTATTCCTGGGAATCACGCCCATCCTGAGCCGAACAAAAGACGATGGTTAGCTCAGTGTATCATTTTGATTTTTTCAATGAGTTTAGCGATGGCGTTAAGGAGATTGGGAGAAGTTTGGGTATATATCCCTGGTTCGTATTCTATAATGTTCAATAATAATGTTTCTGTTACTGCTCATTGCTGCCTTTATCCGCTGGGTCCATTTATTTTCAGTCCATCCCTTTTCGTATCCTTCGCCTGCACTCCATGAAAAAACAGACCGGGACTGAAGCGCCCAAAAGTTAAGCGGGCTCTGTCACCCATTTATCATCTATATCTCACTAACACCGCCATAGATGCTACCAAGCAAGTTCTTCATCTGCCAAATCGCATCATTGAGAGCAAATTAACCTCCAATCAACAACGCTGCTTTAGAATACCAAAGACGAGCCACGCCTGTCCAGACTTGATCCTGCCCTAGCATCGACATCTCAATGGTCTTCGTAAGCTGACTCCCCTCGGAGGAATCAATTTTCAGTCCATGACCTCACGTGCTGGTACAGTGTTAAACAAAGGAGTTGTTACGCACGAAAGGTAGATGCGAGCCAGCATGCGCTCCACTACCCTCAGGAGTCCGAGGAAGTTGTGGTCAGCATAGCGTTATAGTCTAGCGGGTTCTAGAGCAGCTCGTCCCTGCCGCGACCCTCGAGTATTCGATTCAGGTTCTTTCAAGTATTGTATGGCCTTGTCCTGGATAATTTGATACGGAGGGCCTGATATCTAGTACGCGAGGTACATGGGAGCTTATCCAGAGACGGGCGTATTTTGTTGCCTTGAGATTTTCGACACTGTGGACATCGTAACCTATATCCTGGAGAGCTTCGACAGCCATTCTGTTCCGACCAAGATCACCTAGACATTCAATCCAGGTTTCCTCAACGGCTTGATGCATGGTTGGCAGCCAGCATATACTCTAGGTGTGTCTTGGTCCGAGAAGCTGTGAAGGCCGCTGTGATATATTCTGTATAGCGTGGTAAGTGAACAAGCTCTCACACCAGCAACTAGCAGGACTTACCTCATATCCTATCTTATTCTAACTTTTCCTCTTTTCTTCTTTTTCAATCATATCATCCTTCGATATGTCACTTCTTCCCCGACTTGGCAAAAGTTTTGTCGAAGTCGTCAAGGTAGTTCTTCATGTTGTTTTCGTGGGCTTTAACGCTGTCTTCTTTTTTGTGGTGTTGGAAGCGCGGGTTCGAAGAGGTTGAGTCTTGGGTGTAGGTCGTAAGAGGGGTTGTGGAGTGGGTGGATGTTGAATGGGTATGGGTAGGGGTTTGGGTTTRGGTTTGGGAGTCGGCACTAGGAAGATAGAGATGTGGTCAGACAGAAGTACATGGGCAAGAAGGCGCAGGATGAGAAATGCATGATGAGAAGGGCAGGCTGAGAAGGGCAGGCAGAGTATTCATCTTTGCTAAGAAGAGTGATAGAACGTACGCATCGTGAGAAGTTACTGAGCCGTAGTTTGCTTTGGTGGAGGATGTGCTGGATGCCATCTTGAAGAGTGTTGTGAGGTGAGGAATAGTGAGGCAGGTATGGCAAGCTAGATATAGTGTGTCGAAGAGGTATGGTGAGGTATAGATGGTAGGTATGATGACGGAGAACGGTGCACTTGGATGTGTTGACGCAGCACGGTACGGTATGGTACGGGAACAGTACACGTGAAGATGCTCTTGGGCTTGGACGAGTTGCTTGAAGAATTGGGTACGGGTACTGATTATCATTCTACACTTGTGAAGAGTGGTGGGCATGGCACTTCTTATACCATTTGCTCGAGAGTGTGAACGATTCGATTCGCCTGCAGAAATAATAATTCTTACCGTCACCTTTGCAAGACTCGAGGAATATTTGCCTTTCTTTCATACTGAGTACTTAGTGGAGTGAGCTACACTGGTTGCCTTAATGCGCGAACCACCAAATTCGTGGTAATCCTTCGAAGAGGGAACACCCACGCCGAGATCTCGTATGTAAGCCTCCCTAGCCTTTGTGTCCTCTCTAGAGATTCCCCGTCCTTTGGGAAAGCTGGGGGGTGGTGACGTGACAGCGGGCGTCCTTGCCCTAGGCAAGGATTGGGCAGCCAGCAGCGAGTAAGAAGTTGAGACGCACCAATTATCCTGGCTTCGTTAACAGTTCAGCGCAGCCTTATTGGCCTTGAACGTGGCTCATAGGGTAGCTCGCATGCTTAGAATGCTACCGTAGAGAGAGCACGGCCTCTGCGGAATCATTCCCCAGTGCCCGTTCCCCGTTCCTCGTTGACCGGGGTTTCCAACTATCCCCTCCCTAAATAAAGGTTATATTTTTGGCTGGTGGCAGGGCAAGCTGATGATGCATGGACCTTTAACGGATGATATCCGGGAAAAAACGAACTGCACTTGTAAACCACAAAACTCAGGTTGTGGGCGCAGAACTCCTATTATTGTAGAGGGAAAAGATGTGGAGATTTGCCTTATGACACAAAAGGTAGATAAAGGGCAATTTCTTACGTGCGAAGTTGGAAGGGTACAGTAATCAGTAATACTGTTTTTTTTTTATAAAATATATATATATATATAATAAAAAATATAAAAAGACGTGAAGCGGCTGACAGATCTCTTGGGCTTCGAGTCGATCTAGAAGCTAGTGACAGGAAAGGAAATTACGAAAGTCAATAACTTATCCACTACGAGTTGGGCGCCTTGTCTACTTACTGCATTGGATACTTTCAGCATTAGGGTAGGCGCCATCCTTGTCGTCGGCTTCTTAGCGCCGGAAGTGCCATCTTTTCTCTGACCATATGCAGCCATAATTCAGGTGTTCAGGGTTGCGTGTAATACCGTTGCAACGTCTTCTGGGACCTTCTTACTGCTCGGCCGCGCGCTTCTCTGCTCTGCTTTGGGACATCGTGTTTCGGTCCAAGGTGAAATTTCAACACTTGGTTCCTCCTATTGCAATGACCTACTCCTCCTCTCCTCCGTCCTGCTCCGTTCCAACTTTTACCTCAACGTCACGTACAAGGTACAAAATCTAGAGCATATCGTACTGCTTTTGCCCATTTTCTGGTCACGCTCATGACCGGAATGCGGGGTCCAGATCCCCGATCAAATATCACGGCTCAGATGTACAGTAAAGTGCCTCGAGACAAACCCCATTGCCTTTCCGTGTGCCAAGTCTCGGCCACCAGAGGTGCCATTGACCTATACACTATACAGGGGATTCTGTCAGAAGTGACATTCTTTATCCATTGTCATTATTACTCCCCAGTGCAGGCGCCGGTAAAATAACCGTTGTCGCCCAACGTCAATTTGTGGCTGGTGGACTGGTGTTGCCTCCTGCATTATCTCCCACTTCCGATGGCAGCTGTCGCCTTATTACCTTGAAGCAAACTTTCCTTGTTCCATTTCTTGCAACACATTTCCTTGCAACACATTTCCTTGCAACATATTTCCTTGCAACACATTTTCCTTTTGGCACATTTTCCTTATTCCATTTTCCTCTGTCGCCTTATTACCTCGTAGCACCTTGCATTTCCTCTCCGCTGTATCGATGATTAGCACATGAATCTCCGATACTTGGTCGAGCTGATCGCCCAAAAGGCCCCAAACCTGGCAGATGCCTCACGAGACCGTATCGCGCATAGTAAGCTGTATGATTTCGAATGAATCACTCTCAGAAAGTAACAAGTAGAAGATGTATCAAGCCACTGAATACGCATCCCTGTAACTTTCAAAGTTACTGATGAGCGACAGGTACTTAGAGCAATCTATAGAGACATTCTTAGGCCTCGCTCCCAGTCGTATCTAGGTGCTGTAGCACTTTCTTAGAGGAAGAGAATGTCCTTTGCGAAAACTCCTAACCGAATCAAAAAGCCTATTAACATGAATACTTATTACCGACTCTTTAATTTATTATATTGCATTCCTACCTTTGCTTCAGAACTTGTACGAAGCCAACGATGACCTGGATAGAAAATCCGTTGTTTAAACGCCGCATATTGTCCTACTGCGGGCGAGGCGCCGCTGAGGAAGTTTTGAGCAGGAGGTGTTCTTTCTGCCTCGCCATCGCGATGTGATCACGGTGTGTGCGCTATGTTCGCCTTTGTCAGGTCGTACTCGGACCAGCAGAAATAATAGCATGGGTTGTTTCTGTTTGTGCATTTGACTGGTAGGAGTGGAAGGTGAAGGGTCGAAGGAATGTCTTGTGAGTTGGCGGCGTCGCGCGGGGCTGTGGTCGGTGTAGAAGACGCCCTCCGTCGTCGCTGGCTGCAGGGCCTTCTCCCACATTACCGGTGGCTTATTTATGGACTTACGCCGGACTTCGTACCTGCCAATGATCACTTGTTGGTTTCTTGGATCCCTTAGCCGGTAGTGCCCTCCCTCGGAGTAAGGCCGCCTACCCGTCAAAATCGCGCATTCGGCATGTAATAATGTACGGAGTGGTCAGAGCCAGTCTGACGGTGACAAACCCGAGAAAATTATCATATCCAAACCGCATGCATCGTTTCTTAAGCCTGTACCAGGCGCACAAGCTCACTCATTCCTCATTGTTGATACCATTATTGCAAGTGGTAGCCTCTCACGCGTAGTACACGCATTCTGCAAAAGAATATTTATTACTTCTTCATTCGGATCTTGGATACATTGTTGAGTTTTGCAAAGTTGCGTCGCGTATAATAATAAATAACTCTCTCGTCTAAATACGAGTAGTAAACAATAGTCCTAAGTATTCGCAATTGTATTCCTGCGAAACAATTATTACCTAGTTGATCGTCGTATAGCTCATAAACTTGCATTTTTAACTGCAGCCCTTACCTGTATCTACTATTATTTCCTTACTTTTATTAATCGAGGGCGTGGCGCGAAAGGAGGCCAATATAGAACAAAGTTTTTTCTATATATTCCTGGAGGCTACGCTATTAAGTATATAATAGCTTTTCAGGACAAAGGAGTGTCAATGTTCAGAGTGGAGATATATGGAAAATATCAACGCGATGTCGTTTATATTAATTATTAGCGAGTACTACTTCACAAAGCCAAGCATGGAATGCGACCAGGCAAAAACCTTTTATTTTATAAACTCTCAACTATTTTCTAAGTCTCTAGCTTTACTACAATCTCTCTGTGATTCTTAAATCTCATTGTTTAAGGGGCCACATTTACTTAGCGCGTTAGCGAAGACAGTTACTCGCCAATTCCATATTATCAACAGGAAGATCTTTAGGCCGCTCATCTTCTACTGTTACAGAACTAGCTACTTTCAGGTAGATATTTCTGATATCTTCATTATTAATGTTATTGATTATGCCTAAAGTTTTTAGCGTCTGATTAGACTTACTACTTCCTCGTGTACTAAGTACTTATTCTTGCTATACTTCAAAGCCATTTCGCAGCAGTACTTAAGTTCACTTATAGAAACTCTGGTCGAAGTCGAGAAGGTCATTTTGGATCTTAGTTATGTGGGCTTGGATGATTTGTTTAGTGGGCGAGGACAAGTATGGTGATTCCTCGGGGATTGAATTGATGGGGTCTTGGGCATAACGGTTGATTCTATGTGTGGAGTCATTGGTAGTTGAGGAGTGTTGACTTTGGCTACTGTGGATATTGGGTTAGCATTCGCAGAATGAAGGGTACTCGTTGAATAATATATACCTATTGGCCGATCCATTTGCTGAGACATCGGTAGCGACGACGCTTTCCGAGAAGTTCACCACGGCCGATGAAGGATGATCTTCAGTGCTAGAGGAAGAGTCAGCCTATGATGACGACATGAGTCTCTATGCACACTCACATCTCACAACCAGCCATTGCCTCATCGAATTCCTGTAGGTGTCTCTGTAGTCGGGCCGTGTGCATATGGATACTGTCTTCGATAGAGGACTGTTGGTTTCGGTGGCTTGGCACGGCTTTGTCTTGGATGTAGGAGTTTATGCGCTCCGTAGAGTGGTCAACAGTTGGTGACGAGAGATTATTATTGTTTCTGCGGTTAAATATATGATTAATGGGGGATCTTAAAAGGTGGGTAGAGGATTTAAGAGAGACAGAGAGAGAAGGATATAGAGAAAGAGTAATTCAACATACATCTCGATATCAGACGAAGTAGAGCTATAGTTCGCATGTGTTGAGGATGTAATAGATGGCATTTTGAGGTACTATAAGGCGAGGTATGATACGTTATGATAAAGTATAAAAAGATGGGCTAGAAAGAAAATATATAAGGAATAGTCTACACGGTAGAGTTCTTGTAGTTCGCTTTAGAAATTGGTACAAAGTACGGTAACGCGAGTAAACTTGTCCTTTTGCATAACTACAGGTGATGGGCATGGTCTTCTTATAATCAGGTCGTGAGCAGTACGTGTAGTCGCAGTGGAAAAAAAATGGCACGCAGATGCAATTACTTCCTTGCCTATTTCCTTTTACATTGTCCGACATGGGTCGAAGAGTAACGTTCGACGCAAGTACTTAGATCGCGACGCAAATAGGTTCCTGAATATCCCAGTATTTGATCCCGAGACGACAGCCAGCAAAGAGAGGGGGCAAGAGGCTGTCAGAGCGAAGCATGGACGCAAAAAGCGGCTTTGACAGGCAGGGACAGCGATGGCCGCCAGATTGGCACGCCGCGGGCTAGAAATCCTGGGTTATTGCCGTATGGTTCCTAAACACCCTAGTATTTGACGCCGCGGCTAGAAATCCTGGATCGCTAAAGGCAGTATGTACATACAAGTACTTCACCCCTGTGAATTATCTGGCCAACCTGCTACACACCACACTCCACCACTAGCGCCATTGTTCGTCCTGCATCATGGGTCCTGAGCAAGCAGGTCGGTACGGGGAAGAAGAACAATACGCAACGTTTGACCTGGCGCGTAAGGATAGCGGGTGCCACCCCGCTGTCACGCTTGCTCCATCTGTAGCTCAGATTCTCAATCAATTACTGTAGAGCCGTCCGACCCGAGCTCCAATGCATGGTTATTGGAGCGGGCTAGCTCAAATTCGGTTAATCATCTCCAATAGACGGGCCATTGGATCTTGCAATCTACGGCTATCGCTCGGGCCATCTGTGTTCAGGTTCTCAATCAATTAGAGGCGTCCGACCCGAGCTCCAATGCATGGTTATTGGAGCGGGCTAGCTCAAATTCAGTTAATCAATCTCTAATATTACTGTGGTCGGCATTTCGTGGTTGTGAGATGGGTCCGACGATGTGCCCGTATGCTCTACGATTAGCTATTCACCATACCTCAAGATTGTCCCGACTCCCTCACGCCTCTAACTGTTTATGATGCATTATTTCCCTTGTACTTATTTCCTGCCTATCCTAACTTCTATATTTTCTAGCATTAACAGTTCCAGGGGCATAACCTCTGTGGCCCTACTTTCGGTACTCGTACGGAGTAACTTAGTAAAAATTCCAAAAATTCCAAAATGGACCGCCTACACTACACCCTACGTACCAGCGACACCATTGTACCAATTTCTCTTCTTTCGTCGCTGCACCGAATGCACCCGTGGTAACGTTCGCCATATGGGGACAATGTACTGTGCTTCCGGAGTCCATAGTTGCGTTCAGATATGAAAGCGGAAAGCCCCTTCACGATGCAGGTTCAGCATGTTAATTGTCACCCGTGTCCAGAACTTCCCAAACCGTATCATTACCGGTAATCGTTCCGGAACCGATAGTAATCATGATTGAGGACTTTCTTTTCTTTTTGGACTCTGGTCTGTAATTGGTTGCTGGCCTCCGAATCTGAAATATCGAATGATTCTTTCCATTCTATAGCTAGAGGTGTGGCGTAGGGTAAGGCACCACCGTTTTTGACCGTTTACTTCTTTCATCACTATAGTACAGTATGCAATAGCAGCGGGGTTGACCCAAAAAGGTGCCGGCGGCAGGCAGGGATCTTTCGCAGCTAAGGATGGCTGCATGACCAGCATGACTTCATTTATACGCCGTTCGCTAATAAACGAGTACTCGAACACCCGTACGAAAGAACCTACCGCGCATTATAAACTGAATGGTGAAGGAGAACAGTGACGCGATGTTCTGTTTAGGTGCAGGTTGCGTAGCTCTATGTTTTAGGTTCAGGAGAGCGATGGAGTATGATACTTCTCATACTATTTCCTTGAGAGGTTACAAGGGTGAAATGTTAATAATTTACTGCCTACCGGAATCACAATACTTACGGTGACAACACAACCTTTGCAAAGACCAGCATAAAAGACCATATATACAAGTCGGTAAACAGCTAGGTCATGCGCACAGGGTACGGCGACAAATTGGTGCGCATACATGTGAAGATTAGATGATATATTGGAAGCCCTATCAGCTTTTCACAAGCTCCAAGACTCACTTGCGAGAGGTGAAAAATATAGGTAGTTTGGATTTTAGTGGCGAACATTTCGTACAGTGAGGTTCTTGATGAAAGGCTGAAGGATATTTCACAGTTTAATTTTAAGTGGCGAATGTTTGATAAGTCTCTCTGCTGTTTCTACAGTATGTTCCGCATCCGGTTAGGTTTGAGAGCTGAAAACACGCACCCCAGCACCTACGAAGCGCAATTTTTGGTCTTGTCCGTATGGACCTGTACAAGATACATGGGTTTATTAATATCCTTATTGTTTCCGTACACTTGAATATGCGGAACACTTAGTTTAAGAGAGAAGGATTAACTAGTAGGCTGGATTACTTAGTGAACGAATTAGCTCGCTTATCACCTCAGCTATTATTTACTACAATGACAGTTATTCAGCTTAGATATTTTTGAAATCAGCACAAACTGGGAATCGATGTTTATGACGTCAGATGAAAACGATTGTAATGCTATGCTTCTCATAGCGCAACTATAATTTTAACAAGATTGCAAGAGAACCACTACGACTCGCTTGCGGCAACAAACTCTTTTGGCCAGTAACTGCGTTATCAGATCAAACCTCCGGCATGCTGTTACTCCCAGCTATTCTCAACAACACATTGAGGGACCGAAAAAAAGAAATAGGAGGCTCATGCCAGTAGCGGTACAATAAACACCAGAAGGTCTATTCTATATCGAAATTGTTGCCCAGAACGATCCCTCACTTCGTTGCCAGGGAGGCCAACCTATCTTCGACAACATGCCATCGAATGAAACTCCAAGAAAAGGTGCTGGACCTGAGAGCTATAACTGAAGAAACAAGCAGCTGTCCTCGCCTGACGTTAAACCTTCTAGAACCATTTGCAGAATCCCCAGTCCCTATTTGCATTAGCATTTTAACTTTGCCATGTACCCGTCCTCACAGCACTTACGATCATTGTTTTGTTTTCCTTGAAGCTCACTTCTTGTAGAATTTCTTGTTGAAGCTATCGATGTGGGTTTTGGCTTTCGCCTTGTGAGCTAGGACACTTTCTACGATGGATGTATTGCGATATTCAGGGTTCGGATTGGTGGACTCTTTGACGTAGTTTTTGATGCCAATAGTGCTGTTGCCAGTAGCACTGGGTAAAAAGTTGATAGTGTCTCGAGATGGCGGCGAGTTTGCCGGGGAATATGTAAAGTGGCTATAGCTGATGAAATTAGCTGGCTTCACCACTACTAGCCAAGTACTAGGGTCGCTCTAGTAGGACCATCAAATGTAGTCCCAATTTTAAGCGAAGCGACTAGGATCGTCGAGTGCTGGTACCTTCCAGTAAAACTTGACCGGGGGTAGCCGCTGGGATCTGAGTGGTTTTCCATGTAAGCTGCAGGATGCGGTCAGCACGAAGCATAACAGCAGAATAATTATCGCTTAGCACACCTTGTCACTACTATGCCTTCTTGATCCCTGTGAGCCTTTAACGTCCGGCAGGATGCGTAAAAGTACACAGATGACACACCCTTAGGCATTGGCTTACCAAAAATTTATAGCTCCTTCGTAGCGAGAACTTCTCCCACATTTCACTTATTAGCCATATACCATGATCTATTGGCTTACTTGGTTTCCAAGGTAGACTAGCTGCCTGTCACAGCCAGCTTATAGTTCACCACCACGAAAGCCAATACCTTTTAACCGCAAAACGGCCCCTATATACAAGGACACACATTGGTGATATAGGTACACAATTCTCTCCAAAACTTTACGAGGTCCCAAATGCATCATCAACTATGTAAGAGCGCAAGATCCTTAATCAGAATACCAAAAAGTCTTTAGGGCATAAAACTTTGTGCTACCGAACTTGAAAAGTTCGTATATTTCGGAGTATTCAATTAACTAGGGTTCATACTGGGTATCAAAGAGTAAGTGTGTCACTCGGCCACTGTTGTGCATCAACAAAAACTTGTCAGATATTCTTACCTGGATCTCCAAAATTTTCACCAAGAACAGAGCACTATAAAATGTCGATTAAATGACTTCATTACTTGAATCAAGTTACCTTCCTTATGTCGGCCGTAAATTGTTCTAGAACCCTCAACAATCTCTACCTTCTAGACAGTTGCTGCTTCGATACAACCTGCCAGTCACATCAATGGCTTATAATGTGCACACATATCTCCAAACTTTTTGATCATAACATGTATACCCGCAGTTTTCTCAACCACCGTACATATCAAAGAACTTCTATTTCTTGTTTTCTCAGTCCCTGTTCGAGTTTTATGAATGTCCGTACACTTACCATCTGTTTTCCAGTGTACTCGCTTGTTCCTATTCAATTACAAAACTCGTCGAACAAGCTATTGTTCTCACTTATCCTTTTTCATAGCATTGTCGAAGTTGTTAAGATATTCCTGCATCTTGATCGTGTGTACTTGAACATTTTCTTTCGAAGTGTACTGGTGTTTTAACTGTGGATTGGAAGGGGTTGGGTCTTTGAGGTAAGTGCTAATGCGTTCGGTAGAGTTGTCGACGGATGTGTGAGAGCGATATTCATTACTGGATACACTATTAGTACAGATTGGGAACTATGGATCTATGATAACTTAGCGAGGAATCGGGAGGACTTACATCGTGTCAGGGCCGGCCACAGAGCCTTTGTTGGCTGTTGTAGAGGATATGCTAGACGGCATATTGGGACAAGGTGGGTCTTGGATGGTGATCGAGGTATATATGTATTGGGCTGCAAATAAGCGTATAATTTCAGGAGTGAAGGCAGTGTCAGCGGTATTCGAAAGCTTTGAAAGTAGTAATTACTTGTTTGGAGCGTTCGGAGTAATGGATTATTTCGATTTCTAAAATACAGGAAAACAGAACACTTCTTATACAGCTTCGTAACAAGGCAGCATGCAGGGAAAACTGGTAGCCTTGATATCAAAACTCATCAAGTCTTCAAATTTTCATACATCGCGCATTTGGCCATATCGTCCTAAGCAGGCTTACCTTGGGTCTCGCAGGGAATATCCTAGTAGAACGCTACCGAACTGCCCGATTCTCTGCAGCAAGAAAATAATGACAGATCAACATCGGGTCTGTGGGCTACCAGGAGTGGGGGATGTTCGCTGGTACGTAGGGTATAGGCGTGTATGCAATAGGACAAGCTCTCAACCACCCGCACAGGCTGCTTCTGGCGCACAGATAGACGGGACTACTACTGCATTCTGCCTCTAACGGTATGCCAGTGCTAATGTGGCTATGGCAGCTCTAGCAGGAGGATGCTATCCTTGGAATTGCTCTCGCAGAGGCATTCCACGCATCACAAATGGGACCTGTCACACTTTGTCACCATGCATTGTCATGAACGCCCCTCCATTGGCTTCCCCATACCTTCACCGGTCTGCCCAAACCAGTCTGGGCACCTTCCACGCTTCTCTAAGTTCACCATGTCTCTGCGAGCTGCAGGCAAGGACATGGCCTTAATGCTATAGGGGGCTGAAATTGTCTTTATTTCTACTCTAGATTACTCGTCGCTTAATTAGTCACTGAAAAATTCGAATTAAATTCTAAGAAGATCAACTAACGTTGGCGGTTCCTTTCTATTTTAAAATATCGTAAGTTCCAGATAGAGACATCCGTCTACTACTAGAGCCGAAAAAAAGTATTTGAATCAAATCTGTAATTTGCTCGCTTATTTAACCACTGAAATGACTTTGACGTGTTTGTTGTGGTATTTGGTACCAAGAGGCTTAGAATAAGATCTTGTGATATATAGTGTTCCTATAATTTTCGAATAAATTTTGTGCAACAAATTTCTTGTTGGTCATAATGTACTTCTCGAGTTAGAGTGAAATCTTCAAGCTTCGGTCGCTTATCACAATCGATTTTACTTTAAGATTTATGGTATCTTTCACTCTCTGAGATTTACTATAGTTCTAATTATTATTAGCGATCTCATTACCTTAATACAGAAATACATCTAAGATGTAGGTACTGAAATTGGGGGCTGGAAAAGGTGGGATACCAAATGCAGGTGCTCCGTCGCTTAACCCACCAGTAAGCAGTTAAGCTGGTTTATCAGCTTAAGGTGGGCTCTGGCGGGGTAAACATGAGAAATAAGCTTCAATGACGTAGCTAAATTTCATATTATATCTATTGGATTCATCCCGTATCTTTCCTCATCTCTCAAGGACTCAAACCACTCTTTAGCCGACAAGCACAGCACCGGTCAGTACACTGCGGTACATGATACCTATCACCACTAAGAGCAAGACTTCCTGGGTCTCAGCCTACTCCTTCGACACTCTTCTTTGTCTTCAATTCTACTACTTGACCAGAGATCCTTCAACAAAATGATATGTTGACTGAAATGCTGACTAAAGTTTTGTCGAAGTGGGGAGCTACTGCGAATAGCATTGGGTTGCAACCACAGAATGCATGACTGCATCCTCCAGGAAGTCTCCAAAGGATATTGCAAGACTGCTTCATGTAAAAAAGAAGCATGAATAGTGTTCTGTGTCTAGCAAGAATCTTTTTTCCATCAGCTCCAGAATTCAAACTAGCTTGTGATTATATTACGATTGTAAAGATTTCGCAAGTAAATTTGTGTCACCTACCATCTAATACCATCAAACTATTATCGTCTATTTTTGGAGATGGAAGTACAGAGTTCTACTTGTTATAGTTTGGCATACTCTTGTCGAAGTCCTCAAGGAAGTGCTGCATCTTGGCGGTATGGGCATATATGCTCTCTTCAACGGAGTCGTGTTTGTATGCAGGGTTTGGGTCGACCTCTTCTTTAACGTAGTTTGTGATGCGCTGCTTCGAGACGACTTTGTAGTCAAGCTTTAAGTCGGCTTTCGAGGTTTTCTTGGAAGAGCTGGCACGGGAAGCATATGATAAGTAAGCACTTTATCTTTGCCTCTCCAGAATACTAGTGCTTAAGAAACCAAGCCGGGGATGATTAATGAAGTCTACCGCAACGGTAAATGACCAAATATTTCAACACACCTTGTCACAGAGCCATGAGTTGCTCGAGCAGAAACGGTAGAAGTGGGAGGCATAGTAGGTTGGGAGGAATGATAAGGATGGCTGCGTGATGAATTACAAATACGCGTAAAATAGATGATGCCTAGGGTATTGGAATTGGCATGCAACAAAGGGGTTTTGCATTTATTTCAGTTCTTAAATCGAAGGTTTGAGAGCACTGCACTATCCTGGAGCGCATAACATTTCTTATATGTTGTCAGTGAACAACTTGACAGAAAGTCAAGTTGGCTGCCTCACCAAGCCAACATCCATTTAGGACTTTCTCTTTTCCATTCAGTAACCCCGTGTTAAAGGACATAATGTGATAATTCCATGCAATGGTACGACACTCGTAAGATAGTTGAGAGAATGCGCCTGATTTTGATTGGCTTTTCTGACATCATGGGGGACACTGTCGCTTCTCCCCACGCCAAGCCATCCATAAAAAGCATCATCGCACATACCCGGATTTGCCTCCTCGGCTTTGAAGTTGAAGAACTTGGTCTAGATTTTGGAGTTCATGTCAGGTGTAAGGCTGACAGAGAACTGTGGCACAACTGGATCCTTCAGGTAAACGGCCATACCTTTCAGCCACAGGGTCTTTGGTGGTCGAGGCCCAGACCAGAGTCCAGACCGTTTGGCTCGTAAACATTGCTTCGTGTGACCTGGAAGCGGGGATAACGCCGGGGCGAGCCTCCCGTACAACACCACTGATATTCTGAACAGGCGCGTATGAAAAGTTGTCGGTACCCTGTGGGTTTAGCAAACTTATTTCCGCGCCTACAGTCTTCCCTCCAGCACCCAGAGTTGGTAACACAATACGGTACCTATGCGACTTCTTAATTTCGATATGACGCGGAGTTAGATGCCAATTATCTTTACACCCATCACTTTCTTGGAAGTCATGATTCCATCTTCACGGCGGCCTTGAGAATGTGCTGGCGAGATGAGAACTCGATCATGTAGTTTCTGTGTCCCGAGTGCTGACGAATAATAGCCTTATGAACGGCGGATCTGTCATCATAACCATAGCCTTGCAGTTCTGTCTTCAGATGTTTCCTTTTATTGTGTTAGCCTTGCGGTCATGAATGCGAGTAAACGTCGGACTGACCATCTACCCCACTTTATTGTCGCTTAATTGTATGCCATTTTATCGTCGAATTCTTGAAGAACGGTCTTCGCTTGGGTGATATGGCTTTGGATACTCTCTTCTGTATTGGAGTGTTCATACGTGGGGTTTGAATCGGTTTTATCATCGATGTAGGTGGATATCCGTTGTGTGGAGTCACTTCTGTGAGAATCGGAGTTGGAAGAAGAGGTTACATTGTCTTGCGAATATTTTGTTTTCAAATTTGCTTTCGTATATGAGCTATGACTATACAAAATTAGCGTTGAAAGAAAAATAGCACACCTTCCTCAGAGCAACAGAGGATTGCTTGGCCTTCCCTTAAGAACACGACCCAGCCCACAACGTCTTCTTACGTACCTCTTTATCGACCCATGAGTGGCTTTTGTAGATGTGGTAGAGTTGGGAGACATTTTATATCCAACCTGAAGATACGTGGGGAAGAAAACAAGTCTCTAGTTGGGTGCTGCAATTCATGAAATAAGGTTACGATGAATATGCCAGTGTTTGACCTCTCGTTCTTCAAGAAAATTTTCTTACATTAATCAAACTAGAAAGCTGATGGTTGCCAACAGACTTTATATAGAATAGGCAAGGTCGGCTGAAACTGAGCATTGCTGCTAGTGGTTTAAGTACTGCTGGACTTCGAGGGTTGCAATTCCTCTATTCTACAACACCTACATACTTTTCCCAAAAGGATTGCAGGGTTAAAAAGCTCGTGCTGTTTGTTGACAGGGGTCGATGGACAAGTCCCAGTACCATCATATATACCCTGATTCCGTCTTGAGATTTGGGTCGTTCTATTGGAGCATGGGGTTTGGAGTTCTGCGCCCAACTGTCAGTAAACACTGTCTTTGGAATTGGTACTTTCTACAGGGCGGTGCGACTCGCACCATGCGAGCCTGCCAGCCTATGAACTTACTTACGGGACCTAACAGGTCGGTGACCGATCACAAAGGCCCTGACACCCTTGCGGCCCACAATCCTGGTGGAGCAATCACAATCACTAAGCTAGGAGCGCAAGCTACGCCATCAAGTAAAGCAACCAGGGAACCCCCCAGCTACAGGTAGTAGTGTCCCGCAACGCGGCAACTCTGTGCATCACTGACGTCCGACCAATTTGAGAAACAGCGTGTGTGGTTCAGGCCACGCCGAGTACCACACTTGGGAGAACGGAGGGGGTAGAATTGGTGTGCTTGAATCCTGCTTTGCTGGCTACTTGCTGTGTCAGAAGAAGGTTAGCGTGCCAGCTGGCAGCAGTCTTATTTAAGCGAGTAACTGAGTAGTCCAATTATTTGCTACATACCGTCGCAGCACGAAAGAACCATGTTTAAGCTTAATTGTCAATGGCTCCATACGGACGAAATTTGATTGATCTAAGCGCTTGGAACACCTTTTTGACAGCCAATTAGACCCAAATCGCACTTTTCTGGATAATAATTCGTCAACTACCCTGCCATACAACCCCGCACCTACCGCTTGGTCTGCACGCCACTATGTCCGAAAATCAAATCTTCAGAGGAAAAGTCTCCTTGTGCCTCTCGGCATCACCGTGCATCCGTAAAGGCCGACCAAATAGCAAGAAGGGCATAAGGTCGGGAAAACAAAAACTGTTTGTTTCACGCCAACTTTTCATGCAAGGAGTTGTAGAAATGACATGTGATTCAGAGCCTCACCTACTCGCCCGACTACTCTGTACGAGAGGGAGAAGTTTACGATGGACTCGGTTTTCGCCGGAACACTGTGACAGCCGTTTATGTGCGAAAATCCATAATATGTCTCGTACTCGTACGCTTATGATTCAACAAACCACATATTGCCTTGCCGATTTTTGCATCACTAAGGGGGCACAAGGCTATTACCAAGAATAACGGCCACTACATTGACAATCTTTCCTGAGCCCTGTTAGATGGCATGCACCATACCCTGTGTTCATACTACAACAATCTTGCGTTTGTTTAACTTTTCGGGTGAAATACTCTATTGGTGTGTTTCTTTATTACGATATGTACTCCAAGCTATTCCAAGGTTGACTCTTCAATATTTGCAATTTGAAATGCAGTCGAATAATTCTGCCGATGACTTTATTCAAGTCGACTGTACGAATTAAATGCTGCAAAGTTCTTACAGAGTACACCTTGCTTCGTTTGGAATTAGAAATACTAGAAAATAAACGATAGGCATTATAGCAACTAATTAACCATCTTGTCAGGAATTGCTTAGTAATCATGGAAACAGTAGAATGCTTGGCATTAGTCTTTATATGGTGTAGCAACCCCACATCTGAATAGCTTCATCAATTCAATCAGTTCTTTATCTATTTATAACACATCTAAAACTAGATGCGTCTATAACCATCCCTAAATCGTTCTCAACTATGCCTGGAAGTCAAAACGCAAAGCAAGTGGTTGCACGTGACGACCAATCTTGAGCAGAATCACGTGATCATACTTACATGATAAGTACTTGTGGTTCTGTGCTCAAATTAAAGATCGGTATATTCCATGTATTCCTAAATGTGAACCAATGTCAGGAAAACTACTTGATGAACTTGAAATTTACAGGGGTTTGTCTTGGCACGAGACGGCATGTATGATTTCCATTGTAGAACGGACTTAACCAAGCCAATGAGAATTCTATAATTAAGAGAGAAGCTCTCTAGATTCTTTATTCTAATAGATTGTAAATAACTGCCTTTTCAAGATGGGATGAAGTTTACAATAGTTTTGCTACATCTGATTAATTATTACAATATCCAGTCACATGAAAACTGTAAAGTTATTAAAGGTATACAAAACAAATGCATACTAAGATTTGACTTACTACAGCACTTGATAATCATTTGAACGAAGCCTTATACGAAAATGACCGTAATTCATCTGCGGGACGAACCGTCGCTAAGGCCGAGGTGATATCCTAAAGAAGCAGCAGCGGCAAAAGAGTTTCCAAGTTTCTCGCTTATCTTGATATTGAAGCTTCTTCCAACGACCGTTGATACCAACCTTCATCACGCAATTACTAATCTTTTGTTTGGCCCCTATTCTCAATTTTTATAGAGAAGCTTCTCAGTTCTCCTGCTTCTTTAATTTCATAGGTGTAGTTCCACAGTCTTAGCAAAGCATCAACCATTCCGCTTCTCTACTGCTCCTGCATCTGCCAAGCAACTCCCTCCTCTGCCCTTTCTCCCTTTAAACTCTAATAGTATGCATACACCTAGCTTCCGATTAGGTATTTGAAGTTCACCTGTTTGCCTGGGACATTATATGGAGGCTGGCTTTAAGATCTAAGAAGCATATCCACACGCCATCGAGTCTGACCAAACAGCAATACTTAGTCCACTATGTGCCGACCACCAGCCGTCCAACTTATTGCAAACTACGAAAAGTCATCTCTTTGCACATTTAGTATGACGAAGTCATAATTGGAGAAGTTTTTCTCTCTCGCTATTATTGAATGTGTGTAAGATCATTAGCACCTTCACATCCAAAGGCTTCAGCATATCATTAAAAATGAACAATATCCTCTAAGTTAATTTTAGTCAAAAGCAGAAACATATCCCGTGCACTCTCCTTGACTCTTGGACTTCTGTATTGGAAGAAATTTGTCTAATTCAGCCGAATTTATTCCAGGCCTGTTGCAGTAATATCTGATGCCAATAAAGGCAAAATGTTAGCCTACCTAAACTTTGCTTTTCCTTCCACACACTAACGCTTTATGTAATGAGAACAGTGGTTTCCAAACCGTTGGAGAATATGGTTTTGTCTCGTAGAGTCGGCAAAATGGGAATATTGGGATCAAGTCTACATCAACTACTCTTGTCTTCCGACCGATAGCGCCATAATCTCATCCCCTGGAAACTCCGAATGCACTATTTTGCTACTAAGGGTGTTCGTAGATAGAAGCTATTCAAGATTATTAGCGAATATTTTTCTACAGAGCGATCGAGACCACCATCAGCTTCGGAATGAGTCGTCTTCGCCATAGATAAGAACGTCCGATCCAATCATCAACAACTACTATATTACTACCCACTGAAAGTTACAGCACCACCTTGATCCTCTCCCTAGCGTGGTTCGACAATCGTGGTGTGTTTTCACGGGCTTGTTCCGAACAAGGAGAACCTGAGTCAGTCTATCATCCACAGTAGTGGTACTTACTAAATATTTTTGCCATTTTGACATACGGCTTCGTAAAGTTCGTTATGCCGAACACCCCTCTTAGATCTACTGTGCAAACAACGGTATTCGTGCAAGCGGTTGTTACGGCAGAAGTCAGTCGCCACTACCGGCATACATATAGCGGGAAGGTCTCCACTTTTATACGGGGATCTTTTGTAGCGGTTAATCTTCCCATATGCACGTCATTTATTCTGACCCTCTCTAAAATTCTGTGATCCGCGCTTGTGTATAGCGGTGAGTGATAAGAATTCTACAGTAATGAGAGAAGTATATACTAAATTATATAGAAACTTAACAAAATATATATGATAAATCGGTATTGCAAGCCCCTTGAACGACCTGCAATGTATACCAAGGGCTTTGTGCCGCTCGATACGTTGTGCAGACATGACTCGTGTTAATTGAAGAGATAATGACATAATAGATAGTGGATCTGCTTTTAGATGTGCTTGAAGGTATGGTCGCTCCTCGGTAGACAAAAAGGGCCGCAACAAACAAATCGCTCTAAGAAAGTACAGCATTTTGACGAAACACCTACTTCGCAACTTCGCAAGCGATTTTTTAATATCTCTGATTACCCATATTTTCTTTTTAATTGCGGAATTCTTTTGACTCCGGCTGCGGGCGTGAGCTTTTGGTCTTTCAAGCCTGCTTATTTTCAAATAATCGACCGAAATAGTGGTGGCATCCGGTGTTTTTTGGCCACCGAGGGTGGTTTTTTGTAATCGGCCTAGTCATTAATATTATATATATGGTTCGATATGCTAGGTTATTGTTCGATTTCTTCTTCTTACACAAGACTCAGTGCTCTCTCTTGTACCGCAATTCAATTTTCTGTAACCTCAAGCTACTGTATCTCTAGATACTCCGCAGTCGAACTTCACCAGCGATGGATTACCAACTCAAGAAATTTACTTTAGATCCCAAAATTCCCTACGGGCAGCGCTTGCTCCCAACTGTCGTTGATGAAATCGCCAAAGAAAACCCGGACCGCGTTGTTTGCAAGATTCAAAAAACGGTCGATGTACGGAAGGGATTTTTGCACATCACCATAGGACAAGTTGCAAAGGCGGTCGATTACATGTCATACTGGCTTGAGAATCAGCTCAAGAAGAACAATGGCCAACAATCAACAATTTCCTACATGGGCTCTGCCGACATCAGATATTGGATTATGATTTTGGCGGCTATCAAGATCGGATCACCTGTGGGTACAACGATCAAATTTCAAATGTCTAACAAGGCTGATTTGTATGTAGATTGTTCTCCCATCTTTGAAAAACTCTGTTCCAAACAACGAATCGCTTTACAATGCTACCAAATGCCGCACTCTTTTCTACAGCTCGACCAACGTACACAGAGCAACTGATCTTGCATTTGTTATGAACAATGAATTACAAACTTCAGAAATCCCAACATGGGACGATATGATCACCCAGAACCCGAAACCCTACCCGTACACCGATACCTGGGAAACAGCGGCTAAAAAACCGATCCTGGTCTTGCATACCTCCGGGTCTACAGGAAATCCAAAGCCTATCACATACAACCATGCATTTGTGAACACCATTGACACCGCAAGATTGGTCCCGGCTGTTGGTGGGCAAGAGCCATTATCCCCCGCCATTCTTGAGCAAGAGCCTGGTTCGGAATTTTACCTTGGATTTCCGTTCTTCCACTTGGGTGGCCTAGCATTCTTCTTCCTACCTATATGGTATAATACCGTTATGGTGCTTGGACCAACAGAAGTTCCTGCCAACGGTAAGGCTCTTATCGATCTCATGAAGCACAACAAGTTGACTACTATCGCGAGTCCACCGAGTTTGCTAGAAGATATTGCGAAAGAATACATAGATGAGTTTGAGAAGTATTGCGGACACACAAAGATTATTATTTACGGAGGAGGCCCACTTGCACCATTCGCTGGTGACTACTTTTCGAAGCATATCCCCGTGATGGCGCAAGTCATGGGTTCCACTGAATCCGGGTTTCTTCCGTTAGTTTCTAAGTCACCAGAAGAGTGGCAATGGCTTTACTTCCACCCGATGATTGGTGGATTGCACTTCGAGCAAGATGAGGACCAACCCGACCTCTACGAGTTAATTATCAAGCGCAGCCCAGGTCAGGAATGGATTCAAGGAGTTTTCCAGACCTTTCCAGAACTGAACATATGGCGTACGAAAGACCACTACAGACGTCATCCAACCAAAGAGCATTACTGGTGCTTTGTAGGTCGTGTAGATGATATTCTTGTTCTTTCCAATGGAGAGAAATTTAATCCTGTGGGTATGGAAACTTCAATTGCTCAGCATCCTGCTGTCAAATCCATAATAGTTGTGGGACAAGCACGTTTCCAATGCGCCATGATCATCGAACTAAAAGACAGTGTACAATGCGATCCAACTATCATCAGTGATATATGGCCCGTCATTGAGAAGGCGAATATGAATGCTCCTGCCCATGCGCAGATTGATAAAGATCTAGTCATCCTCGCCGATCCAAAGAAGCCTTTCCAGCGTGCTTCGAAGGGTACCGTCCAACGCTGGAAGGTTAATAAAGACTATGCTGCTGAGGTAGATGCTTTGTACGAAACCTTTGCAAGTAGGGCTCCAGGGAACAGTATTGAGTTTGAGCTATCTTCCGCTACGGATGAGTCTGCAGTGCACAAGTTCTTGGAAGACATTGTTAGCCAAGTTTTGCCTGGGAAACCGATCAAGGACACAGACGACTTCTTCGTTCTCGGATTAGATTCCCTCCAAACGTCTCAACTATCCAACAGTATTAACAGAACTCTAAAGGGACACCTCGAGGCTAGCAAAAATATCTCCACCAGATTTATTTACGAGAACCCATCCATTCGCCAGCTCAAGACTGCTATTCTCGCCCTCACAACGGGTACTTCTGCAGGCACTTCTGAGGATATTGAGGATCAGATGCGTGCTATAGTAGAGAAGTGTACCTCTCATCTCCCAGCCAAGGTTGCCTCCAGGCCTAACGCCAATGGCAAATTGAATGTGGCACTCACCGGAAGCACTGGTTCTCTCGGTTTCTACATCATCCTTGCCCTGCTCGCCAACCCCAAGTTCGACCAGATCTACTGTCTCGACCGCTCGCCCGCCGCCGAGACGAAATTCGCTGAGCGTTGGGCAGTTTTAGGAGAAGAGCATTTGACTCCCGCACCAGGAAGGCTGCACTTCTATCAAGCAGAGTTCGGCCACCCTACATTTGGTCTTCCCGATGCAGACTACTCTGAACTTTCCAACAATGTTAATGCTATAATTCACAACGCTTGGAAGGTCAACTTCAACCATCCACTTAGCAGTTTCAGCAGCCAGATCGATGGTGTCGAGGCGTTCACTCACTTATCACTAACCAGTCCTCTACATCCAACCTTCTACTTTGTCTCCTCCATTTCATCCGCTGGCTCTTATCCTAGTATTATCCCAGAACAAATTCTTACAGACTACTCAGTTCCATCACCCATGGGGTATGGACGTTCCAAGTATGTCTCTGAGCGTGTCATGGACGTCGCAGCCCGCAAAGCTGGTGCCAACATGACTGTATTCCGTGTAGGACAAATTGGTGGTCCAGTCCTGAATGGACTGAAGGGTCAATGGAATTTACAGGAGTGGTTCCCTTCCCTGGTCAAGACCTCTGGGGAGCTTGGTATTATGCCTGATACCCTTGGAGCCATGGACAACATCGAGTGGATTCCCGTCGATGTCTTAGGTCGTGTTATGGTTGAACTCATTCAGATCCCACCAAATAACCCAAAAGTTGAGGGCGCAAGGGTTTACAACTTTGTGAATCCCCATTTAGCTTCGTGGAAGAATTTGATTCCTTCAATTCAAGCCTATTATGCTGCTAAGGGAAAGGAAATTAAGGTCGTGACATTCCAGGAGTGGCTAGCGAAGATTTCTGAGCTTGGGGAGGATGAGCTCACGCTTGAGAAGTTCCCGTCTAAGAAGATTCAGGATTTCTTTGAGAGTATCAGTCAGGAGAATGGTATGGGTGGTGGGTTTGAGACAGATCGTTCAGTGAAGGATTCTGAGACTATGAAAACTCTTCCGCCCGTTGGGAAGGAATGGATTGAACTTTGGTTAAGTCAGTGGGCTTATTAGTTCTCTCATTTGTATGATACTTCCCAACTACATCGAGCGTAGTGGCCGACAAGGTACTGCTAAGCGAGTGCGCAAAACATCAACTACATTAAGTCAGTGGCCTGTTTGTAAATCCTTGTACAGGCCAACAATCCCTACCTAATTCTAGTTATTTTATCAATGTAGAACTTAGTAACCACGATTTATTGAAAGTAGTTAGGTATGTGTACTTTGGTTATAAAGGTATTGAAAAGCATACCTAGGTATATATACACACAAGCGATACCACACGTGACTGTAACTATTAGAACAAGCCCTTACTAAGTGCTTGTAGGCCGATGAGCATGCACTTCTTATTTTGTATCATTTTGTAAGGTATATAAGTCGGAGGATCATATACCAACACCGAATTGTCTTAAGGTTGGTACCGTATAAAAAATAATTCTCTGGCATTGGCTTCGACGCGTTAGCTAATTTAACGTCACATTAGCCAAAGTGATGTCTGTCTCGTCCACTCCTTTATATAAGCTAATAAGGCATTACATTGGTCTACACGACGCGTCACAGTAGCCAAAGTGAATGGCGAACGCGTCTGAACAACGCGCTAAATAAAAATGTACTTAGGTACGCGACACAGCCTTCACAGTTCTCAATAAAAAACCAATCATCCATAAGGAAATGTCAAATTGTTTACTTTCCAAAAGGGGAAAGGTCCCTAAGACTTAATACACCAGTAGTAATTGATATTGTAACTGTCCAAAGTCTCGGGGATATGCCTTCGCATTTGCTTTCGATATTTCATACAGGAACTAAATTCAAATTTGGTTCTTCCGTAGACCAAGAACACGCCTAAGCTTCAACGCCTATTCGAATTAATATGTTAACTAGTCTGTTCTAAACTTCATGTACAGAATAGACTAACCCTCGCGTTCTCCCAGCATGGCTTATCCCTCTCGACAAATGTTTTCGTTTTCTCCCCAGCGAGTCCTGTCGATGTTGATGTTGTTGAGACTTCTTTTCATCTCTGCGATATGTTCAATGATGCTCTCTTTTACAGCAAAGTATCGGTATGTAGGGATCTCGTTCGTTTTGTTCTTGGTGAAAGAATATTCGAAGTGAGAGGAGATAGGTTGAGATTTGTCGTACGACTTGAGGTTCGAGGCAGTGAGTGGCGACGAAGGCATTTTCAAACTATTAGATATACGTGAGCTTTTCCATAGTCGTCAATGTTGAGTACTCTGAAGCGGTGTAATTTGGCCTTGTTTCCAAAATAGGTCCAGTGGGTAGGAAAGTTGAAGAAAGGGATGCCAGATCTACTTACGAATGTGCTGAGCCAGTTGCTGCTCTGGCCGAAGACGTATTGAAAGGGGGCATGTCAGTCGGATCGAGTAGGTAAAAGAGGTTATCTATATGGTCTTGCCTTGAGTGGTAGTTGAGTTGGTAGTATGAAGGATGTTGATAGAGTTGCTTGTCTCAATGGGAGGGCTTGTAACTCCTCATGCATATTAAATCATGTCCATATCTAATCCGGTGCGTGTTACAACAACTACAGTTGATTTGAACTACGCCCGGCTGCAAAGCATTCCGGATATCCCGATAGCAAAAATCCGACAAGTCTGAACTTATTCGGTCCGCTTCCGTTGACAAAGAAAGCCACCTGTAGCTTCGTGGTTCTCGGACCCATGCTGTTCAGAAGAACTCGCACACCAAATCCCTCCTCTAATATCTGTACAATTTCGTTACTAGGATAAGTAGGTTAGTGTAGCTTGCAATAGACAAGGCTGTATAGAAATAGTGCCTGGTTGGTCTACATGACGAATTACGGCCTCATTGCTTCGGCGACTCACAAGCAAAAGGGGGAACAATCGCCAATCATAGCACCTAAAAGATGTACCGCTGTCAGATGTTGACATCAATTATATCCTTGTGGTCTTGCCTTCTGCGGTTTTCCCAATATTGGCTGCAGACAAACTCTGATGACCAACCGGAACTCTACCAGGAGAACTGTTTGAAACCATTGCTGCATTCGCGCTCCGGGGAAATAGAGCCCCTGGATTTTGAGGTTTTCTATCTTGGCCAATATTTGGATCGGACTTTAATGGCCTAAAACCTACTCAGGCTAAATAAATGTGCAGAAAATTATGCAATATTTTCTAAATGGAAGTCTGCGAAAGTCATAAAAGAAATGAGGCGGAACTCGAAAAAATCAATATATGTACATATTACTGTGGATCAAGTAGAACTAGGGTTCGTGGAATACAGGTTGCGTGAAAGAGGAATAAAGTTTATAGAGGATGTAGGTAGTAAGAACAAAAATGACAAGAAATATATTAGTAAGGTAGGTACTTTGAGAGGTGTATGGAACTAGGGCGCAAGAATAACAAGGGTGCGTGGAAGAACAACAAAGGTGCGTGGAAGACTAAAGGTGCTTGAAAGACTATGGGGGTGTAAGAAAGCATACAATAGACGAGAGTGCGTGAAAACATGCAAGACAAGTAGGCAAGGGTGTGTGAAAGACTAGGAGGTGCAAGAAAATATGCAAAAAACATGCAATAGGTAAAGGTGCAAAAAGCATGCAATATACAAGGGTGTGCAGAAGTTATAGAACACATACTTAGAAGTGCAAAAAGCAACACACAAGCAGATCAATGCACAATCTAGAGTTCTTAAACGGTTGGGCCTAAGGAGAATTTGTGTTATAGAATGACGGTGTAGAAAAGTAAGAAAGTGCAAATATTCGATATATAAAGAAGCTGAAAATTAACACAGCTGCGTAAACACCTTGTGTTTTAAGGCTAGGAGAACAAGTGTAAATACAATGCATTAATCAGAAAAACTCAATTATTTTAAAGTTCCCAAGTTCGAAGTAGTTGCAGTAGTGTATTCTTCTGTAGATTGGAAATAAGTATAATTGTAGTACACTTCATAGAGTTTGATTTGCTCTAGACAGACTCCCTTAGCATAAGCTATTTGTGAGAGCGATTCTACAATATACATAACCTAGCCTGATAAACAATCCTCTATCGTTTAGTATCTGACTTTTCACCTAACGGATTTCCAAAGAAAAGCTTAAACATTGTTCTAAAGCATTAGATACTCTAAAATCTGGGTTTTAGCAGTAGCTTGGGATGGCTATATGCTATATAAAAGAAGTCCTTCAGAAATCAGGCACCTCGCATCTTAATTGAGCAGCTTTGAATTGTTTAGAAACTCGACAAACAAACTGCAAATGTATTTATAATCAGAGACTTTAGTATAAGATGGTACCGGAAGTGCATACTATAATTTCTTCGTAAATGACTACATTAAAACTAAGGTATCTATTGAGATATAAGAGCTAGACTTGACTAGCTTGGCGTACTTGAGTAGCTTACTTGACGACTTAGTTTATAAGTTAATATAACCCTAATTAAGATGATGTCTTGCAAAGCAATTCGTACAACAATGGTTAGGTAAGCGGACACCAAAAAAGATAGGGGGGCTGCTCGCTTAAAAGCCCTGCTTAGGTCAGGTGGTTTACCCCTGAAATCTAGACCAGCACGATATGTTCCTCGCGACTTCCGTAATATGTGGGGTCAGGCGATGGGAAAATATCTTACTCGGTGACTTTTCTATTCCCGTTCCCCATTGCCCACTCTTCATTCATAAATCTAAATAACAATAAATCTTTACAAGGCCCTTTCTTCCAAAAACCTTCATCATTGACAGAGATTGACTTTCTTCCAAGATGGGTCCTCTAAATAACAATATCGAGTCCCAAGAGGAATCCTTACCACTCACACCGACAGAAGCTAAACGGCCCAGTGCATGGAGATCAATATGGGAAAACAACAAGGGAATGTTCCTTATTCTACTATCTGAAATAGCTGGATCGTCTATGGATGCTATTGTACGGTTTTTGCAACAGGGTGGCCATGGAATGCATCCTTTCCAGGTTCGTGAACTCTTATAAATGGGTACCCGAAAGCTTGTTAATTAGAGCCTTGCCATAGGTTATCGTCGCCCGTATGGGCATGACACTTATTCTTAGTACCGCATACATGTGGTGGACACAAGTTCCCGATTTTCCTCTCGGAAAACCAAGTGTGAGAGGATGGCTGATTTTGAGATCACTATTCGGGTTTGGTGGGCTGTTTTGTTTGTATTGTAAGTCTCGTTTATGCAGTACTACTCGTGTACAGTACTACTCGGAATTTCGAAACACAAAGCTTATGTTTTCTAGACTCGGTACACTACTTACCGCTTGCGGAGGCTACTGTCTTCAGATTTCTAGTGCCTATTGTTACGGCATGGGCCTGTTCGGTATTCCTGGGTCAAGCCTTCACACACAAAGAATTGATCGCGGGGATCGTAGCCTTGATCGGTGTGATCATCATTGCTCATCCAGCCAGTATCTTTGGCAAGGTCGAGGATAGTATCCATGCCACTAAAGCCGGAGAAGTCGATCATGTAACTCCCACGCAACGTCTCATCGCCATTGCCGTTTCGGTTCTAGGAATCTTTGGAGCTTCGGGAGCGTATACGACAATCAGAGTCATCGGCAACAGAGCTCACGCTCTCATGTCTGTCAACTATTTCGCCATTCTCGGTACCGTTGGCTCTACGGTTGCTCTTCTCGTAATTCCTGGTATCGGATTCGTTATGCCTCATGGTGCCAGAGAGTGGATTCTCCTGTTACTATTGGGTGTCTTGGGATTTATTCTTCAATTCCTCTTGACTGCTGGTCTACAGCTTGATAAGAGTAGCAAGGCAACGAGTATGATGTATACCCAAGTTTTGTTTGCCTTGTCATTTGACTGGGCTATTTGGGGTGTTCTCCCAGGAAAGTGGAGTCTTTTCGGCGGAGCTATTGTCATTGCCAGTACCCTTTGGTCAGCATTACAGAAGACCCAGAAACCCGCTCCGCAGACTCAAAAGTCTGCAGCTATTGATGAGGAGAGTGCTCTTCTTGGGGCCCAGACTGAAGGTCTTGATGAGGTGGCGGATAGAAGAGCAAGTATCAGTGCTTAAGAAGACGAGCATTTAATACCTACTTAGGTAAACACGAATATTTGATGGTCAGTTAGGAAAACTGTCCAGAAAAAGGTTCTTGGAAGACGGTAACAATCAGCAAGTTAGTTGATCCTCTTAGCGTTGCACTTGTTTGGCATACAAACACATACCAGACATAGACCTTTAGCATTAGAGAAGGCTTAGCCCGGTAAATTAATGATACACATGATTGGGACGCTAATATAATTAATTCAGATGGTTCTCAAAGTCTTCTTAATATTGTCGAAATTTGTACTGAGGCCAAACTAAAATAAAAAGGAGTTTATCAATAAACCAATAAGGACTCTACAACCTTGAACGAGTTGAGTCATGGGATCTTATAAGCAGCATTAAATATCATCTGACCACATCTAGAAGTAGCTTAGCTCCAGCTTACTGTCATCAGCAAATGAAGCTACATACGTTCTCTACCTCCATTAAAACACTAAAACAAGATCCTATTCTACCAATGGCAAAACCCAGCACCTCTATCGACTGGAATACAATCCCATCCGCATCCTCCCTAATCTCAATTGGCACCCATTGCCTGTACCTCTCTATCTCTGGTCCGCCACGCCAAACACCAAATACACCACTAGTAATCATCTTCACAGGCGCCGGCGATGCCTCCTTATCCTGGACCGCCGTATCCCAACTCATCTCACCCACATCCCGTATCCTTCTCTACGATCGCACAGGTCTCGGCCACAGTAACCCACGCCCAACCTTAAACTCCCAAGAAACACACACTCCACGTCCCACAGCCGTAACAGCCGCAGAAGAACTTCACGCATTACTTGAAGTAACTAAACTCACACCACCATATATACTCTGCGCCCATTCCTACGGCGCCATCATAGCACGAGAATTCCTACATCTCTGGTCCGATGAAATAGTAGGTATGGTCCTAGTAGACGGATCTACAGAACGACAATATCAATATTTTCGTATTCCAGACCCCAATATCTCAGCCGTTTTAGGAGACTTGAACTATGCGAGGGTCACGGGATTAAAAGAGGAAGCGAAGATTGGACAGGAAGAATGGAGAGAGAGAGCTAAATTGATAGCTGGTGGTTTTGAAGCTGCTACTGAGGAAATGAGATCTTATGTAGAAGTTTGTGAGACTTTGGGTGCGAAGAGACAGTTTGAAAGGAGGGTGTTGGGTGAGAGACCTTTGAGTGTTATTAGAGCTAGTGGGAAGAGGGATTCTGAGAGGATTTATAAGGCTGGTATTGAGGCTGGAAATGGGACAGTGGAACAGAGGAGGGCTTTTAGGGAGTTATTGGATGGGTGGGAGGAGGTTGATAGAGAGTTGAAGGAGGAACAGTTGAGGTTGTCGAGAAGGAGTAGGTTGGTTTATTTGCAGGATTGTGGTCATAATGTTCAGCTTTTGAGACCGGATGTAGTGGCTGAGGAGATACGGTGGGTTATTGATTCTATTGGTAGAAAATCTGTGCCTAGTTCACTTTGATAGGATTTAGAATTACTGAGATTATGTTCAAATTTTTGTCGTAGAACATGATATTTGGTACATGACTTTATGATTTACTTATTGATAAGATTTATAATTCCTACGAAGTAGGAGAATTTTCTACAATTAATAATAGAACGTGTTTTTATAAACACAAAAATATAAAGTACAAAAACTAGAATACTCCTTGGTAGCGATTCGCGCAATTTACATTGCTGAGCAAGTAATACCAATTCAGACCAAGAAATATAGCCACGCAAGTAATAATACATGTCAACCATAACATCCTAATAAGCGACCCTCATCCAACCCACACCATGCTGCGTACAGCCTTCAAACGGCTCTTCAACCTCCTCCCTCGGATCCGATTTAGACAGTTCCCAGTCCTTCCATATAAGGTTGACAAAGCCATCGCCAGTAGTGTCCGGCTCTAGAGGTGCCGGTGCGTCGTAAATGACAGACTCCAACGCTTCGATGTCGACCTGCATACAGTACCTATAGCGCTGGGAGAGGGCTGGCCCCGTACATTGTTCCTGCTGTGGTGCAGTAGCGACCCATTGCTTAAAATGTTCACGGACAACAGAGGTGCTGGCTCTGTCTAAAATGGACGGGTCTTCCATGACAGTAATACTAATGTTATCCATCATATCGAGTCCGTTGTAAACCTCTAGTGTTTCCTGGATATGGTACCGTAGACACTCCATGAACTGGTTCCAGTCATCGTCACTTTCATAGGTGCAGTGATAGATCACGAAGCCCCACGTTCGGTGCCCATCTTCCTGGAGATACCTCTCAATGTTGTCGGCATTGTTGTTGTGCGTGGAATATTGAGGTGTCCGTCGAGACATTGCGGACGTTATGGGCATTGTGTATTGTGGGATAGTGTGATGGGTCGAGTGTAAAGTCGAGGGCTGAATCTCTTTAATTATAACTTGCGGTTGGCACTATACGAGGAAGAGGAGCTCAATCGTTCTCCCTACCTAAGGATAGCTATATCAACACGTAATATTTCATTATGTTAAATATGGATATCCAGGGTTAGGCAAAGTGTTAACTTAATTTAAGAGTAGTATAAAAGAGTTATATATATTATAAGTCTAAGCGAGGAATAAAGAGTTTATTAGAGACATATAATAAAATTATCTTAAGTTATCTTTATTAGTTATTTAATTACTTTAACTCTATCTAGAGACTTTTAGTCTATATAACCTCTTAAACTAACGCTAATAGCAAGTAGCTTATTAGACAGTAATTAAAAAACTAACAAATAAAAGCTATACGTCTTTAAACCTTGAATAAACCTTCAAAGTTATCACACACATAGTACTCTCCCTCCCTCTCCCTCCCCCCTCTCCTAAAACATCAAACCCTCTTACCACTCCACTCCCTCCCTCCTATTACCAACCCCACCCCAAACATCACCCCTACTCATCCCAAACAACACAAACAACACTCCCCCCAACCTCAAAACTAGCAACCACACCCCCCAAAACGCCACTCGCAACATCCCTCTCATAAACAACAACAGTCCCCTCCGTCTGCAACCCAACAGCGACCAAATCACCGCCTTTATTAACAGAAAACTGGCGAGGGAATTGTCCACCAGCAGGTGATTGATCGAGAAGACTTAAAGAACCATCTGTTTGGTTGATTGAGAAAGTTAGGAGACTGTCTGATAAGATTGTATCGTTTGTTGTTGTGTCTGTGGTTAGAGGGTCAGGGATACTAAATGAAGAATCATTCCGTTGAGAAACGAGAAGGAAGTTTTTATCCGGCTATTTTGTACTCTTGATGTTAGTAAAGTACGATAAATTTTTGCTCGCACTTCAAAGGTTCATTTTTAAAAAAAAAAGTTGGGAGGAAAAATGAACTTACAGAAACATGGACCTCAGCAGCTGCACTATACCTCTGCAACGCCCTCCCCTCCGTCCCCACCAAAAGATTAGTCTCCTGCACAACCACCAACCCTAACCCACCAACCCCATCATAAAGAACCTGATACGCAATCAACAAATTTCCCAGTTCACACGTAACGAATAAAAAGGTCTTTCCCTCATCCGTAACCAAAAACTCCCCATGCCTAGGTCCCGTCCCAAACGGCGTCTCAACCCCCTCAATTTCCTCAATCAAGCCCGATAGTTCATTAATAAAATAGATACGGATGAGATCCGAACCAAGATCAGGTACGATAACGAAATGACCTGTAGGATCCAAAATAGCATGATGGGGATGAGGTGGTGTTGTATGATTTCCAACGGTTGAATAGGTGATTGTTTGGATGGTTTGGAGATCTGAAGGGTCAGTTATGTTGTATGTCCCTACTGAACTTGATGTACTATTTTGATTAATTAATATTATTAGCTTATTGTAGCCATTTTTATCTGTTAATCTGTACTCGTATGAATGTAGAGACTAAACTCACTAATAAGCAACCGCCAATCCCCCATCCCCATATAAAACTGAAGCCACACCCCCAATAGGCGTAGCAATCCTCCCAAGTGAAACCAAACTCCCATCATCCTTTACAGCAAGAGAATTCAACGTCCCATTTTCAGCAGTCAAACCTCGATCTAAACAATACAGAAGATCACGAGTCTTATCTAAGGTTAACCAGGAAGGAGATCCAGCACATGCTGTTGAAGAAGCTGTAATTTCGAGAGAGTAGGTATCGGTTTCGGCATTGTTAGATTGATTTGTTAAGGATAATGTGGTCACATTGCCTGAGTACGAGGCTACAAAGAGACGAGTAGCTTCGCTTTGCGCGACGGCAAAAAGAACAAGGGTGGTTGAAAGTCTCATGGTGTCAGTGATGAGAATCCTCAGCCTCCGGTTCGAACTAAGCTGAGAAATTCACCTGGAGGACAAGTTTGAAAAAAGAATGTTTGACGATCCCTCTTCTCTTTAGATAATCCGCCTTCGGGCATGAAATTTCCGCCAGGAAAGCTTTTTAGATGCAGCCAAGCTTTAATAAGCTTAATATGTACACCGGGGCCGTATTCATTTAACTCGGGGTCCGAGAAGGGCAGCTTGCAGCCTTGGCGAGCCCCGTAGGCTGTATAAAGCTCCTTAGAAGTTCCCAGGAGATGACATCTTAAAAAAGGCATATATATTATCAAAAGAGAAGCGCAATGTAAAGCCAATCAATATTATAATTGATACTAAACCTCAACAATTATAAAACACCAGAAAGAAGACTCATGTGAGCCTCCTCACAAGTACTACTCATACAAATAATATATCGCTAGGATGCCATGCTCTCCCGTACTGTCTCCCTCGCTGAAATGCAATTATGCAAAGGAAACACCTCGCTCCAGCTGAACTCCTGGTCCCACTTTGTTTAGGGACTAAACGCCATAAAAATGCTCATACGCTCGTGTACTGTGTGTATATCCCTCTATCCTTTCATACATCAACCGCTATAACAAAGGAGAAAATAATTATTGTGTGTTCCACGTAACAAAAAGTGAAGCCAAGACAACTAGATCTTAGTACTCGGTTACTGCATCACACTCTGTCTCCATCGTTCGACCATATCAATTTGACCTTGGTTAAGCGGCTGCACACCGTTTCCCATTTGCAGCATGCTCGACGACATAGGGTTAGCCTGCATATTAGGCATATATCCCATCTGCATCGCGTTGGTCTTGTAGCCCATGGCGTACGGATTTGCGAATGGGGCTAACATTTGGCTTTGGTACATGTTGAAGTTCATACTTGGCTGAGCGAACTGTGGATACATGACATGACTGCTGTATTGATTGTACATAGCTTGGTTAGGCGCAGGGACGACTCCACCTTGATTGAACATGTTCGTCTGTTGTGTACTGATGGGTGGAGGCGGGGGTTTTGCGTTCTCGAAATTGAGGAGAGTGCTGCTTCTTCGTGCACTCTTTTGTTGCTCGTGCAGACCGAGAAGGCCACCCGGAGGTTTAGTAGGTTGGCTATAAGACGAAGATCGGTTGGCACCAGCTGCTGGATGAGCCTGGAGGATATCGGCCATGCTCCGTCTCTTGACGGCTTCTGGGCGTTCAGGCTCGGGTGCAACACCTGGCTTGCCAACCTCCTTTGCACGTGCATCTCGTTCAGCTTGAAGACGCTTCCTTCTTTGGCCTAAGGTCTCCCCCTCGTCATCTGGAGGTGGGCTCGTCGAGATCTCTTTACCTTTGCCTTTGATATCGACCTTTGCCGTATCTGTACCGAATTGGTTCATTAACTCCGAAGCAAACTCACCACTAACGGGTCTTGCCGTAGGCATTGCAGGAAGTCCAGTAGCAGTTCCTCCTTGGGCCTTGAGACGCTGCACTCGTTGGGCTAGTGTCTCGTCTTCATCTTCTGGCACGTTGGTCGACACATTCAGCATAGTTGCAGAACGAGGCATTCCTGGACGTCTGCCTTGAAGTCGATCTCTGCGAGAACTCAAAGGCTCATTATCGTCACGCTCCTTACGTTCCATCAAACCAAGAGGCCTATTTCTCTCCTGGATGGCTTTGCTATTGTATAAGACGCCCAACGGCACATCTTCATCATCCTCAACATCATCATCTGGTAGCCCCTCCCAAGCCAACTTAACTCGCCCCTGCTTGCGTGATTTTTGTTCAACCTGTAGAACTGCATCCATCTCCAGTAAGGTTGAATGCATGCCGTTAGGATATGCAGCGGCCAGTGGCCGGGTTCGATATTTTTGTTGTTGCTTGCGCATTTGGAGTTCAGCGAGAAGTGTCGTTGGTGCTCCCTGGTACATATCATCGCGCTGCATGCCCTGATCGCCATCTTCATCATCGATAGCCTCTTCATCAACACCACCATCAGCACGATCTCGGAAGTCGCCAATCTGAGATCCATTTAGTGGTGTGGACTCCTTAAGATGATCTTCGTCATCATCTTGACCCTGCTTATTTGCTGCCAACAAGTCACTAGTACTTGCTCGCCTTCCCTTAAACATGTTGAAAGAGCTCAATCTCTTCTTCGACTGCTGCTCATTGGTCTGGCCTAGAAGTTGCATGCTACTTCTACTCTGCCGGACTGACGGCTTTCCGTATACTTCAGCACCGAGGTGGCCAGCAAAAGCATGGTCCGTAAACGCGCTCACAGGTGCATGAGCTGAAGCATCCAGGATACTGTCCAGTGTAGCCACCGCTGATTGTTCCTTGAGCTCCACAACTTGGCTTACAGCAGGTTGGTCGAAAAATGCACTTGCTCGCAATTGTGGTGGGAGATGTCGAAGGTCCTGCGTGGTACGTCTGCCTCCCATGTTCATTCTCTGGTGTTGTGCCACATATTCTTGCTCCTGAACACTAGGATCCTGAGCCAGCGTGCCGCCCTCTCCCTCAAGCACATCCGGAAGCCATATTGCAGATTCCCTTGCAGCAGGGGGAAGACTGCTAAGAACCTGAGACCTTCTCTTATTCCTAGCCATAGATGAAGGCAGCTTTGATAACTTCTGTGGAAGATTTAGCATCATCGGAACAGGTGCCGGGTAGTAAACCATTTGTTGTCCAGTGTCTGGATCTGCGTATGTCTGAGGTCGTGCCATTGATAATCGATTCCCTGCAGAGATTCTTCTAGTACTATTATCTTGGTATCCTGTATCTTCGCGACCCACGTCCAGGGCACCCTCTTCGAAGTTCACCGTGTCCGCAAATAGTTGGGATACCGTCCTCTCAGCAAACATCTGAGAGGGCGTTTTACTCCGCTCCTCATACTCTGTGTGGACGCCATCGAAGTCTGCAAATTCCTTCTCTGCCTGAGCAAATGTGTTCGTAGACGGGGCAGGAGATTTGGGCCGATCTTCTGCAGCATTAGGCTCTGCCATTCGTTCCTCAGGGGTTTCCATGATATCTGTAATGGGCCGGGTCATTGTACCAGTCTCTTCGTCCCTTTCAGCAATTGATGCTGACCGAGACACGATCGGGGATGTTGCTGATATCGAGGCTGCACCCCTCGGTGTAGTAACAAATGAGTCGAGTGGCCTGCCTTCCAACTCCGGCTCAGGACGAGTGCCATATCTTGAACTCTTGGATGCAAGAGATCCCTTGGGAGACTTGATAAAAGTGCCTGAAGAATATGCCGTTCCACCGCTTCTGCTGATTTTATTCATCTCGATAATCGAATTGCTCGTATTTGAGAATTGTCGTGTCACAGGGGGCATCTCGTGGTGGGAAGCTGACAATGGCGAACCAGAAAGAAGAGATGACCTTCGACTGTCGGACCTCTTCTGCTCCATATGCAGATCCCGAATCGCATCTTCAATTGAGGAAGTCATACTTAAACGCTCTGCCGTGGCCTCAAGACTTCGAATGTTCCCTGTGTATGCCCCTTGCAGAGTCTGCAAGTCAGGAGTCGGATGCCTCAGAGGTACAGTTCGACCAGATGCGGTCCGCAATACTGCTTCGTCTTGTGGGATTGATGGCAAAGGATGTGGTCGTCTTATCGTCGTGAAAGGGTTGGCCGGGGGGTCGACTGTGGCTTGGGATCGTCTTGGATGAGGCCGAGGAATGTGTAGTGGCACGAAGGACTCGTCTGGTGCGTCTCGATTGGGTTTACGCTGCTGTTCAGACTTTATCGGTACAGGACGAGCCTGTTGCGCATCTACCTCTTCATAGTCTTCATCATCTAGCATATCATAGCTGCCGCTGGTTTTGGTGCTGCGCGACGCAATTGACTTGACAACTTGGCCAATGCCGCTGGTACTGGGCGAGTTTTCCCTCGTATTGTCCAAAAATAGGCCATCCACTGACTGTGATAGCGGTGGCGTGAAGATCGGTGAAGAAGCGAGGTGACGGGGGGAGGTGGTAGGAGAGGCTGAGGAAGTCGAATCGGCATCGTGGTCGTCGTCCTGCTGTCGAACGGCGTTATACGACGCCATGTTGAAGAAAGGACGTCGCAGAGACTGCGACGACGATTTGTTGACAAACGGAGAGCAACGGCTGTGACAGGATACAGTTATACGGGGTGTTGGGGCGGCACGCGATATATGCTTGCTTGCTGTCCCTGTATTATTTTTTTGCTTGGGGTCGCGGGTTGGCGGGCGTTGCCAGCGTCGAAATAGATTGGCCAGGCTTTAGCTATCAGTGGAGGAGATTAAGCTGCAACCATCAGCGTCCAATCCCTGAACCTGCGTGTCAAAAGTATCAGAGGGCCCATCAGGGACGAGCCGTGCCAATCGTTGTACTGCAGAGCTTTGTCGAGGTCATAAAAAGCAAAGATAGGCCGAAGGTGTCGCGAGCTTTTCAATTTAGAGTGCCGGTGTGTGGTGGTTGGATGTTGATGAGCTGGCGACGTCCTTGTTGTTATTGTTGTTGTTGTTGTCGAGTACAGCGGGCAAGATTCGACGAGCTGCTGCAGGTATCACTATCAGATATAAAATTAGATGAATTGTTTTGGAAGATAAGGAAAGGTCGAGACACTACTGCAGAAGGCCTCCTCAACAGATTGTGATGTCGTATGTCGTCTGCCCAAAGCAGAACCTCGCCTTATCAGTATGTCGGTACTGTACCTGGCGTACGAAGGTAGACCTTGGACAGACCACTTACTCCAGCCTCTATACCTCAACAATCGTTCAAAATAACTGGGAAGTCTTGCATCTCGTCGACGCTGCGATCCACGAAGCGGTCGACGTACGGCAAATCCGCAGTTCAAACCTACTGGCCCCATGTCCCACTTGTTATCATCAGCATTATCATCATCCTCACCCCATGCATTCATTCATTCATTCATTCATTTAGTGTCCCACAAACAAAGCCACGATCGCTGAGGTACTCGAGAGTCGAGTCCTCCGAGTCTTATCATCTGTACGTACACCCGACCCATGTCTCTTACTCAGATATGAATCCCAAATCACCAGCCTGCATATCAGCACTCACTCTGCTATTATCCAAAATCCTTCGCAGAGATAACATGATTATCCCATCATGGACCTATAGTACCCAAATGCACCTCTCGCGCCTTCTTCCATGACGTTGTCTCTTCGTTCCTGAGCTTTGTTCGGCATATACTCCGAAGGTCTAATGGGGGAAACCGAGCCTAGCTCACTCAGCCTTCTCCGGACGACGTTATCAGCCACGTACAAATCTCCACCACGAGAAATTTTTCAATGTACAATACTCCGGAATACACCATGGTCCGGAAAGTTGGAAATATTTTGAGATCAAATTACACCCGACCTCACTGGTACTACCAATTCGCAAGGATCTAAATAATCTTAACTGTCTTGAGGATGGTAAATTAGGCCAGATTACTTCGTATTGACCGCCCGAAGTCACACCTTGAAGAAAAGTCAAGGAGGCCAAGATACGATAGGGACCAGTGACTTTCCGAGTTGTGAAATTGCGTGTGCCACGAAGGTATATATGTAACTTTCATATTTAATCTGTTTGCTTGGCGTGAATTGCCCACTATTGAAGCTTGAGGGACTCATGAAAAGGTAGCTACAACTAGTCAACACTTCTATGCGGGGAAGAAGAATAAGTAGACCAGGATCTTCCAATTAACAGAGGTCCATTTTCACTGTCTAGTCCATCCTCCTCCCCTCCTTCTTGCTCTTAATGGCCATAACACAACCTCCCATGAGTTTAACTATTTCCAGTAATAATAACTCAGCAGAAACCCCAAAGAAAAGAAGAAGAAAAGGGATGTCCTTGTACTGCTGTTCAGGAACCGACGTCATAATCTCGTTCGGTACCAAACTTCACCAGTACCAAATTGCATCTCTCAAAGATATTACAAAATATACTCGGTACAACCAAGAATATATATATATCAATTACTTAACTATTGTAGCAAGAAAACCAACACCTTCCAAACCAGAAAATTATATTTTGCTGCTTCAAAAACTCATCGTCAACGAATTGTATCTCTTTTCCACTAGTCACGTGTACCAATCACTCGTATGGAATTCCAAATCCCCATCACACAATTCGTCGAAAAAGTCTCAGAAAACAAAAACCGAAAAAAAGGGGGGGCGGACGGCTGGACCCGAGATGCATAAGAGAAAACACGGGACATCCGGTACAAATATAAATTGAATATATATCCCGAGAACCAAAGATCCAAAATTAACACAATATCTGTCAAATAGAAAGAAAAGTGAAAAAAAACCCCATCTCGAAAAATGGCTTCAGATTTGATCAAAAAATGAAAGACAAAAGTTTCATCTTAAAATGGGGTTCTTCAAATCAAAAATTTCTTTTGTTTACCTAACCAGGACTTAGGGTAGCAATACAATCAATATCCCACGAAAAAGAAGATCCGCAAATCAACATAACAAACACATCAATTCAATTCAAAAATGTCAAAAAATTCCATCCTAGAAAAATAATCGTAACATGGCTTCAATCAAGCTTAAAACACAGAAAGTCTCAACTTCAATGCCCGAATAAAAACGAACTTCAATTGAGATTCAACAATGTAATATCAAGATCAAATTAGAAGGGGTGGAAATCTCATCTCAAAAGAAACATCCATCCAATCCACCTCATGAAAAAAGTATCCAATCCTATTCCTATCGATTTCTTTCGTAAAAAAAGACAAAAAGGTCTCGGGTCCTTCCGCCACTACTATATATCACATCACATCCCATCAAACTACAAAACACCACAACATAACATATCACAATAAAGTCACAACACATAACATCGCCACACGAATCCACAATCCACAATCCAAATCAATCTCATACACCAAATCCCCCTCAAAAATAAAACAAAACATAGTTGATTTATTACTGTAAGATTACCCAAAAGAAAAACCTAGAAGACAAATCCAAAATAACCCCAATCCGAAATCCCAAAACCCCAAAAAGTGATTACTCACTCAGTAAGTAGAAAATTACCCAAAAGGAAAACCAAGAGTCTGGAATACTTTATCCACCATGACCCAAATCCTACACAGCAGTCTGGGTAAATTAATAACCGGGGGCAAACGGAAGACATCTGAATCTTTGTGATAGATCAATTTATGATACCTATCCATTGACTTTTTCAGGATTTTGTGGGATTTTGTGGAGTGAAGGGCTGACTGAGGTGGTATAGTAAAAGACCCTTCTTGTATGCAAGGCTGCAGGTTATAGTTAGTGGTGTTCTAATAAGAAGGTAGAAGGTAAATATTCTTCTTTGACGATGGTAAGGTCTTATAGGTAGGTTTATACATAGTAGATACCTTAGCTTAAGGAAGTGTTTTTAGAAGGTTATTAGAACAATTTAGGAAAATTAGAGCCTTTTTTTAAGGATGTTTCTATTACTTACCTCTACATTCTTTACTTAGTAACAAAAAAACTAAGCAACTATAACCTTTTAGGGAGTAAAACCTAAGTACCTAGTTTGTGTACTATAGATATTAATAGTAATATACTAATATTTTTTAACTATAACGGTTTATTAATATTTTAAAACAAGTTAGCTTTAAAATTACCTATCTAGAAGTCTTCTAGAACTATTAAATTATATAGTTCCTTATAGTTGTTTATAAAAGTTTAATCTTTCTATAATGTTCTAATAGCTCTTTATATTTAGTTGTAGAGTAGAAGTAATATTTCCATTAAGGTAAAGTTTTTCGTTTTCAAATTTACAAGTAGGTACCTAAGTACCTAAGTAAAGTATCTCCAAAAGAGAAAGAAAAAGATAACAGACCCTAAACCTAACATCAATACCTACCCAGATACCTCAACCAAACACCCCCTCTCCCCTTAATAAACAACATGCCACTGCCCCCCAACCCCTCCACCATCCCTCAAAGAATCCAAAGCCACATTAACAGCCCTCTCATCCAACCCCCCAATCTCCCTATACCCCAACCCCCTCACCCTCCCCTCAGAAATCCACTTGGGTAAAACACCCATAAACACCCCCGCCAAATCAGGATCCCCCTCCGGAGCCCCAAAAACATGTTTATCCTCCCAACCCCCCCTCTTCCTCCCAGCAACAACCTCACCAACCTCCCCCCTCAAAAGATGAACAAAAGTTCCCTTTTTATGATTAGATAACAGAGAAACAGCAAGACCATGACCAACCCCAGAATTAAAACAATCAAGAACAAACTCCAAATCATCCCCCACAATCTCCCTAATCCCCCCTTCAAGATCCTGATCCGAGAGTTTCCGATCCAAGACATCAGTAGCTCCATACCCTCTCAACTCCTCAACCTTCTTCTCATCATCAGTAGAAGCAGTAACAATAATCCTCCCAATCCCTACAAGTTTCGCAAATTGAATAGCAAACTTCCCACAATTAGTACCACCACCAATAATCACCAGTTTCTTTGTCTTGAAATCGAATCCGCGAGCTTCTTCGGTATCAGGGAATGGGAATCCGAAGCCCATTTTCTTGCTGAAGAGGGCGAAGGCTGATGTCATGCCGTTACATGGAAAGGTAACTGCTTCACTGTCGGTGATGCTGGGAGGGATAATAGCTGTGTAGCGTGAATCTATGACGGTGTATTCTTGTAGGCCACCTTGTTTGACAGCGGAAAAACCGCCTTGACAGAATACGTGGGCTCTGATTGGGAAGGTGGAGTTTGGACCGTTGGAGATCACGGTTCCTGCTAGGTCGAAACCGAGGACTACGGGGAGGTGGTTTGCCATGTTGAAGACGTTTTTGTCGCGGGCTTTTTGGTCGAAGGGGTTTACTTTTGTTTTTGAGGTTTAGTTTGGTTTGGTTTGTGGGGTCAGAGGGTGATGGGGATGGGATTGAAGGGAGTGGATTGGTAGTGAGGAAGGGAGGGGAACGTACAGCCACAGGCTGTTATTTTTATTAGAGCTTCGTTTTCACCAGGTGAGGGGATTGGGACAGTGATTTTTGTTAAGGGTTTCCCAATTTCAGTGAGGGCGAGAGCGGTTTGGGTTTTGGAAGACATATTTGCAAGATGGTTTGATTGATAGGATTGGATCTGTAGACTGTTGATTGATGATCAATAAAGACGAGAATACTGGGTCTGCTTGATTTTGTATAGATGTGCTTTCAGACTACTCCATTCGAATGAACTTTTTGAGAACAGCTTAGCAAACTCTTCTTTATATACTCATCCTCGTTGAGAGCCATCTCAAACGGAATATCCCTTTGAAATGAGCCGACGGAGGTTTCTTGGCGCACTTAACTCCGTATACTGGGTGTTTGAGAGGGGAATTCTGAGGTTCTCAGCCTTGCATCATGGTAGTCGATGGAGTTTTCGGGTCGGAATTAAGCCTCGTCAATCAGCTGTTGTGTTGTGCTGTGAGGTTTGTAATCCATCGACTCAAGTTCGCAACGTTAATCCCAAACAATATCTACATTGCGATGTGTATTGGTGAAGTTGTCCCGTTGAAGATATGAACTAGGTAAGTTCTGGACTTAGCACTCGGAGTCGGAGGAATTGATCTCTCTCCCGGTCCCCGAGATGGGATTCTCGCCAATTGAAGTTCTTTCCATAAAAGGTGTGATTTCCCAACATTGAGAAGTTCTTGTCCTGAGTGACAAGGTGCTGGGTATATGAAGATTGGTGGGAGAAAATTTGAGAACTCGGGGAAATAAAGTGCGGGATGGAGATGAGGCTATTCAGATGTCTGATACTGTAAACTTTTTTTCTTCCTTGGCTTGCGGAAGGTGGGGCCGTGACAAGCGGCAGGCACTATGAGGACTTCCCCGGGTTTGGACAGGAGCAGCAAACGACTCCTCACTTCCCATCGCAGAATTCTTAATATGGGGAATTGGATTTTTTGATATTTCTTTTTCGAGGCAGGCCTTGATCTACACTGCACTCCTGGAAAGGGCATAGAGGAGGGAGGGCAACGAAGGACGATGATGCGAAATGGGCATTAAATGATGGTGAACTACCCAGCGCATTTTACAGAATATACTGGCAACGGAATACGAGAATCATACGGAACCAGGAAAAGTAGTGGTGTATCCAAGAATGAAGAACGACAAATTGATTCCAAATCGCAATGCCTCGACCGCTCCCGCCCAACATCAACGGGAATATTATTGGAGGCTTGGAGCCCATATAACTGGAACAACTGATTCCAGAGCGGGAACATAGGTCTTTAAAAAAGAGAGAAACATACTGGCGATACTCAGCGCAAGATATAAATTTCGAAGACAAAAGAAGTAACGCACAGAGCCTGTCAACTGCCAGATCTCCAACAAGATGAGTCGTGGTCTGAGACTGCAATGTATCTTTCCATCCCTTGATCGATCTCATATGACAACTCACAAAATGACGACGATTAACTTTTCCCTCCTTTCTACATTCGAACCCTTGATATACAAATATTCAGCTCCAGACACTATTGAGACTTGTTAGAGACTTTTCGTGCAAAAGCTGTGCTGTTGGTTGAGAGCCAAGAACGCTCTTAGACTCGAGTCCAGAGCGTACGGTAGATGGAAGGGACATCGAGGTGAAAAGTATGCTTTTTACGGATGCGATATTTTACCGTCACCCCAGTCCATCGTCGATATCAAAGCACGGAGATTTCTCTGAAGCACCATGCACTGTGTGTGATTGATAAACTCGACGATCGAGAATGATGTGTATGATGCGTCTAGCAAAACGGAGACGATCCAACCCGTCCTGGGTCCAACATCAGTAAGTCGTATCCGTCTGTTTGGTAACAGAATCGTGATCAGGTCATTCATTATTCTTAGTTTCCACAATAGTTCCAAGGCAGTCTCCGCTGGCCATCCTCGCTCTCAACATCCACCACCCACAATAATACCGAGCGTTTGGGTTTCCTAGGACAGGGTCTCGGTGTGCTTTCTGGCCTCTGGAACGGTTGAGCCCCTTCGGACGACGCACCTTGAACGCCTCAGACATTTGCCGAGAAGAAGAGGAAAGCTTCCAGAAGTCTCGCTAGAATGTCCCAAATTGATCTTGGGTGGACTCTTGAGTGGGCTCTTGAGTCGTGGGAAGGATGAATTTAGATTTTTGGGGACAAAAGAGGGACTCAAGGAGGCTGGGAAGTTTGGGCTATCAGGGACCTGGGCTTCGGAAATACCATAGTCCTTTCTCTAATAAATAACACTAAAGTAATAAGTACTGTACAGCCGTGCAAGAGTCCCTGCTGCCTCATGGAAGAAAAAAAAAAGTTGAGATGAAGAGGGTTTGGGAGTTTAAACATCAGAGCTTCCTTGTTTCCGTTTCCACTTTGTTCCACAGCATCCTTGTTCGAAGTTCCGCCCTTAGAAAGTCGCAACGGTCTCAAGCGCCCGCGCGCGCGTCTCTCTTGGGGGACCCACAAGTCAAGTCTTGGGGTTTACGCATAGTTTTAGTTTGGGTTAAACTTGCTTGCTAAAACGCACTCTTATTAGTCGGGATGCAGAGTGATATAGGTCTCAGTCGGGATAGCCTTGCTTTTCCATGCCCTTCTTGTAGACGGTTCCACAGCTTCCACACGAGGTTGTAGGGATAGCATCTGGTCGTTGGGTAACGGGGTGATGATGTCGAGGCCACGCTTTCTCAACGGATCGTTGACGGTCATCGGTTGCTGTGAGTTACGGCTAAGATACCGGTAGAGTGATCGCGGACTCGCTGCATGGGATGCCGAGGTGATGGGAGCGAGGTATTTGCTTTTGGGACTTCAACCCGCTATCAAGTTGCTTATGACGGAAAAATATAATGCTGCATATGCGGAGCGGAGCAGCGACAAGTCTAGGCAAGTCTTTAACGGCGTATCTCTTCCGTACCGAGTAGTCACATGTGAGATGGCACTCTGAGCTCCAGCAGGAAGGAGGCACAAGTACTCCGGAGAGCCAGGTTGATGCAGCGCATATAGGGTCAATTGATTGCCTGCGAGCCTGCTTGTGTGCCTGCCTGTTCCGACTCGAACACCAGAATGCGACAAAGGCAGATTGAGTCAGGTAGATCAAGCAAACGTCACGGGAATTGTCTTGGAAAAAGGATTCGCGGCTCAAAATTTGGTCGACACGACCATGTGTTGACGGGAGGGAAGGGCCTTGTGGAATTGTGGGATGAATGCGAATGATGCTGGCTCCCCTACCATCGGTACGATACGACATGACTCCACGAAAGGAGAAGAAGAAACAAAAAGGCATGGTAGATTATTCAAGCAAACAAAGTAATTTTAGAGTTGATAGATCACAGCATTGATGCTAAATGCGAAAGCGCATCTGACTCGTAAGCCCTTTAGCCTTAACTCTCCCAAGTCATGGACAAGACAATTTCTTCTAGAACCTGGAGAACCCTCTTTCTTGGGGTCCTCCTCGTCCTTGTCTTGAGAGTTCAGCTCGTGGTCGCAAAGCCGCACCATCTCGAAATCGGCGGCCGGCGAATACTGCTGTGACGGAGAAGGAAAAACAAAAACGTTTTCTTTCTCCCACAGTAATTCCCGACCAATGCAAGCAACCGCTGTCAACACGATGATCGTACCAAAAGAAATGCCGGATGCGCTAATTTTTCATGTCAGGTACGAACGAACCTCACATGGATGTTCTGCAACGGCTGCGTCGCGGGTGTCCTCCGTATGGAGCCGGTGGGAGCTAGTAAGGTCGCCGACGGTAGGGTAAGACTCTCCAAGAGAGCGATGTTCGTTGGTAACAGGGATAATCATGACTATCATATCATAGATTCAGTAGAAAAGGCGAAAGACTTTGGATTGAAGTGGACTCAACGTGGCTGTCGGGTCGCCGGGAGAGGCTGCAGGATGCCATGCCATGCTCTCGATCCTTGGGCGTGTTTGCGACCTGCTGTCGAATGTAGATAGGGAGCGTAGCTGTACCACTATCTCTGTGCTTGGGGCACGATGAAGGTTGGTGTGTAGCGTGGCGGAACTGTGGTAAGCCTTGAATTTGATCGTCTCTGGATGCCACATGCTAGTTCCCCGACCCCGTACTGCGATACCATTGATGGGACTGAAGGAAACCCTGAGTCTGAAGATACGGATGGACCTCCTGCGGCAAAGTTTTGCAGGCGGGTTGATCTTCGATAACCCTCCCCCCCCGTTCTTAAAGACGGCATTTGTATCATACCGGTAGCAAACATCTCATTTGTATTCTTCTACCGTAGGACTCAATGTTATCCGGATTGCGATGAATCAAATTGAAGGGCTTGGTTTGATTTTGAGAGAAACAAGTAAATATAGACGGGTTGGTGCGCGCTTGCAAGGTGACCTCTCATTCCTCAGTTCGGTTTGCCTCACTTGGTTTCTGATAATGTGCGGACGGCATCACTTGTGTCTTTGACTCGTCTCTCAGAGTCTCTTACTGAGCCAATTATATACAAGGCATGATGATTCGTTGGGACCCAAGAATCAAAACACAGCACAGGCTGAAAAGTGCTTAATGTACCTATGAGCTGAGCATTTTGCGGTGGACGTAAAGTAAAGTCTTGCAGAGAATAGAAAGCACTGCCGCATACCATGATTTTTCTCAACAAAAATGTGTCGTGTTCAAACCGAAGAGAAATGAGGAGATTCGTACTCGATAGTGGCCTGCTCCCGTCAAGTTCGAAGCAGCTGAAGCCCTGAGCAGCGGGCGGTAGAGAGACGAGACGATGTCGGCGCCTCCTATCACTATTGACAGTTCAATGTCACCACTTACCACGAGTCATCTATGAAAGTATCACCTCGCTGGTGCTTCTTCTTCTTCTTCTTCTTCTTCTTCTTCCTTCATGGCACAGGAGTGGTCACTGGCGACAACATTCCTATTTCAGATCTGATAGGCTAGATCATGAACCTGAAACAGGATGAGTCGGCCCAACAGCTCGTCTGTCTCTCCAAAAGTCCACCCTGGCTATTTATGATGCTCGCGAACGCTTTAGGGCAGATTCCCGCTTGATCAGTCTGATAAATGTGGATAGTGGGTCTGTGGCTGGAAGGAAGCACTAGAACTAACGAGGGAAGTTCTAAAAGTTCCATGCAGCAGCAACTTTACCAGCCAGGCGGATTGCCCCTGACTACCAGATAACGGGGGTTGGCCCCCGATGAATCTAAACCTTGCTAGTGCTGCCATCGCCAGGAGGGCTTACCCTTTGGGACTAGGGACTGATGAGGTATGCTAAACGAGCGAAGAAAGGCCCAAACTTCCAAAAGAAAAAGGGATAACGTAGGCAGGGTAGGTAAGGTAAGGTAAGGTAAGGTAAGGTAGGTACCATAGGTCACGACAGAGGGCAGAGTACCTCTCTATTGTTTAGACTCGTGGCACAACGACTCACTACCGCGAGCATTAATAATGACTAATCCCTAGCGACGAGCATAGCGTATCTACATAAGGTAATTTACACATTGGCACTCATAATGGGATAAATTGGGATGCGGTGCTGCTGCGCAAAAATGAGGGCATGGAAGTCATCTCTCTCCTGTCACATCTAAAGAAAGAAGAGCAGCACCATCAAAAATTCATTAACTTCTTGGAGCTATACTGACACCGGGTTATTATTACCGGCTCCAATTATGATCAGCCAGACGTGACCTTAATGCCCAAAGTCGTTGTTTGCCGGGAACACTCGGCCGTTCATAACTTCATTTTAACCCCTTTACGGCAGAGTGCTTATTACTTTTTTGGCTTCGACGTTCGTCGCTTGACAGGAACACCCAGACATTACACCCTCGCTGGCCCAGAATGCCCCCTCCCCTGACACCCTGCCCGCGCACACCCTTCACTCCTTCCCGGACAGCCACCTCTCGTCGCCATAATTTACTCGAATTTCTGTCGGTTTTTTGATTTTTCTAAGTAATTTCCAAGGGATGCGTTGGGTTTTCAGACGTGGATGGAGCACTAATTTCATTTGTCTTTTTCCGGGACGCCTTCCCCTTCCCTAGTTCAAGCATCACCGTCCCAGCGCCCTGGCAGATCTTCCACCTCGCCCTTGTCTCTGGCATGCACTCACTTCGTATAAGACAGAGCCCCTTCGCACAATCCCGAATTTCTTGCTTTCCTCTTGTTAAGTATCTGCTGCTTTGTGCTTGCCTGCTCTCCTCCACAGTGCTCTACTACGCTCCAATACTCTCTCCCCCCCAGCTCTCTGTCACCGCGGCAGAATAGTACCCTCTCAACCAGGCACTCGCACCCGCAAGCAACATCCCTAGGGCCCCCCCATCGGCTACGTACCTTATACCGAATTGCATTAAGCATTTGCAGCACCCGGCGCCACGCTTCTACCCTACAGCGTCCGAACAGCACGCTCCGTCGCAGAACCTCGCGAAGTCTCAGAACTGTCAAAGCATTACGAGACTTTCAAATAAACTCCCATCTGCTGTTTCCACCTTCTTCTCTACAAGACCACCCAAGAGCTTCTAATAGAAGTTTCTGCACCGCCCCCCCCGAAAATTATCCCAACGTCCTTCCATCTACCATCCACTCCATTGTGATTCCTGACAATACATCTGAGTCCACCAAGACCGACCTCTCACACTCCTTTTAGGAGTATCGACAACGCAAACCCAAGACACCCTACAACGTGAGTCATTTAAACCACAACCAACCAACCCCTGGCTGTTTCATTGCGCAAATCAAAAGTTACAAACTGGTTAAACGCTGAGTGGCGACGCTTTGAGCCTGGGCCGTTTATATATATTACCTGCTCGTGTCGCAAATTTTCAACTAACATTTCCCCCTCTGCAGACCGTCACCATTTCCGTCAAGATGATCACCCGGACGTTTCCTTCAGCAAACATGGGCAGAGGCGCATATGATACAACTGGTGTACAAAAGCCACCTCCTCGTCCTAAGCCAAGATAATAGGACCATCTTGTCATCACACTCACGATCAATGGTGTTCTGAGAGAGCATCAGGAGACAAAATATCTACCCGCGCCGAACCGACCCCTTTTCGCGATGCGATCACCAGTGTCTCCTATCCTCGAGATCAACACCAACGCTATCAACATGACCGATTTTTCTTTTTTAAATCAACGACTACAATACACACCGTTTCGCAAGAAAGCCCATATTAATAATACCCGTCGAATTCACATTCAGCCTGTACAACAAAAAGTGCCCATTTACGAGCAACGATTTCTCCTGTATCATTCCTACGACACATTCCTGTCACATTTCCACCACAACTCGATCCGATCAGAAAAGTTTAATACCACCCCTCCCTTACTTCAACATACGCACAGAATCCAAAACCCTCGAGCGGTCCGAATCTCGATCCACAGTACAGACTCTACCGCCTCAACCCAAAAGTCTTTCCAGGTGTAAGGAGGGGTTCTACAGGAGTTGCATCTAGATTGGAGCGTCGCTTTCTGGGATTATTGATTTTTCTCTGTCTATTCATTGTTTTGCATCTCCTAGGCTCACTTCGGCGCTCCTGTATCTTTTTTCTTTTTTTCGTTGGTTACACAAAATGGGATTATCTGGCATGGCACTCTGGGCAGGCTGGGAAAAAGATTTCGATTGCTTTTTGCGGGGTGCATATAGACTTGCTTTTTATTGCGTTGGTTTTTTATTACACTTGGCTGCTTTTTCTGGAGTCTCCGAAGTATCCTACCTCGCGGTACGGAACCGGTTGCGAACTTGTATAGGATAGTTTGGGACGTGCTTTTGTGTATGGCATGTCTCTTTGTATCATTTGTACTACACCTTTTATTGCTTTGCTTTGCTGCGTTTTCACTGGTATCAATTCTCTTCAAGTGGGATAATAAGGAGAGAGAGAGAGGGAGCGCTTCTTTTCTTTCTTGGCCTCTTCTCGATTTCTTTTCTTGTATTTTTCTTTGCTTTTGCTCCTCGGGCTGGATCCTGAATCGAGGAGGAGAAGGAAAAGGAAAAGAAACGAAAGACAGATATAGAAGAGGCAAAAGCGCAAGCAAAAGCAAAAGCAGAAAAGAAAAAGAGGCTGGGGCTGAGATGATCATATACCCATAGAGTTTTTTCATTTTTGTTTGTATGAGAGTCAGTTGAGGATGAAAGGAAGGGAATGAAGGAAGGGAAAGGGGATCCAGAACCTATGGTTACATAAAATTACCTATCTTACATATTAATACGAAAGTTACTACTACTACTCTATAAGTTTACATTCTTTTGCTATTTGCTTCCCTACTATTTTGGATTGGTAGACCGATAGATTTCTTTTATTCCTTTGCTTGCTCCTTACCTCTCTTTGGCTCCCATTGACGGATTTAGATTTAGATTTAGATTTGGCTAGACTAGATCACTAACTAGATCGCGATAGAAATTAACCTCCCTTAGCTAAGTAGAGAGATCGATAGGAAAGTCGATAGGGATATGATATGATACGATTGATATGCAGGTGGATAGGATAGAAAATAATCTTAAATGCCACTTTTTTTTCTTCCGGCTGGGGCAAAAAAACACCACGATTGGAATTTCCCGAAAATTAAAAAATTAAAAAAAAATTAAAAAATTAATGTTGTGGGTAGCGGATGGTAATGCGTGAGAGTGGGTGTTGGTTGGGCAAATGTAGAGAGGGAGCTAGTTTTCTGCATGCTTAGTTGGTTGTCTTTCTTGGTTGGGTTGGGTTGGTTGGGTTGAGTTGGTGAGTTGGTGAGTTGGTCTTTTTTTTTCTTGGGCTTTTTTATGTCTGATGTGTTATCTTCTATGCTGTTCAATGTATGTGTGACGTGGTTGGTTGTTGTGGGTATTATTGATGGAAGGGGAAATGCAGAGGTGAGCTGGTATGAAGGATCTTGGTCTGGTGATGGGGTAGAAATGGGGTTGAGGGAAATATGGAGTATTGTATTGATGGGTTGATTGATTGACTGGTTGATTGATTGATGATATGACGTGATATTGTATCGCTGGTATCGGTTGGTAAGAGTCATTGTTTTTTTTCCCTACCTATGTCTAGAATGTACTACTGTACAGTATAGGTAGAACGTTTATTATCATCGCACATATTCTCTATGGTACGAAGTAGGCAGGTAGGTAGGTAAGTAAGCAAACATCTCATCTCATCTCATCCGTTTTGTAGTACCGTTACTCTTGTATAGAATCTCCTGTATGGAACTATATGCATCGATAGCAGATGATCTGCCCTGTCAGAAAACTGTCAGAGAAAGGATCGCTGTAAATATGATAGGTCTAGATAGGGAAATTAGTTCACTGGTCGATACGACGTTGAGAGTTTTGATGCATCGTGATGACTCAATCCGAGGTCCGGGTAAAGAGAGAGATGCTTGGTGTACATGGGAGGGAGGGAATATTGGAAGGGATGGGAAGGGGAGGTGGAAGGATGAAAGGAAGAAGGATGAAAGAAAGATGGAGGGTGAGTGACGGACGATATACTTTGTTTGATACGGCACTACAACATCGGAGTTTCGTACTGTACTATACCTAGGTAGGTACCGAAAGTACTGTACTGCCTTTTCCATAATACAGACTTACCGTACACACTTCCCTTTCCTCTTGGTACCAAGGAGAAATTTTCGAGTCGTATACACGGAGTTTCTTAGGTGCTTCACTACTTGCTTCCCCCAAACTGGGATCGGCCATGAGAGTAAGAGATAGCATAATCCGAATGAATGGGAAGACCGTTGTAAGATGTGATGGAGGACGCATCAGCGGGTAGGCATGCCGAGGATTGTGAATTGTGATTACGATCTCCTTTGCATGGATTTCTGACATCTGCAGGTTGGCAAGCCGGGCTGCATGGAAGCTTTGCGATTTGCAGTTTTTCCGTTTTCTAGAAGGATGAGGGGGGTGTGATGGGTGTGGTGTGATGGAAGAGTGTGGGTGTGATGGACCGGCCTGTTGGAGAGCGTTTTTATTGGCGTTGTGCTTTGAGTGGCTGGTGGTGTGGATTTGTGGAGTTCGGTGGTTGTTTTGGTGTGTAGGTGTCATGTCGTATCGAGGTTGTCGTGTCGTATCGAGGATGTGGTGTGGAAGTGGGTGTGCTGAAATGAGATGAGATGAGATGGGGCGGGTTTATTTCAAGGAATTGTTATTATTGGCACAACTCATTTGCACAATTATTTCTATGGAATCATGTTTACTTGAAATGGATTAGAGGTAAGTACCGTACTAATTTCTTTATATGATATCATTTAATTGGGGGTGTATGTTTAAGTGAGTTACTCAAATTAAGTGATCCAGCCAGATATAAAGCTGTCCAAAATGATATCTTACAAAGCAATTATCACGACAATACGCAGTAATATGTTCTTACATGGATATGGAAGTTTGTGATTAGAGGGACAAGTTGATTTCTCTCTCGTAGGCTACCTCCAGCTATGAGGTCTGTAAATTTAGGCTATTTGTGCCTGTAGCACCTCAAGCGCTCAAGTTTGGTGTGTCGCACGCTGTGAAGTAAACGACAAACCGAGTCCGAGAGTTTCTTTGTCATGGCACCGGGGACCTCGGCAGCTAACTATCAATTGATAAAACTTTACAAGTAGCCTCCTATCTAAGGTTCGTACTTCCGGGATATAAGAATGGTTACTTTTGGTTAGTTGAAATATAGTTCTGAAGGAGTGAGGGGAGTTAAGAAAAGTACTGCTACATATAAGGCGGTGTATAATGGCAAAATAGCGACCAGCATTATATCACGTGGCGTAGTCCAGTGACGATACAGCTACGAGAAGTTGGGGTGCTGAAGACTCAGTTTGATTAAAGGTAACTCCAATTTGAGGGGCCAATATGGAGGAAGTCCTGTGATCTAAGTTAGATTAAAGGAATAGTGGTTTTCTCGGAAGTGATTTTTAGTTGAAGAGAACCCCTTGTCAGAACAGCTACCTTAATCGCACAGTACTCGACGACAACCTCCACACCCCACCAAGCTCTCACGACCAATCTTCAGCCTCCTCCACAACAGAACACCAGTCTTCCCCACGAAAAGCCGCCAAGATGTCAATTATCCAACAAGTAAGCTCGGCCTCTCTATCCGACAACTGGCGCACTATCAACATCGACGCCCTTGATCCTGAATCCTCTTCGAACTTCGACACCGCTACCCTTCACCCAGCATTTGCACCAGTATCAGATGGCGAGATCAGGCAGATAGGAGGTCAGGTTAGACAACTGCTAAGAGGTGGTGATGCTGAAGGCGCGTTGAGAGGCGCGCTGGAGAGTGCGCCTTATGGAGGTGATGCTGGTGTCAAGGTACGTGTTGGACTTCCCCTGGCATTTGGGGCCGTGTGTAAGATATCAAGAAGATTGAATTAAGGCTAATTGGCGGCTCTGCATCTTAGGATGTGCATTTACAGACTGTCACAGAGGTCTTGCAGTCTATCAAGGCTTCAGATATGACCCCCATGCTTCAACGAATCTACAGGTCCGAAGGCGGCAGTGATGCTCTGGATGTCTTGATGAAGTACCTGTATGTCTCCATTTCCTGTCCGGATGTCTGTCTATATAAGGAAATTATACTGATCATTCTATCCATACATTAGATACAAAGGCATGGCCTCCTCCGAACGTCCATCCCGCGGGTCAGCCCTTTCACCCCAGACCACAGGCGCGGCTTTCTCACAGATCGGAGGTGGTAGACCCGGTGCTGCCAATGAAAGTAGCGGAGCCGCAATGAGTGTACTGCTGAGTTGGCATGAGAAGGTTGTTGAGGTTGCAGGTTTGGGATGTGTCGGACGGACTATGACTGATTGGAGAAAGGTTTAAGATGGATTCGATTAGAATGGCAGTTTTTGATGTGGAGAGGGACAACACAGCTGGGAGGCGAGGGAGATATCTGCAAAGCGCAGGCAAAATACAAGAGATCAGTCACAGCAGGTGGAAATGTACTTTGATGGTTTTGTGTTTATATTTGGGTTCGTTGGTAGGTGCTGATGGGAGTTGGGTTGCGAGTGCATACTCGTGCATTTGAAAAGCATGATACGGTGGCAAGCACTCCACTACTCACTTTCTGCGATATCATCTCTTCTGGCTCTTCAGAGGCACCCTCTTCGCCTGCAACTCAAGGAGCCATGAACCCGACGGTAGCAAAAATTCACACACCGCTACACCGTGTCAATAAACAGCATTTTCCTCCTTGCCACAAAAGCTGCGGGTACTGTTTAGGGCATAAGAGATACCGGTTGTATTATTCAAGTGGTAAAATCTGTGGTGTTGAAATGGGTCTCTCTTAGTCTCGTTTTAGCTCTGCGTTGGCACAGCCATCGTGTTGTCATTGCATACATAAGTCACTAGCAGAAAGCTGCATAGCACCGAGAAGTTCCTGCAAAAGTTTGCCGGTGTTGGGTTTTGAATGTTGGGCACGAGCATAATGAAACTGACTATTTTTGACACTCGTGCGCTCGCAATATTCTTTGCTTTATTCGACTTTGTCCGTTTCGTTTCAACTTGGTTCTCTGGCGAGTGTCAGTTTTTCTTGTGTTTTCAATAATAGCTCTTGTTGGAAGTCCATTGCTATTATTCTTTCTCTTCTTTTTCTCTGAGAGCGTGGTATCTGCAAAGCGAAGTACAAGTTTGTGGGCAGTGTAAGAACAGAGTCTACTTACTCTATTAAAACACCATCCCGGCCGGTACATGAATCCTCCTTGCACTTGAAAAATGATCCCGAAATGGCATAGGGATATTTTTCTTCGGGATATAATGTGTTTGTCTAAAAGGGAGTTGTTCTGAACCTCTACCGATTGTGGGCCGGGGAAGGAAATGCAGATAGATATTGAGGGTTGCTCTTTCCATGCCCGTGCTCTTCACTTCGGCCACTTCATTAAGCAGCAGTTACGCCTGATGTGGAGCTCCAAGTAGAGTTTTCCATCAGCATTTGACCGATGCATGCTTCTACAAACAAAACGTACACGGTGAAGACTTATCCGAGCTCAGTATCTGGTAAAGGCCAAGACTTATTCGGTCAGAAAGACGCTGAGGAGTCAGGAACTTCAACTTCATCCGCTGTGGACCAATAGTGGGATGTGGAGAGTCTACTCCGTACTGAGTCTAGTGCCGGACAAGACTTCCTCCGCGGATAAGTCTTTATATCATATTATTGGTACCAAACTTTCCCATTCTGTTTTCAAATCCACAATTTTTTGTATGCGGGGACTTGCCTCATACCTGGATAAAGCACCTCAGGTAAGATCTTTGGTTGTCAATTGGCTAAAACGGTCCGTCTTCGCAGTGGGAATTGGTAATGGCCTTTTCTCACTCATGTTTGTGGCTAGGATCACCACCATAACTTCAGATCTTATTGTATATGTAATACATGATTAACAGATCGATGTGTTCTGAAGTGCTTCATATACTTGCCATCATATCTTGCCAGTGTCTATGATATCCAATTTAAGAATTATCTTATCGCAAACTACAATTGCTAAACTTCAATGAAAAATCACTTGCATCATCCCTCAATCTATTCCCGCCCTTCAACTTAGAACACAACCTCGAAATGGGTCTTACACGAGCACCAGAAGACCGTCCTACTCCCCCAGCTATCTACAATATCCGCATCTATGGACTTGCCCTGCTCGCCTGCATAGGAAGTTGGATGTTTGGATATAATGTCGGTGTGATAGGCGGTACAATTGTTCTTCCCTCTTTCTTCAACGACTTCCATCTCCCTCCTGTAGGCTCTACTGCCTATAACAACATCACGAGTAATATTATTAGCTTGTTACAGATTGGCGGATTGGCGGGAAGCTTGTGTATGTTCTTTGGGATGAGAAGATATGGAAGGAAGTTGGCCTTGGCTGCTTGTGCTGGTGTTTATCTTGTTGGAGCTATACTGCAGGTTAGTAATTCAGCTCGAGAGGAAGTTTGAAGTTGAGATTTGCTGACCTTTGGTCTTCCTGCAGACTGTCTCTTATGGGAGTTTAGATATGATGTATATTGGCCGTCTGATCACTGGTATTGGAGCAGGAGGTGGAACAGGTGTGTACAATTCCTTATACATCAAAACCTACGACATTGGAATTTACTGACTATTTGATCCTTGCAGTCGTTGTACCACTCGTACGTATAATTACCACCTCTTCATCAAGGTTATTGCACGCTTAAACTAAGACCTTGAAAATAGTATCTAGCAGAACTCAGTCCGCCAGCTATCCGTGGCTCAATAGTAGGCATCTACGAAATCAACAATCAACTCTCCTCACTTGTCGGATACTGGTGTAATTACATTGTAAACCACTATATCCCAAGCACTTCAACCCGACAATGGCAAATCCCACTCGCCATGCAAATCATACCCTCCTCACTACTCTTCGTCGTCGCCCTTTTCATCCTCCCCGAATCGCCCCGTTTCCTAGTTAGCAAAAACAAAAGCGCCAAAGCTCGAAGGATCCTTTCGTTTATTAGGCACCTGCCTGAAGATCACGAGTATATTAATAGTGAGATTGCTGATTTTGAAGAGGCTCATCGAGGACAAGAACGTGCTAGGGAGAGTCAAAAGGGTAGGTTGGGGATGGTTAGGGAGTTGGGATGGAAGGGCAATAGGAACCGTGTTATTATTGGTTTGGGGTTGATGATTGGACAAAACTTCACTGGTATCAATGGTGTAAACTTCTATACACCAACGATATTCCGATCTATTGGAGTCGAAGGCACAAATACCATCTTACTTGCATCAGGTTCGTCTCCCCCTCCCCTTTCCTTGTCATGAACCTTCACCCTTCTCGAAACAAAAAATAAAAATAAAAAGCTAACTAGCGAAAAAAGGAATGTACGCAGCAGTAAAGACCATCGCAACACTCTGCTCCCTAATTTTTCTCATCGACCGCGCAGGCCGTCGTAAACTCCTACTCATCAGCGCCGTCGGCGTCTCAGCTAGTCTCTGGTATATAGGAGCCTACATAACAGCCGCACACATCGACCTAAGTAAATCAGAAACAGTAACCAAAACAGCCGGTAGCTGGATCGCGATCGTTTGCGTCTACCTATACGCAGCCTCCTTCTCAATAGCTTGGAATGGAGTAGTATGGGTCTACTGTTCCGAAATCTTTCCAGGTCGTATTAAGGATCTGGCTGTTTGTATGACTACTGGTACACAGTGGTTAACTCAATTTGCTGTTGCGAGAGCTAGCCCTTACATGCTTTCTTCGTTGAAGGGTGGTTTCTTTTTCTTCTTTGCTAGTTGTATGGTTGTTGCTGGGGTTGGGGTTTGGTTTTTTGTTCCTGAGACTAAGGGTGTTGGGTTGGAGATGATGGATCGGATTTTTGGGAGTCCGTATGATGGGGGGAATGGGATTGGTGATTTGGAGGTTGGTAGGAAAGAGGAGGAGAGTAAAATAGCTAAGGATGTCGATGTGGATGTTGTGAAAGGTGGTCAGAGGGTTGTTGCTGAGCAGTATGGTGGTTTGGAACTTTCGATTTCGAGGGTTAGGAGTACTAGGATGGAACAGGCTGGTATTTCGGGTATGGGACAGACGGTTTGAGCTCTTTTTATTATGTTTGTTCAAATTGGACATAGGAGAAAAAGGAAAGGGAAATAAAAGGGATATTGTGCGCTCAATAATATTAATAGCTTGGGTCTGAGTCTGGGTCTGGATAACTTTATGAATCTCTGGTCGAAAATATGGTGTTCGAGGTTGATAAGGCTTTTATTCAAGGAAACATTGGCCTTTTGGAGATTGAGTTACCATTTATTAAGAATATAGCCACTTGCATGACTATAACTGTATTTGCACTGTCTCTGATCAGAGTTTGATTTTCTTCTGAGCTTATCTGAATCAAGAGTTCAAATCGTCTGTTTGATGTAATGCCACAGCTTAAGCGTACAAAACGAGAATAGCAAGTTATAAAAGGAGATATCTGCGACAATTGGCTATCGATAGCAGCTATATACGTCTTTATTCCTCACATATAAGTATAGAGGGATAAATTTAGCGCAATGGTTGAGAAATCTATGGTTGAAGCGGTAGTCACTTGGGCGAGGGATATGATTTAAGTAATTCATTTGATTCAAGCAACTTACATAGCAATTGTAGATACCTGATATAAGGGATTCTATAGAAGGGTGTTGTAACCTATTATACACTTAGATTTAAGCTGTTATTACTTAAAATACCTTCAAAAACAAGCATTCATAGTGGTGCGTAAGCTTTCCAAAGTTGTAACCTTTCCAATGTAATCATGTAGCCTCCCAAAAACTTCCTCCACTACTACGCTTTGCAACCCCTGCATATACCAAAGAACAATCTTGAATTTGTTGAAAACCTTTACAGTCTGGCTTTCTGCTGCATATTGGTGGTTATTTGGTTGTAGTTCTCGTCGCTTATATATAGTCGTTTTTAATGATAGAAATCTAGTGAAATCAAGTGTGTCTGTCGATCCTGATTATCTACCTGGTAAAGCTCGGGACTCTTCTAAATTATTTCAATAGGCCTTGATCACCGGTAGGAAGTGAATTTAAGTAAGGCGAGCGACTCGGATATTTACCTGTAATGTAGCGCTTGTCACGAGGCTGGTCGGTGGTGAATTGAAGTTAGCCGAGCGCGACTAAGATATTTCTTTGTGGTCACTTTCCAATCTTTTCCCCACTTTCATCTGCGGATAATACACACCTACATTCATCCATCGACTTTGATTCCTTTTCGCTGCCGTAGAACAAGGGCAACTCAATTGAGTACACAAACACTCATTGGTTCCTGAACCGTTTGCCAGTCTCGTTCCGAAAAGGTGACGCCATTCCTCGAGCACTACTCAATCGCATATTTGGGCTTTGAAATCCGCCCACGAACATAAAGAGTGAGATCAAGAACAATAGTTTCTTCTCAACGTCAAGCGTTATTGAACTTAGCCAAACCCCATATCACGGCAACCGGCACCAAAGACAAGAACCACTTAAAGCGATATTCTCAGAGGGGTACGACAATTCCACTGTGGGATATATTTCCACAATAGCTGCTAACCATATCACAGCTTCTGAGCGCTCCAGAAAAGCCCATCACAAAGTTGCCACAGAGACACCGGTCGAAGTCTTCAGAAGTTCGAGCTATTCCCTAAACTCCCAGTCGAACTTCAACGAGTGATAATTTTTTATGCCCCCCCCCTCCTCGAATCATAGAGGTTGAGCTCAAAAGCAATGATTACCGGACGCTTTTGACGAAGCTTCGAAGAGGTCTCGTGCCGGCTCTTCTGCATGTCAATAAGGATATCCGCGATGAAGTTGCGAAAAAGTATATGCGTATTCGGGACCATACTGTTTGGGCGCGATACATATGCTTCAGCCCGGATGTCGACACTCTCTGCATCTGCAACCTGGACTGCACGGAGTTGGAAAAAATTTCCATCAGTATTTTAAATCCCGTAGACCTCTTCAACATCTCCCAACATAGTGAGCACAACAGTGACATTATGGTCCAAGAGCGTATCCGCCATGTTGCGCTTGATGTTCCGGGCATCTTCTACGAGTTCTATACTAGTTTCTGGTTCGACCATAGGTTTATAAAAGACCTGATCATCTGTTATCCAAAGCTCGAGAATTTGGATCTTGTTTCTGAAAAGAATTCCAAACATTGTAAAGGGAGCAGAGATATTGAAAATTGCATGTTTATTCCTGCAAGAGGACTTGCAAAGAGAACCTGTCATTGGGGTAATTGCGAGGATTCAGATGGAAAGAACCTGTCGCATGAGAAATGCGACACAGAGTCGGTGTATAGATTCTTCAGACTCTTTAAGGTTTTTCGCGAGACAGATATAGTCTATGAGAACTTAGAGAGAATCAAGCGCTTTGAGAATGAGTATCCAGAGCGGGAAAAGCCAGCTGTTGGGTCCGTTTCCATTGGTAAATTATGTTAGGAAGAGCGGAGGACAAGGCGGTTTGATATGAAACTGAAGGGTTGTCTCTACTGTTGTGTTGAAGCTAGTATGGATGGTGTATGGATTTCAGTTTCTGGTTAGTTGCCAGAAAGAGTTGCTACTGTCAGTAACTCGCTTGATTCGGAGAACTTAGGAGGGTTTTAGCAGCACATGTACAGTACAGAAATACACTGCATTGCTTACAGCCGCTGGTTAGTGTTTGGCTTCTAAGAATGCTAAGTATATTAATCTGTGCATGGGTAATTCAAGATTGATCAATAGCACACTTTAACCTCCAGCCCCCAGAATATAGGTGTGTGCAGTCGATGGGATATCGTTGCAGAAGTTCGCATGAATCGCATGCGTCTAAAAGCAGCCTGAAGGTTGTGCTATGTTGAGTGCAAATGTTACAGCAGAATATACCTTATACAGAGATATTTGTTCATACCATCAATAAGGAACTTGGAACAACTCAACTGGTTTTGAAAGGCACTTTACAGTTGATGTTACCGTCCTGCCACTTACTTTCCAGTTGGGGAAGGTGGGAGTGAATTGTATTCAAGCGAGCTCACTGGTAGTTCCTTCTTCTTTTGGCTCCCCACGTCCACAGATCTCACTGACATAACATAACGAACGACACCACTACAATCAACACCACGAACTCAAGGCACACCCTCCAACCTTCGACAAATTGTCACAATGGGGATACCACAAAGCAAGATGGCAGATATGACACCAGCCATCGCACGCATCCTATGCCAAGGGACCAACGCGACGAGACTGCCAACTACAGAAAGTGAAATCAACACGGCAGAAGCCCTTGAGGATATCAGCGCAGCAGTTAGAGATGAGAATGAAGCAGGAGGTCAGCCTGAGCAGCCTACTACTGGTATGTTGTGTGATTTGTATCCGGATTGTCTTCCTCCTTGATCGCTGACAAGCATCCAGTCACCACTTCCACCAAATCTAGTGGCGCAAGTCAGCTGCCAAGAAGACGCGCCGGCCCGAGAAAGTTCACGCTCTACCCCAAGCTGCCAGCAGAGATCAAGAGTCGCATCATTCAATATGCCATAACACCTCGCATTCTTGAGCTGAGCCTCAAAACCACCGCCAAAGCCGGGACTATCCCATACAAACTACGTGGTGGTCCCGTGCCAGCTCTACTTTTGGTCGATAAAGCGACTCGTGATGAGGCCCAGAGAAAATACAAGAAGGTCGGAAAGCCCGGATGGCGTTCTCTTCCTGAAGCTTACATGTATTTCAATCCTCAAATCGACACCCTACTTATCACCACTTGGATCGCTCAAGAACGCAGTCATTTGCGAATGAATTTACCATTCAGGCTGTTCGAAGCTTTCGACGGTATTGAGCCCGCAAAGTATGTCCGATATGTTGCGTTTCACTATCGTAGTATATTTCAAGTTAGTATTATCAATGACGCTTTACCTGATCGCTTTCACGAATTGCTGCTCCACCACCCGAATCTGCAGCATTTTGATACGGTTTACGACAACCGTACTCGTACTTCCCGTGCACATAACCCTGAAGATTTCGTCTTCACGGAAGCTGCAGGTATCGCCCATAGAAGTTGTTTCTGGAATGGGAAGTTTGACACCAAGAAGAATTGTGACATTGCACGCTTCGCAGAATACCTCGACCATTTCGAGGCTGAACGTGGGCTGAAAGAAAACAAGGGCAAGCAAGTTGAGTGTTTCTGGGAAGATAATCCAGCATGGAAGAGACCTACCGTGGATGGTGTTTCTATCATCCAGAAGCCGGGACTACGAAAGCGGGCTGGAAAGGGAAAGAAGTGAGAGAGAGCTCAACCGTTAATGGACCCCGATTGGTTGCATGCAACAACTACATCAATTAGCTCAATAGCACCTTGATGCATGGTGACATATTTAAGAGAATCAGAATCATCAACGAAGGAGGCCGAGCTAGGGTGGGAATGTTTTGCTGTCATGGTTTATAACTCTAATGGCTTTCAAGGGGCTGTCTTTTTTGCGGGGAGAGATTTATTGCGAGGAACACATTAATAATTGAAAGGCTGTCAACACTACTGACCCAAAACTTTGTCGCCAGCTTTCATAGTCTTTACATTATAGATGTATTGATGAAGGTGGTACCAGATACTTCTATGGTAGCTTTACCCGTTTAGTCTACTAGAGCATCTTTTCTCAGTAAGGATCCGCTTACTTCAACAGTACCGACCTGTGATAATCATTTCAGTCCTAGCTCATTGTCTCACAACTTGGCGTTGCAACATTTTTGTTTTTCTCCATTTTCATTGCCTAGACTCCAACTGAGACCTTTGGCTAGGCCTTTGTGTGCCTGGACTACTTTGAAGCAACTCTGTGGCTTCTGCCACAATATTATAAGTGATCTAGAGCACACTATTATGTAAAAGTCTCATGATTAAAGAGTTCAAAAGGCTGCCGTCCTTACATGCTAAGCGAGCAAGAGGAGGACTCGCCCATGGTAGGGTTGCACAAGAAAGCAAAAAGGAAGTAAAGACCCATAATTCACCATCACAACGATACTTTCCATTATGAATCCCTTTTTGGAGATATTGCAAAGCGTAACAAAATACAAATTCGTCATCACGTGTAATGTTTGTGTCACAGTGGAAGCTTTTTCTTCAGCTCTTAATGTAAGGGCGCACAAGGTTGCTGGCACACTGAATTAGCTGGGCATCGAGAACAAGCTTTTTGTGAGACCTTACATACAGTTCTCAAGTCTCCCCCATCATGATCTTTATAGCTACAGAAAAGTCTTGTAGTTGTATAAGAAAGGTGTTTTTCCCTATGAGCTTTTCTGCCATACATCATGCATTCTTACTCGAGTAATTTGAATATATCTAAACTCACAAATACACCAATTCAGATTTATTCATTATGAAGTCTATAATATCTTTTCTTCTTTTCGTTGCGCAACTTAGTGTTGCAGCAGCCAAGCCTTCAGTTCTTTTTCCGCTATATATCTATCCAAGTCCTGGAGCTTGGCAACCATTGTACATTCTTTCTTAGAGCAAAACTACCTCTTTCAAGTAGAAAAGTCATCGCTCCTAAATCCAATATGAGTTACCCCACAATACATACAAGAAACAAACTAACTCCAAGTTTTCTCACCATAGATACTGGGCACTAGGAAACTACACCGAACTCACATTCAAAATCATCATCAATCCTGCCAGCGGACCCTTCAGACCCGGTTACTCTGCCGGCGATCTCACCAACTATGTGCGAGAGATGACAACACTGAATGCGTACGCGAACGCGCAGACTTTCGGATATGTCGATACTAGCTATCCCAATCGAGCTGATGATGATATCGTTCATGATATTGATTATTGGAGATATGCACCTGATTCCTCACTTATTCCTTCCGGGATCTTTTTTGATGATGTTGTTACTACTTCTTCTGGTTAGTTAAAAAGAAGTCTAGAGTTACACTGTTGTTAGCCTGGGAGCTATTTTATCTTTAACTCCCAACTGAATTTCAAATCTTTCAGACCAAGGAAGAAGAAGAAAAAGACTGACTCTGAGTTCTTGAATGAACATATAGGTGCACTCTGGCAATTAAATAACGTCCAAACCTACGCCCGCGAAGATGACTTCCAAGATATAATCTTCAACCCAGGAACAGCACCAGCCTTCCCGGATCCACGATACCCAGGAGCCGAAACAATCTCCGGAGTCTATAACATGGCAAATCAAACCCTCGTCTACGAAAATTACTACGGAGTATCTACACCCACGGGTCCTGCCACCCCTTCAAACGTAGCTTCCTTCATCACTGCAAATAATCATGGTGTTTCTCCTACTAAATTAGGTGGTATTGTTTATGCTTTACCTACTGATTCTGCTTCTAATTCTGTGGCGGGTGGTTGTAGTACGGCGGAGAGTTTTATCTGTACTTTTACTAATAGTTTTACTGATGTTGTTGATAGTTTGTATTTGAGTGATCTTGGGAGTGTTGCTGCTGGGGCTAATTATGTTGAGTTCCCGCCTAATTTTATGGCTTGGGTTTCTATTTTGGCGGGGGCTAATTGAGTGGTATAAGTGGTTAGTTGATTCTGGTTTGGAGGAAGTTATATATATTTAAGGGCCGGGGCTGGGGGTGGGAGGGTTTGAAATGATGATATGTTATGATTTACTATGAGATTTCTTTTTCATTATCAGAAGGTTCTCTTGTTGAGATGCCTATCTGTATCTGTGATATACTGTTGCAAACTGTGTGGTTTTTTTCTTTTAGTGAAGAAGAATAATTTGAAGAACGTTTCGATTACTTTACTAGAAATTTTAGCCTCCAAAGGATTGCACTGTAGTAATAGCGATATGTCATGTTACTTATATTAGCAACAGGGCTACTTAGGAAGAGAATTTACAGCGAGAAGTCCTTCAATTAAAAGGTAGTGAAGTGATTGCTAACTGAAAAGTGTTATACCTGGCGATACTCTGTATGAGCACTTATTAAGTGTCAAGGCAAACCCCCCCTAGCCTTGCTGTTCAGATATAGCCAAGATATTTAAAGGGGCAACGAGAGTTTATCAGGAGATAAACTTTATTCAATAGACTTTATTCTTTTTTTTTTCTGTAGGGATACTTGATAGGTAACAACATTACATATCTATCGCTCGCTAAGTCTATTACGAATGGTATCCAGAACCTCTATATCTAATAATAAGTATAAAAAAAACCAGAACTGCAAATTTACCACTCCAGTCACAGACTTCAAATCAGGGATCCCCGAACCCGTCCTCTCACTCACATGTTCCTTCTCACTGGCAACAGCAGAAGTATTCAACTGACTCTGATCAATACTAGCAACCTCTAGATCCGTCGGTATGCTATCAATAAGACCATGATCCATATTCTCCATGATACCAAGACCTGGAGGTGGAAAGATGGTGCAGAATATGAAGTAGAGAAGCCTGCCAACTATGTATCCGAAGAAATAGGTAATTTGATACATCCTTTCCAAGCCAATCGTGAGTGGCATTCCATTGATATAAGGTCTAGAGATGGTATATATATAATAGGGGTAGGTTGCGCGTACAATTCATGCGCATAAACCCGTATAAACAGCCTGATTTTTCTGTAACACATAGCAATAGCCATACCAAGTCTCGGAGTAAATGGAGTACTAGTAAATCTCGTCGAATCTGAAATTTGTACAGAACTAACTGTATAAGCACCAGCAACTGAATAAATTCCATGTACCATTGAATAATGTCCTTGTAATGGAGTTATTTCAATAGCTGGCGAAACGAGATTTCTTGGACTACCATTGTTGGAGTGAATTGCCCAGCCTAAGACTGCTGAGAAGGTTATACAGGCACAGGTGAAGGCTGGCTAGAGAAATTTTTATTGAGTTTGTGGGGTGGTACGTAGACTATTGGGATGAAGATTGCTATGTAGATTAGGAATCCTTTTAGCGCTTGTGTTGCTATCGCTGCTTGTTCAGGGAGGGTGTTTTTCATTGTTAGGAAAGAGTGAGAGAGCGCGTTGAGGATCATTACTACTGCTTGACCGCCGAAGTAGGATTGGATTCCGAACTAGACATCTCATGAGCTGGATTCTTGCTGTGAATATTGGATAGTGGAATATACTGACGTAGATTAGGTATTGAATGCAACTTAATACTATACAAATATATAATCTATAAAGACCTAAGTAGCTCTTCCTATTATAGCATATCTATCCTCTATAATAAAACATTAGTATAACTCCCCCTTAACCAAACACCACAAATTCCAAATTCCAAATCCCCAAAAAGGAAAAGAACAAAAAAGAAAAAGGCCAACTCACCCAAGAAAATCCCGTCTCCCCGCCTCCCCACGCAAAAAAAGCATTCATACTAGCCAAAAAAAAACCACCAGTCAAAACAGCACCACAACAAGCCTGACCAGCCGTCAAACCAACAGCAATTCAACTACTACCCAGAGTCCAAGGACTCAAACATATACCAACTGTAAACCAATACGAGAAGAAATCACACTATTTGTATGTTCTCTCTGCTGGTATTATTGGATATCTCTGTTTCCTCATTGTGATGGTGGGTATGTTGTATATGCTGAGCCTTTCTGCTTTACTTCGATGATGGTGATAAGTTTTTTGAGGAGTTCCATTTTCGTGGTTATTATTTTTATTTTTATTTTTGTTTTATTTTTTGGTGTTTTTGTTAGGAGGTTGGGTGATGCGATATAGAGACGGAGATAGGGATGAGGATGGATATGGCAAAGGAATGTGAGGTTTAATCGATGGCTAGTAGTTATGATATATTTTGCCTACATGTATAGTTATTAGAGATCGGAAAGCTGTACCCGATCCTCTGACAACGTTGACGATAGTCTGGCTTTTCGAACTTAGGCTGGAGTAAAGCTAGTTAAAAAAAAAAAAAAACAGCGGTCTAGTTTTGAACTAGACTAACTGTCTAGCTAATATAGTAGGCTACTGGTTCAAAAAGCCAACAGTCTAGGGAAGTTATAAGAAGTTAGAGTAACTTTTTATTAGAAATTAATCTTAACTTAGTAAGAATATAAAATAAGAGTAGTCTAAGTAGATATACTTACTATTAGCCTTTTTTTTTAAGATATAAATAACTATATAGTATTTCTAGCTATATTAAAAATTTTAAGTAATATTACCTAATATTACTTAATATAGAGGGGGGGTAAGAAAAAGATAAAGGGGGAGGGGCTATAGCCGCCTCTAAAAAGCTAAAAAAAAAAGTTAACTTTTCTAGCTTCCCGGGAAATAGCCAAGACGGCGGTCTAGAAAAGCCACTAAAATAGTGGATTAACCAGCTCAAAACGGTAGTCTAGTCTACTAAATTAGTGGACTAATAAGCTAGCTTTTCTAGCTTCCTTAGCTTCTTATAGACTATCGTTAACGTTTGCCCCCTGATATCCTATCAAACGCCTCTATCTTTATCCCCAAGAATAAGGAGTGAGATTTCAAAAATTTGTAGTTGGACATTGCTATACTGTATAAAATTAAAGTTGTTATTGGGAGCAGTATAATAGCTCTATACGAAAGAGAAGAGGTTCGAATCCAAATCTAGATGGTATGGTATGTCTGGGGTCTTGGAGCCTTTGGTTTCGAGTACTTGTACATAGAAAGCGTTGGTTTTTCGCTTGAGTTTGGCGGAATTCCACGTTATCGATAAGGGTTAGGAAGAGATGTCTCCATTCCAAGCTTGTATGGCATTTTTGTTTCAAGTGATGTGAATGGTTGGTGAAGCATAGGGGGGGGGCGGAAGTACCCCCGACAAGCAAAACCACAAAAATGCCAAACTTATTTATCTCATTAGGTGGTACTACGAGGTAAGAAGTATATAAATTTTGTGCGTTTTAATATTATTTATTTCTAATATCTTTTTATAAAAACTAACTTCTACTAACTATATATATATAATATAAATTAAAAGGTATTTAAATAGGATCTTAAGTAAGTTACTTAAACCTATATCTTATTTCTAAATAGATAGCTATTTAAAATAATCTCTTATAACCTAATTCGTATAGTACTATAAACCCATCCACGCCCCTAAACTTGGCCTATCTGTAAGGTGGTCGATTATGCGACTATTCTTATAATTCAACCCGACATAGACTAATAAAATGGTACCTATTAGAGGTAAGGTACCCCGTATTTAAAATAGAAGCAGAGGGAATGAGCATTAATAGGGCATAGGTAGTTTAATGCGTACGTTTACAAGGGCTAAGTTGTGGCTAAAACCGCAACAGCTGCACTTCCTCGCTTATGAATTGTAGATGAGAAACGACTTCAACTTAATCTCGCATTACTAGGAACAAAGCCGTAGAAAATCTATACAAGAATTCGTCTTCTCTTTCATTTTGATAGCTTGGAATATTATCAATTATAATCCTTCACTGTCTCTCGTTTTCGGTCCAGGTGCCAGCCAATCGAGACCAGCGATTCCGTATACTCGCGTCCTCATAAATGTGCTCTATCATGCTCATGCTCATGCTCATATGCCATGCTTTGCGATCAACGAAAACAATAAAAACAAATGCCAGATCTCTAACATGGCCCAAAACCAACAGAAACTTCAAAACCAACAAGTGTGTCCTAACGCCGCGCTTTTCGTCTATCATGCGCTCATGCAGAATTATGAGTAAACTCCAAGAGGGGCTTGCCTCTTCCATCCAAATATGTACAGTGCCCGGTTGATGCTACAAATAGTTACAAACTTTTTGTTATCGCTGGAGTCCATCTACAGCCAGTATACAAAGAAAAATGAGACAGCGACTAGCCCGGCGCTCATACCGGCAATCTCCTTGCCTCCTGATGCGCTGCCTTTGGTGCTAGTTGCTGAAGCAGCTGAACCTGTTGCAGTTGCAGTTCCAGTTGCAGTGGGCGATGAGGTAACTTCCTGTGTCTGGCCAAGAGACGGGAGTGCGACGTTGCCTTCAACAAGCCATCCACCAGGAGTAGAGGAGGGACAAGTTGGTGGAGTGATAGTTGTCGTAACATAGGCTGAGCTTGACACACCAGTTGGTGTCAAGGTTGCCCATTGGTTTTGGAGGTTGGTGAAATCGGGAGCAATGGCGGTTGGGGTTCCTGTTCTTGAAATTCCTGCTACAACTCCTGATGCTACGACAGTTGGGGAGACGTCTTGACCGTATTCAATCAAACCATAACCGTTGGTCTCATTGATCCATTCGTAAATGATGGCTCCAGACCACAGGCCATTCATGTCTGAGCCGAAAATGGCAGCTTGGTCCAAGAAGGTACGCGGTGGAACAGTGTTGCATCCAGTCTCAGAGAAGAAAATGGGAACGTTGTAACCCTCGGCGTAGTCATTCAAGGTATCGTATCCTGAAGTCTGGAAAGTGGCATCTCCACACCATTCATAGGCATTCAATCCGAAGAAGTCAACAATTTCAGATGAGTTTCCACCGCAGGCCAGGTAGTTCTGAAGCATAGGTCGAAGCTCAGCAATATCAGCAGCTGAGTATCCAACTGGAATTGTACGGTATCCCTTTTGATCTCTGTATGCCTTGAGGTCTCGTGCAGCAGCCTTGATATATGGTGCAGCCAAAGACTGGTTCGCCAGCGCAATAACCTCGTTTCCAACAAAGAACCCCAAGGTGTTGTCATATGATTGGAAAGCATCCATAACCTTTGCGTAGGCATCGAATTGGGTTTGGTTCCATGAAGCGACAGTCTGGAAACAGTAGATTAGTGTCAAGCCTGAGACGAGTGGATGAATTGATTGAAGCTTACTGGGTTAATGGCGGTGTTGAAGGTATCAAGATCAACAATCAAATAGATGCCAGCGTCTGCGAATGTCGACATGCAGCCTGAATGATCTCCAGTGGGGTCAACATGGTAAACGCGGATGGCATTGGCACCCAATTCCTTCATGAGGGAAGCGTCGAGCTCGCATTGTGCTGTGTTAATGAGGGGATCGTCTTCGGTGAGTTGGTATGCAATTCCTGAAGCTGATTAGCAATACTCTTCATGCAAGGAGGGCTTTCACAAACCTTTTACGAAGAATTGGTTTCCATCGCTATCGAAGAACTTGGCTCCAGAGGTGGAGATGGTTGCGATGGCACTGACAGCAGATACAGCTAAGCCAGCAACGAAGGCAGCTTTGGCCAACATCTTGGAGTACATGTTGAGGATGCGCAGCAGTTGTCAAAAGATTGGAAACGCGTTGTTTATGATGTACGAAAGGTATTTCCGTATTTCAGCGAGTGTTTGAGAGGAGCTGTGTGATTGGCCAACGACTGATAAGGGTTCGATTGTTTTGTTGATACTGGGCTGGTAACGACGGCGACCTTGGGTACAGTAGCAAAACGAAAATGCAAAGTCCTTTTCCTGATGGACTCTGGATTATGATTAGAACGACACGACGAGCTTCAATCTCTCTGCACAGCGAGCATGAGGTCGTGGGGGGATGATGAACTGGTGTTGAAGGTCTGGGGAGAAGAAGCTGGAAGATCAGGAGAAAGTGCGTCGAGCTTGGGTGGCTAAAGCGGCAAGCGTACCGTGCAGATCTGGACGGGACTTGCTCTCCTTCTTTCCTTTGCGTTCAATGGACTTGCTTCTCAGTTTCCAATTCTTGGATTTGGGGCACCAGACGCTTCAATAAAGCGTAGGAAATCAATACAAGCAACAAAAGAGAACCGGACTCGACGGAAAGCAAAATCTCAAATTCTCATGCACTCACTGCAATTCTAGGTTCGTAAATTGCGATGAAGTTTCATCCGCCACTTTTACAAGATGATAACAGTCTTGGCCAGGAGCAAGTAGGCCGCAAATTTAACTGAATTCTATTGGTCGACCATCACCACGTTAAGTTTGGTTCCTCGTCGCCACAGCATGTACAGGCCCCTTCCCTCCATTTTCTAGGCTCGCTCGCCGAAAAAGGGAGGGAAAAGTATGGCCGAAAAGTCAGAAAACAGGAATAGCCAGGCTAACTTAGTTTAGCGTCGGGAATGATAAGACGGATGGGGCGTCATTGGAGTCGCTTGATGAAGGACAAGGGGGCTTTCTCGAAAGGCAATCTGCTATCTGCAAATCTGGTGAAACAATGTGGCGTTCTGCCTTTTGAGCCCCTTTTACTTACGAAGTAGCTCTGATGTGTGCCAAGAAAGTCAGGTGATCTCTCGCAAAAGTCAGCTCTTCTTCTCTCTCGTCAAGCCATCGACAGATAAAAATGACTTTGATATTTATATTTGATCAATTTACTTGCCTCATGCATTAATATAAGATCGTGTTGTTGAATTCTTCAATAATTGTGACATAGCTCGTCCTGTACATATCATCTTCTCAATGCACGAATCCAGAACCACCAACCACATGCATTGCAGCAGCTATTGAATACCGGTGGTCTATTTTACTAGTCTATCGACAGGCAAAATTGAAGTCTCACTTCTTGCCATACTGCGCCCTGAGACTCGCCCAAACATCATCCTCTACTTCCTTCGCATGAGCCACAGCATTCTTTCCTGGTGGAGGACCACTAGCAGTTCAGTCAGCATTATCGTCCAAAAAGTATGTGGTTGACGCTTTCGAAGTGAAAAGGCCTTGGCAACAGTATGGGCTAGCGAGAAATACGTACGGGTCATTGAACATCTCGACCTTCCTCACCGTCTTCCCAACCTCCAATATCGTCCCACCAACATGAGCCTCGTTCTCAACCAGATCGAGCATCACGTCGGCGACATCCTCAGGGGTCACCCAGTCTTTGTTGTCTTCTTCGATGAACTTCAACTTCTCTGGATGATCGGTCCATAATGGTGTTTTGATCAGACCAGGCGCAACGGCATTGACTCTAATTTTTGGTAGACCATCTCTCGGCTCTTCAAGACGGTATAAACTACGGACGAGGCCTGATACCGCGTGTTTGGACGCTACGTACACAGGCGTTGGGAAGAAAGCAGTCTGTCCAGCAATACTCGAGACGTGTGTTATTACTCCCGGCTTCTTTGCTGCCAGGAAATGGGCAATGGCAAGCTGAGTCGTTCGGATTGGGTGTGTGATATTGATGTCCACGAGTGCGTAACGTGACTCTGAGAGTTTGTCTGTGGATGGAGGCTTTCCAGGAGCATTCCAGAAATTTGTCCATGGCTAACAGGCAAGTTAGAGCGTATTGCATGATGATTCTTCTAGTACTCACCGGCTCATAAATCCCTGCTCCTGGACATACAATATCTGCTCCACCAAAGTTCTTATTTGCGGCATCAAACATCTTGTCCAGTTGAGCCCAGTCGGTAACATCGGTCTTCTGGAATACAGCTTTCGCTCCTTTCGACGAGGAAGGATACTGAGAGAGCAAATCCTGGGCTTCTGGTCGCAACGCTAAGTCTGCAAGCAATACGTTGCATCCCTTGCTCAATAATAATTTTGCAAAACAGAAATTGATGCCGGAACCGGCTCCAGTGACGATGGCCGTCTTTGAGGCCACGCGCATTGCCATGGTGAAGGTTGATATAGTCTTGACTCTGAAGATCAAGTTTGAGATGAAACGACTGAATGGAGTTCTTTTATATAAAAATTGGATTGGGACGACTTGCACTGGATCAAATGACCAAAGTCAACAGCTCCGTAGCCAGACCTGCCGCAACTGAAAATGGGATGGTTGCTATGCAGGTCGGTAGGAGGTAAGCCGAGATTTTTATCGGACCAGAGGACACGTCTTGCAACAGAAACAGTGTCACTGGTCGGTCACATGGGGCTCTCAGTCAATGATCTCCAGATGTTAAGTTTTGACAACTTCTCATTCTCTGTGACTAAAGCACACTCGTGGGGAACTCCATACTTCAGAACAACAGGAAGATGTTTGCTGGATCCGCTGGAATCGGTTCGTCGGCTATTAAAAGGAAGGTAGAGCGAGGCCGGCTTGCTGGTTCGGGAATAGCATCATGCTTCCAAGCACAAGGAGCTTCCGCCACGGCCATGGTGAGTGACGGATTTCCATAGCCTTGCATTTCCCTTTCTGACACTTGCAACTCCCGTGCATTTCCCAACCCTAGCCACTGAGAATTCTTCATCAAGCGCCATACGTCAATAATAAAGGCGGGCATCAAGAGCACGAGCCTTCGCTCCACCTTCCCCAGACTTGAAAATCTGGGGACCCCAACTATTAATTGTTGTCCCTGCTATTGCGGGATGGAGTTCTTTCTGACTCGAATATGCACGCGTTTGATTATAGCGGGGCAATATCAGTCTTTTGGGGTGTCTTTTCAAGCTTATTCGTTCTTCACCCTATCGGGGGAACGGTGATCAACGTCCTCTACCATTCAATGGTCTCCCCGCGTTGGACACTATGGGGAGAATATGGGGATTGTTCTCCTGTGGAAGATGGGATCTGCATATAAATGGAGACCTGAATCCCACCTTTAATTCCTATTTATCTCCGTTACCGAGTCTTTGATACTCCAACCGCCTTTCTTTCACTTTACTCCAGACCTACTGAAAACCAACTCTGCAATTGGCGACTACCCATCATGACGCGTAAATACCTTGGAGGGAGTGGCGACGCACTTACTGTTTGGATCTCCATTGCAGCATCAACAGTATTGGTCTTTTATGGATATGATCAAGTAAGCCTCTTTCATAAAGATAAATAACAATCATTGACAATTTGAAGGGTGTATTCGGCAATATTCTTGTTGGAGAGGATTTTCTCACTACCATGTCCTTCCCATCAACTTCCGTGCAAGGAACACTTACTTCGGTCTATAACCTTGGATGTTTCTTTGGCGCTCTATCCACAATCGTGAGTATTAATTTGGATACTTTGCAAGCTACATCACTGCTAAAAGAAATTCTAGTGGACTGGTGATATTCTTGGTAGACCTAAAGTTATCCTACTAGGCAGTACAGTTATTGCAATCGGTGCTCTGATACAAACCACAAGTTTCAGCGTTGCACAGATGATGGTTGGTAGAATTGTTGCAGGTCTTGGGTATGCAAGTCTTCACAATTGTGAACTTACATCCATCAACGAGAAGCTAACCAACCTACCAGAACAGGGATGAATACAGCCACTGCAGGTGTCTGGCAAGCAGAAACCAGTAAAATGAGATCCCGTGGAAAACTTGTCATAATCCAAATGGCAAACTGCATCACCGGATTTTCAATCTCGAACTGGCTTACACTTGGATTTTCATTCGCCAAAGGAAGTGTCGCATGGAGATTTCCTCTTGCATTCCAAATTTGTATGCACCACCACCTCCCATTTTCAAAATCGATTATTGGCTAAAAGTTATTTAAGTCTTCACCGCACTCATCTGGTGCCTTTGCCCTTTCCTTCCCGATTCTCCACGTCTGCTTATTCGAAAGGGTCGCTACGATGAAGCATATGAGATTATCGCTGCACTTGAAGGCAAAGGAGCAACGATTGATTCTCCATCTGTGAAACAGCAATTCAACATCATCAAGGATGTCTTGGATCGTGAGCACATGAACACATATACCTGGTCCCAACTCCTCACTGGAAAAGGACCAGCAGGAGTCTTGAGAAGGATGATTCTCGGAGCTTGGATGCAAGCAATGAATCAAATCAGTGGTATAAACGTCACAAGCTATTACATGACCTACGTATTCATCCACGCGCTCAAAATCGACACTCTGCGGTAAGCTTAGCGAACCCATCTCTCCAATCCAATCCACAGTACTAATTCTTCGCCCTAGAGCACGCATCCTAGCAGCAGCCGGCTCAGTAGACTACCTCCTCTTCTCCATCCTCGCCTACTTCGTAATAGAAAGATACGGCCGACGCAGCGTAATGATGACCTCGGCAGCAGCCTGTTCAACCTGCTGGATAATAATAACGATAGTCCTCGGACTAACCGACTCGGATCCCTCAAACTCCTACAACTACGGCGCCGTAGCCGTAACATTCTTCTTCGTATTCTTCGCCTCCTTCGGAATGGGAGTCCTCGGAGTGCCCTGGCTCTACCCGACCGAAATCAACGCCCTAGAAATGCGAACAAAAGGAGCCTCTTTAGCCATGGCAACAAACTGGATCATGAATTACATGGTAGCAGAAGTAACGCCATCAGGAATAGCAAACCTAGGTTGGAAATTCTGGATCATATGGGCCGTAATCTGCGCTTCTTTCATCCCGATTACTTTCTTCTTTTATCCTGAGACAGCTAATAGGAGTCTGGAGGATATCGATCGGTTTTTCGAATCTAAACCTGGTGTTTTTATTCATAGGAATAAAATTGCTACGCAGTTGCAGAGACCGAGCGTTTATGAGGAGGCTGATGAGGCTATTGCGAGGGGTGTGGAGAAGAGTGGCGTCAGGGGGTTGACTGAGCAGGAGATGATAGCGGCTGAGATTGAACATTGTGAGCACTTGGATAAAAAATGAGTTGAGTGCTTTTACCGGGTGATTGGTAATGATATATAAGGGGGAACTTGAAGTTACCTCCTTGTGATTCATCTACACAGACTAGAGTAACCACTTATAAGGCTTTAAATTAAGTAAATGACCGACCCAATTAATATAGATTAAAAGAGAGAAATAGGTACCTACTACCCAGACGGAGAAAAGTAAAATTACATAGGTGGTTAAGTATAAACAATTATAATCTAGAGATCTACTCTTTAGAAAACTTCTTTCCAAATACTAGGAAAAACTATTTATCACTAAATAATTACTAAGATAGTAACAATACCTAACCTAAAATAACATCCATACCCATATCCTTCTCCCCCCGGCGGAAAACCCCCATTATATTTCATTTATGTAAAACCCAACATCACCCAACACCACCCAAACAAGCCCCAAATAAATCCCATATACCTACCTCTACTATCTCTCCTATCTCTCCTACCCCTTAAAATAAACAAAGCAACATACCAATTATAAATATACCTTACAATAAAACATCAAACAATCTACCTACCTACCTACCTTAGATACCTAAGTAAACACCTATAGAACTATCTATCAAATCAAATCAAATCACATACCTATAACACAAACAAACAAACAAACCCTTTATACCATTAATAATAACCCAACCCAACTCAACCCAACTCAATTAAACTAACCCCCTATTTATACACCTTGAACAAAATATTCCCCCCACTATCACCTCACCTATCCCCCACCCCCATCCCCACCCCAAAACCCAAAACCCCCAAAACTCAAACGCCCAAACGCCCAAACGCCGAAAAAGCCCAAAACCCAAACAACCCTAGAAAATAAATTTAATCCTCACAAACACAAGTACCAGCAACTAAGCTTACTACCCTGGTAAGTAGTACTTAAACAAAATTTAAAGTGAAGGTAGTAGGTATTTAACTTATCCTTATTTAAGGACCCTTAGGGAGATATAGATACATTAGAACGAAGACATATAATAATCTAATAAATAGATGAGCATATTACTTATAGCGACGTATACACGTCATTCTTCTGGTCATGATATTCTATTACTTGAAGTAAAATAATTCCCGAAGAATATTCCATTTCACTATATATACATCACCAAAAAATATATTAAGTATAAAATCGTCTCAGACGACTAGATCTTCAATTTAATCCAGCTCTACCCATAATATCAGCCCTAGCAATCCATTGCCGGAAACTCTTGCCCTTTAGGTAGAGAACGATAGTTGATATGTAGAGAGCTACATTGATAGCAGCTGTAGTACGAAGTCAGCCACGTTTGGTGCTAATAACAGAATGGGATTCATAGTCTTGACATTGAATATTACGAATGATAGGGGAATGGGAAAGATACGAACCAATAGACATAAACACAGTTATCATACCATCCTTCACAATCCAATCATTAACAACCCACGTCCAGATCCACGCAATAAGACTCTTCAAACAACTGATAGTAACCATAAGTTCTACACTCAAAGCCTTATGACAGTCGAGAGAATATGCCATTGCCAACGTCGCGCCCATTTGAGCACCAGCAGATAGAATTCCGAATCCGATGATTGGGCCTGACCAGTGAGTTTTGGCGTTGTAGGTAAGAGCTGCAATAAGGGTTCCGAAAAATGTGAGGAAGATAGCAATCGCGCAGGCAGGGAGACGCATTTCGGGTTCTCGAATCCCGTGGTTTCGTTTCGTGAACCAGGTTGCGATGGTGTCCGCGAGTGGGCCGCAGAGATACGTTCCGAACAAGGAACCAATGAAGGGAGAAAGGAATATAAGACCTTGGGCACCAGATTTGAAGTTGTAAGGTCTAACTGGGTTAACTGATTGTAATAAGTGGGGGAAAATGAACTTACGGTGGTGCAAATAGTTGGGCTACACTGACTCCGAGAATAACATTCCACCCGAGTGCGAGACCGTATATCACACTGGACCAGAGGACAGTTGGGTATGTCATGAGAATGAAGGGCCGAAGAAAGGTTTTGAACAAATTTACGTTTGGGTCGCTTCCTGACCATGGCTTGAGACTGTGGATGTATGTCTTCTTTGTAGATGGAGTGCTAGAAGCTGTTGTTTGACGAGGCGTATATGAGACTGCCATATCGGAGGTATCAAGTTTGGGGACTTCGTCCTGTTGGACTTCGCTTTTTACCGGCCCTTTTTTATCTGAAGACTTTACCTCACGTAAGATCTCTGGCCTGACGCCAGTGAATTTCGTTTCAGGCATAGCGAAAACCAAAGTGAACTGATTGAAGAAAACCGAGATAGCAACAATAAAGAATGCCCATCGCACACTCAAAGATTGAATGATGTAGGCAGATATCAAAGGGCCGATTTCGTTACCACCCAAAACGCCAAGACCGTAGATAGAGACTTTCTCACCACGCTCATGAAGGAAGAAGGTGTCTGTGACTGTACTTGGCACAATTGCTTCGATGGGAGCTTGCCAGAGACCAAGAAATGCTCTGCCAATAATAAAGGGTGTGTACGTCTTTTCGGCACAAATAGCAAGCCAAATACAAGCTATCCCCATTAACAAATTCGAGGTGAGATACACCGGTCGGCGGCCGAATTTGACAGCGAGAGGCCTACTAAAGTCAGTACTGGACCTTGCTTTGTGAATCGGAATTATCTTACATCCATAGAATATTACCAAGGCCTTGACATATTAAAGTAGCTCCGTTGGCGTGCGACATGGCTGTCAATGAGACATGGAAAAAAGCAGTCAGTTGTAGCATACCTATATTACATTTATTAGTACTTTACCTTGCCAAATTGTAGGCAAATACTTACCACCAGCCATCATGGGGCCTGTCATAGCACCGTTAAATGCATAATATACACCGTTCATCAGCACAGTCCACTTTTTTACAGTGGACCAAAGGAGAGGATCGTTAGGATCCGTGAGAGAGGGTTGAGGCACAAGCAAGATATGACCATCGCCAGTCTTAGCATGCTGAAGTGAGTGAAGTCGCCTTTCTGTTGCCCCAGGTCCCTCTTCATCCATCATGATCTCCGTACCTGGAGCCGCGACAAATATACGGTCCATGAAGTCGATCTCTCCTCCAGACGGGCCATTGGAAGGAGTGGCACCGACAGGAGCCGAATTGTCCGCAGTATTTCCAGTGGCCATTGAGCTGATATAAGGACACGGTTGGAGGTGATATGGGACCTTGGTCTCAATGCTTATTGCGATGGCAATAACTGAAGCGAGCACCTCGGGCTTCCGAAGAATTTAGTAAGTCTCAACTAAAGCAAGACTCAGTTATGGCAACAACGACCAAGTCCATTTCGTTAATTTGGGAGCAGACATCGAGAGGACATGTTTATGCGCCCGCGAGAGGTGATAAGAGCAAACATCCTTGGAAGATCATGTCGTACTGTCGGCCCCAGTGGCCGCACAGTCGCCTCCACCATACATATCCCCACGAATCAATGTGGGTGGCTTCCCCACTTCCCGAATAACCGTGGATATCTCCGACTGTCTCAACTACAATGGAAAAGTTTAAATATATGCCGTCGCTGAAAGAGAATTCACAGAGGCTGTTCAATAATGCCGGCTAACCTTCTTTACTTTTGCACAAGCGTGAGAAGTACTTGTACATGCCATGGCTGCCTCCCTCCGCAAGAGCTCAAACCGCTTCGGGAAAGAAAGCATTGATAGCCCGAGTTAGAGCCAAGACCCTAGACTGCTCTATGTGATCCTTCATTAGCAATACCAATCCAGCGATGCAAGATGTCGTCCATCGCATGTGACACGCCCCATCGGAGAGACATTGAGCTCAGCGTAATTTGCAGCGAATTTAAGTCGTACATAAGGTTACGTTTTAGCGAGTCGCCCGTCATTCCCACGGCATTGAGAAAGGCATTCATGTCGCTGTTATATGTTGGAAAACTCTCATCTGGAGTTGCTGTATCAGGGATGTCGACCATCCATACATCTTCCCAGAGAACTGACTTAGGGACAACAATTGTAGGAAGGCCCGCTATGCACCTTGCGCTGTAGATAGTAGCAACAGCAAAGATCGCTGCTGGGAGATGTATTGCGTGAGATCGACCTAATGGCAGTCTTTCAACAAGATCTTGGATTGCCATAGCATGCAGAAGAGCTCGTCGTCCATCAATAGATTCAGCCCAGGCGTTAAGGTTGAAATCACCCCGAGGGAGTCTGATATCCCTATGGAGCTTCTGTTGGATCCCGTAAAAGCTGCACATTCTTTGGCAAAGAGTGGTCGCAGGAGTTGCTAGATTAAGGCAGATTGCATGCCACCTGACAAGCAACTCCATGTTTTCAACAGACTTTTGGTCTGAAAGACCCAATCGCTCTCTGTAAAGTCTCACCAGCGCCCATGCTATAGTCGATTTAGACGGGGTACCGACTGCAGGACCTTCGCCTTCTTGAGCATCCGAAACTAGTGACTGCATTCCTTCCTGTAGTTTGAAACTCGGAGTTAGTTTACTTGTTCTAGATATTATCGGGAGTAACTCAAAAAATATTCAGGAGCAATGAGGAATTGGACCCGAAAGGGGCAAATTTGCTCTAAAGAACTTGCTTACCAGAATGACTCGCACAGAAAAGTTCGAAAGAGGGTATTCCAGATGAGCCGTTTGAGGAGAAAACAACGATACATAAAGTTCTCGAAAGGAAGAATGGCGCAGATTTTGTTTTCCCATCTCAAGTATCCAGTCGTTCGCTGTGGTTGCTGCAAACGCTGGTTCTGGAGTCGGCATGAATAGGGAGTTCGTGACATGACGAGCAGAAGGAGAGTGACCCGAGAACTGACTTATTTGTCCGTCGAGAATATAATGACCGAGTATAGCTCTGTTCTGGACCTCGCGCGCCGCCCATGATTTCCATGCTTCGTTTTTTGCAATCTCTGGAGCATCCAAACTCGGTACATCGGCCAAGTTATACTCTTCCACATTATACCACCCACACTGCCTCGCCCAGTAGAAACCGAGGCCATGAAAAACTTGACTCGTCATACGTAAACTCTCGTTCTTGGATAATAAAGCATATGTTTGCCCGGTAAGTGCAGTAAGGACCAGTTGTACCCCGTCGCATTGATCCCTAGGACCTTTTGTCGACATCAGTGCTTGCCACGAAGTAGCAACAGCTGTGTGCGCCAATCTCCATAATGCTTCACCCTTAGGTACGGCATCTTTAGCGCCGACGAATAGAGATCCAAGAGCAATAATGTTCAATAAGAGCGGATGGCTAGATTCTCGAACCTGAAAGGTTGCTTTGTGTAATACCGGGAACGAGGGATGGAACCTCTGGAAGAAAACATTCATGCAAGTATCCAGGAAACTGGAAGTGATACCGGTCGATTCAATTTCAGCAGTCAGGCCGGAAGAGAGGTCCAAAATAAGCTTGCTCAATTGTTGCATAGCATGGTGCCCTGGCCCTGATCCACCTGATTGCTGAGCTGGGACCGGAGATATGACTGAATTGTCAAGATCTGGTTGAATGGCTGATGGTTGAAATTGCATCACAGGAAGAGGGACAGGCCAGTTATTGTTATTGTTGAAGTCAGATAGTAGGAATTCTAACATGTCACCAGAATGAGCCCATGGTTGCATAGGCTCGAGTGGTACCTGGGCTGCAGACATGTTGTGGGGATCGGGTGGGGAATGAGAAAATGAGCTGGACTGGGCAAAATTGACCGACTGCGATGGACCATATCCATCATTTGATTCAATTGTCGCTGGGTTTGCTGTTGACCATGAAGCTTCAGCAGGTTCTGGTCGTGGGTGGTGATCGTGGACCTTTTTATGCCTTGCCAAGACATCCTGCCGGCCGAAGCTTTTGGAGCATTTCGGGCATGAGAAGGGCTTTTGCTTCAAGTCTGATCGGATAAGTTGAAAGGCTGAAGAACCATTGGAGAATAAGACTTACGACTCCTCGAATGCCGCTAAAGACAAATGGTCAGCAATTGAACATCATGTGCAATGAGTGGAGTGAAGAATATTTGCTCACAGCAAGATGCTCGGATTTGGTGAAGGCTCTATCACACGTTGTGCACCGGTATTTCTTGGGGATTGCCGAAGCAGAGTCTCTATGGTTGGTGGCAGAGACAGAGGGAGGACTGTCGGTCACGCTGGGAGGAGACATCATAGGCCGTTTGGCTTTTTTTTTTTTGTCTTTGCGATATGGAGATGGTGGAGAAGTGGAGATAGGAGATTCCATATTTGGTGGAGGGAGGGAGGAGCCGAGGTTCTGCTGGCGGTTGGACCCAATCAAGGTCATTACATAAGCACTACAGCCACAATCAACAGCCCCCAGATCAATCCATCTACCGGTATGTATGTCTTTGCGCCTGCCATCACTATTACAATTGTACAGCTTCAGACGGTAAGTACGGGTCACAACAGGTAGGTAAGGTAGGAGATGTAGGAAGGTAGGTATCCTTTCCTCAAATATACACGAAATACCACACATCAGACACCATCACCCCCAACACGCCATTTTTTTACCCCTGAATCCCTGATTGCAGCCTGCAGCCATTATTCATTATTCTCACGAGTTGAATGGTTAATTCTATTGATTCCACTATTCCAGCACTCGCTTCTTTCTCTCTATTCATTCTCATCCTTCAATCGGACATCGTACGACTGCTGTGTACTCTTCAGTATCCCCTCCAGTCATAGTCATGACGCACCCGACCGAGGATACTAGCGGTGCACAACATACGCCAGCAGAACATCCGTCGAGCAATAATGATGAAGGTAAGGAGATGATCCGACTGTCAAAATTCTCTACCAAGATTCTCCTGCTGTTTTTGATGTGGCCTTTAAATACTTTGAACCACTTTGGCTAACCCAATACTCTAGACAACAATACGTTAGTCATCAATCCGCCTTTTCGTCACTTTCTGTTTCTTCCCCCAGAAATAAGGTCTATGGTATGGGATAGTGCAACAATTGCAAATCTTGAGAACTTTCCATACATTCATACAATGGCTCCCGAACCTAGTGCTTCACCATATGCTCATATAGTGCCGACACCACATGCGAATAGGACAGCAAGATCCTATTCTCGCAATGTGAGGCTTGTGAATGCTGAGGCACGGCAGGAAATAGACAGGAGGGGTCACAGAGACGTAGTGTACGACGAGTGGCCATCTGTGATAGAGAGGATTGATACAGACCATCTGGGAAACATTCTTCGCATTCAGTATGATCCAAATGCAGAGCGCGCGCTGGTCAATCTAAGACACGACATTTTCTATCTCGGTGACAGACGTATGGACCCTTATGGTTTTCACGGACAGTTTTTCTACGTTAGACGTCTTGCATTACCCTGGAGGACCTGGTTTGACAATGTCTCCAATCGGAGAGACTTTACAAAGTGGCTGCAAATATTTCCCTCGCTGCAAGAGTTGAGTTTGATTATCGATCTTTGGAAAATCACGGACATCCATTTGGAGCCTCGCAGGTTGTCAACGATTATGAGATTTGAACCAATTGATCGAGACTCACCGTTTGCAAATCCAGCAAAGACGATTCTAAAATGGGCGAAGTGGGTACTAAAGGCCTTTGCTCTAGGAAGTCCTCAGGCTAGTATCCCAAACATAAAAGTCATGTGTCTTCCGTTCGAAAAGGGAGTCCAAAAGCCATCTGACAAGCATTTGGTAGATATGCTCGAAGCTGAATTAGACGATGCGGAGGAATATTGGCTGGAGGAGACAGATTTGTTCAAACCCTTACTGGTTCACGCTTCTCTGTAGATGTTGAAGTTCGGAGGATTGAGTGTTGAACGGAGGCCGAGCAAGGAAATAAAGCGACGTTGATATGGATCATCTAGCGTAGCGAAGCACAGTAACAGGAATGACAGAAATTTCTCCAAGCCAGACTTGCTGACCTGCTTATCAATGGCCTCATTTCATAAAATGTCTTGCTAGTTAAGGCCATCCTTTAACTCAATTCTTACTCGACTTATAAGGCATGCTTTACTAATCTATTGGCCGGATACAATACTTATTTATTGAGTGTGGTAGGTATATCAGATGGTGATACTAGTATGCGTGATCCTGGTCTAGTTACAATGCAGCCGCACGATGGGTTGCCATTCGTACCATTTTTACACTCCTTGATAAAACAGCAAGCCAACTAATGCCACAGAACACGAGTAATATTTTACAACAGCTTGGCAAACAAATCTAGCGTCTCTTCACGTTATCACCTCATACTTTGTCTGATATCATCATAGTGGGGAAAGGCACCTTCCCCACAACTCCTCTACCACACTCCCCACCAGAAACTCAAATTCTCCCCACGCTTCGCCACTTAACTATGGTCTCAAAAAGCATCCACAATATCAAAACACGACATGCGATTGGAAGGGATATCATGCGGATAATGCGGTGTCAAGGTCTGCTGAGAGTTTATTTGTGGTGGTCGACATGCTTTTTGTTCTTCCCTCGTCCAAGCCATTCTCAAAGACATAAATTCTGAAATATACTGGATTTGAAGCACTACCAGAAGCTTATAAACGCCTTGGCTCAAGCATAAGCAAATATAAATTCTATTTTGAATAGCTAGCTATCCTTAATAAGCATGGCACCACACTCCAATACCGACATATCCACAACGCCACGAACCTCGACACAAGAGACCCTCGATATACCTGTCCTTATTGTAGGCGGTGGACCAGCTGGACTCCTTCAAGCACATCTCCTCTTTAAACTGGGTGTGAAATCACTGGTCATTGAACGCTATCCAAAAAGACTGGCTGCACCAAAAGCACACGCGATCTCGCCACGAACTTTGGAGTTATGTAGACAGTTTGGTATTGATGCTAATGAGATACGGAGATTGGGTACGAGGAGACAGGATGCTTTTTGGGTTAATTTCGTGACTAGTTTGACGGGTATTCATGTTGGGGATTTGCCGTATGAGAGGATGGATCCCGAGGTTTTGGAGGATACGCCTTTGGTGAGTGTGTTTCTTTTGCGGTTCTTTTTGCAGTTCTTGTTTGATTGATAAAGAGGGAATAGATGAGATGCTAACTAGAGCATCAAGATGCTTCATAATATCCCACAGCCTACATTCGAAGAACTTGTAGCGAAGTACTTGGTTGAAGATGGAGTTGAAGTAAGGAAGAATCACTCCTTCGTCAGCTGTCAGCAGGTAAGCATGCAGTTTTCAAAGCAATCTCAAGATGAGGAACTGATCTCGGAGAAGTTTGAAGATTATGTCATTACGACTGTAGAAGATCGTGCAGCTAAGAAAGAATATCAAATCCGCTCAAGGCAAGTGATAGGCTGTGATGGGGCAAAGAGTAAAGTCAGAGAGTCACTCGGCATAAGTTGTGAAGGAGACACCACACGTAAGTCCCTTGCAGCACACATAGTCAACTTACTGATCCATGCAATCTAGAGGAAATGATGATGACCATCCACTTCAATGCCGATCTCCGACCAGTAGTAGGTTCCAATGTCGGTATGCTACACTGGATAATGGACCCCGAAGTATCCGGCTTCATAATCGGCTACGACCTCTCCAACAACCAAGTACTAATCTGCAACTTCGACGCCACCAAACACCCAGTAGAAAGCTGGGATGAAGCGCTCTGTCGTAAAACCGTACTAGCAGCTATCGACAAAGAAGTTCCTTTTGATATCCTTAGCAATAGACCCTGGATTTTTAGTCGGAAGGTAGCAAAGAGCTATAGTGTTGGAAATGTGTTTCTTGCAGGGGATGCAGCACATTCTTTCCCTCCTACCGGTGGTCTAGGCCTCAACACCGGGCTCGGAGATGTGCATAACCTAGCATACAAAATAGCACTTTCTCATCACCACTCCCTCCCAACAGGTAACAACCTCCTTCAAACCTACCAATACGACCGAAAGCAAGTAGCCCTCATCAACGCCCAACAATCCGTCAAAAACGGAATTGAAATCTTCGGACTCCTCAAGAAACTAGGCATCGGAAATGCAAAAAGTATTGAGGAAGCAAAGACAAATCTCTACAAACGAGTTCAAGATCCGGAATGGACTGATATCATTGCAAATGGTATTGAGGGTCAACGAGAACATTTCGATAATCATGGTTTACATATTGGGTTTGTTTATGGCGATGATAAGATTCCTGATCATGCTTCACGTTATACGAGGAGATATGTTGTTGGTGCAAGATTACCACATGTTTGGCTTGTGGGGAAACCAGGTGTTGGAGTGGATGAAGCTTCTTTGCCGCCTATTGACTCAAGTTATGTTACTGAGTTCTCGGCTGAAGAAGTTGATGCTAGACAATGGTCGACATTGGATCTCTGCGCTTTTGATGCATTTACACTTATCTGTGAAGAGCGTACTGCTGATAATTGGATATCAGTTTTAGACGAGGCACAGAATCATTGGCTACTTTTTGGGAAATTAAAGATCAATATTGCTGTTCTTGATAAAGATTTTGAGTTGGTGGATGGAAGACTTGCTGAGGAGTGGAAGATTGGTCTTAAGTTGATGAGTGGTGGGGCTGTTTTGGTTCGACCGGATCAATATATTTTGGCGTTGCTTGGGAATCCGCTTTATGGAGATACGACTTTGCATAGGGATCAAATTATTGGTACGTTGAGGGGGCATTTGGGCGTTTAGTGGTGCTACACTGGTGATACAAGTGGGTTTTGAGGAAATATGTAGTCAACGAGAGTTATACTACTGAGAGTAGGGTTCATTTTTAAATACAAATGACACTTTCTTCTAGTCAAGCTTAATAAACAGGCAACTTGTAACGTATTAAAATTCTTGCTTATAGTATGTAGGCAGTTTGTAAATTTGGGATCGACCTTTCATAAACTGTATGCACAATGAACTCCCTAAAGGGATTTTCTCTAATACCTTCCCGTGTACATATGGGCTTAGAAATGCAGAAGAACCTTTCCGAACCATGAAACCATTCTGCGCGGAGCTTTCGAGTAATGCTTAAGGCTGTATTAATTTAAATTGGTTCAAGAGCTTTATATATCCCGCAGTAAGCGAAGAGGTTGCTATAGAAAATACATCACTCTGTTATACCATTAGAAATTCAACGACAAATCACACAGTTCAGGAAAAAACAAGCCCATGCTTCCACCTTTCCTCTGAGCCCATGTATCTAAAACTTCTAATAGCCTTCATATCGTCGCTTCTCCCCCATTACATTCACTTAAAGGACTCCTCTTCATCAACATCTTCCTCAACGGCCACGTACTATTTTTCAACCTATCCCTCCCCAACTCCTCAACATCTAATTCCCATGCCTCCACAACTTCAAAACCAAGCTTACTCGCTCCCCCAGAAGACAGAATCATCGGACTAACTTGTGCGAAGACATCAAGTCCTTCTCGGTCAGCTATCTCAATTCCCTAGTTTAGCGTATGGAGGCAGCTCCACGACGGTTTTGCGTTGGGCGGGTATAGAGCATAGACATATCTTTATAATCAACTTCATGTCGTCCTTCTCCGTCTCCTATATCTTCCTAATCTCCATCTGTTGAGATCATTAAGATTACTAAAACACATTACAAGAAAACAATACACTCACAAGCACAAGGCATGCCCCTAATATACTTCTTCCTCATCTCCTGCAACCTATTATAAATCACCTGCTCAACAACTACAATAACATCATTAATAATCCTATTGCTCGCCTTGCTTAAATCAAGGTTTTTAGGTTTCTAAGACACATCCCAAATTTCTTGTGGTCGTTTTTCTTTCCAGATTTTCTAACATGCCCAGGCTATTATTTTATTACTATTTTAGTTTGGTGCTTTTATTTCCGTTAGTTTCCTCATTCCATGTCAGAGATTCTAGCCATCAAGTACCAAGAAGCAACAAAGCGTACGAATTTCATCGTCAATAACTTTCGCATAATACACATTTGGATCCTAAAAATTCTTCACAATACTCATATATTCATGTTCTATTGCCTTGGATGTCGCTCCGAACGGGTAGATAAAGGCCTCAAATGGGTCTTCGGGTGGAAGGCGGAGAAGAACACTTGAGTTAATATGGGTGTGTCGGAAGGGAGGGCAGTTTAGAGCTGAAGTGGCTTTTTTTTAAATCCTAGGGATAAAATGAGGGGAGTTGAGAGAGTATAGATCTCTAATAAGCTTTGTTCGGGGCGCGAAGGCAAAGATTGGAGATTGGTGGGTATATTCAAGGCAGTTCCATAGTAAAACTTCGATGGTCTGAGAAATGAGATTAAAAATATATTAGATTTCAAGAGAGTACGATTTCAGCTTTATCTCTGTTTTTGACAGTCGTTGAACAATTCAAGGTAGGTGGAATGTCGACATGGATTTCGGGCTGTCAGCCCTAGGGTATAACGAGCCTGCCGCCATTAGTCTGTGCGCCACAGGGTATTTTGCTAGCAAAGTAAAGCCTGAAGAAATATTCAACTTCTTTAATACTTTATAAAATGTTATACATTTAAGAAATAAAACAATTTAACTTATTTATCTATTAAGATCCTAAATTCTAAGTAATATTAATTCGTTGTTGATTTAAGAGACTAGAAGCAAATCATAGACTTCGGTTTTTTAAGGGCTGAAAACACCTCAAGAATGCCCTGTGGCGCACAGACAGGCAACTAGTCATTGTTCTCGCATAGTGTCAAATGATCAGCTGCCACATCAGTTCCCGTCGATTTATCAACTTTTCGTTCTACGGTCCTACCTTCCTTCACGTACACTTTCTGATTTCAGCCGGTTGTAGCCGAGGAGCCCAAATGTGTCACCTTCTCCAGCACTACTGTACCCTATCTATTGTACTGAAGTTCACCTTTGCTCGGCCTGGCTCAAGTTTACTCATCCACGACTCCGACCAAAGCTGCAACAGCACAGGCTCAAAGACGGAAGGGGGAAATGCTTATGCTGAAATTCCGACCTCGAGTTAGTTGATATATTACAGAGTATGTATAAGCTAGAATCACTACGCCACAGAGGATGCTTAAGGTTAGAGTGACTTTAATTTAGCAGAACTGTTGATAATGATATTATTGTAGTTTAGTAGAGTCTCTAAGTCGTAGTCGAGGAGATCGATCGCTTAAAAAATTGGGCTTCTAGGGTATCTGTCCTGTAGAGGAAGTTACCATTGTTTGAGAAGATTAACATCATTGATTACTGAACTCTAATTCATTAATCACTTTAAAAGGCTGCAATAATCTCTCTCTCTATAGCTCTGTTTTACAGGCTATCATTTCCCTCTAATAAATCTATTTAGGAAGTTATAATAAGTAATAGTTATAAAGGTTAACGAAGCTAGTAAATTAATCCTCTTAGAAAGTATAGATTACTCCTATCAAGGGATACTGCCTCTACAAACCTTCTACTATTCAAACAAATTAATTTAATCCGCAATCCCTTTATTGCTTGCGACTGGTGCGTTTTATAAAGTAATAAGAAGGTGAATTATTATTTAGGTGGCAATTAGATGGGGTTATCTTTTTACCGGTTAAATTTGGTTGCGGGGAAGAGCACGGCAATTGCGAGAAATAAACTAACACTAAGCAGCAAGTATATTAATTTGAATCGGCAGTATTTATCAAACATTCATGTGGGGTAAGAAGCAATTGTTCGAAGATGATCAAGTGATAATATAAAGCAAGCTGGCCTACCTAACTTAGGAATGTTTTTATTCATTTCCGTATCTCCATTATTCTCTGTGATCCATTCGCCTTGAAAACATGAAGCTATTATTCATCGCACTACTCGTAACAGTCGTTTGCACTGCCGCCAAGCTGCCAACTCGTTATTCCAGCTTAGCGACCAGACAACTCCCTAGCACATTCACATGGAGCTCAAGCGGCGCACTCGTCAGTCCCCCCAGTGGTAGCGGTTACGACGCATTTAAAGATCCCTCCATTGTCAACATCGACGGCACGTATCACGTCTTCGCCAGTACAGCCACAGACACAGGATACAACCTGGTTTACTTCAGCTTCACTAATTTTGAAGATGCCCAAGATTCCACATTCCACTACCTTCAAAACACCAACATCGGAACAGGCTACCGCGCTGCCCCCCAGGTCTTTTATTTCGAGCCCGACAGCCTCTAGTACCTCGTCTTCCAAAACGGGAATGCTGCTTATTCAACCAATACCGATATCGCTAACCCCATCGGGTGGACCGTCCCTGTAAACTTCTTCACTGCTGAGCCCAGTATCATCAGTGCGAACATCGGCAGTGGCAATTGGGTTGACATGTGGGTAATCTGCGACACAAGTAACTGCTACCTCTTTTCATCTGATGATAATGGCCACCTCTACCGCTCGTCGACTACACTTAGCAACTTTCCCAGTGGCTTCGCCAACACGGTGATCGCTTTGGAGGATACCTCGAACAAATACCACATATATGAGGCCTCCGCCGTGTATAATGTTGGCGGCGGCGAATATCTTTTGATCGTCGAGGGTATCGGTAGTGATGGCTACCGGTACTACAGTTCCTGGACGTCGACCAGTCTCTCCGGCTCATGGACCGTTCTTGCCGATACGGAGACTGTCCCTTTCGCCAGCCATTATAATGTTGATTTTGTAGATGGTGCATGGACGGAAAGTATCAGCCACGGAGAGATTGTGCGTACGAATACCGACCAGACTATGACCATCAGTCCATGCAACCTGAAGTTTTTGTACCAAGGCCTGAGTCCAACGGCAACTGGTGACTATAACGCGCTGCCATGGATGCTTGGTCTCCTTACACAGACTAACTCGGCTTGCTGAGGTGTTACTAAGATTCAGAGGTCAAAGAATAGGGATGGTGGGAACGAATTGTTTGGCGATAAGAGCGGTAGTGGCGGACCTAAATATATCTCTCCTAATTTGTATATATCTTTGTGGGTTATTACACACACTATAGCGCTTACAAATATTTTCTGAGATACTATTCAAAATGCTAATCAGTTGTCGAATCGAGTGTATTTGATTGCCGCTTTATCTAGAATTAGCATAAGCAAAAATAATTTTTTGAGATTGTTCTTAACTTATTTATTATACTTGTATTAATTCCTTCATTTGTATTCTTCGCTCTTGTGATGAATAGTTTGATGGTAAGGATTTCACGGCGATCGTGCAGTTGGAGGATTAGGTTCATCTAGGGACGGACTCACTCTAAAAATGCTCGGTGTCACGGACGGTCCAGATTAAGAGTGGATAGCGACGGAGGAGGTTGTTAAGCGAGGGATGAGATGAGCGAGATAGAGGAATTGATGGGTTATTCCTGAGGAGCCGGCGAAGCTTGTTTTGAATCCTCTTATCTAGGAGCTAAGATTCCATTAAGAAGCATATTATTTAAGTAGGATATATCTTTATCCCTTCCCTTATATTTTAGCTAACGCTTAGGCTATAGGGGCGTCTAAAAAGGTATTAATTAAATAGGGTAGTTTTAGTTAATAAACTTTATATTTTTTTTCTCTAAGATATGTTAAGCAATTACAAACAAGTAGAGTATCCAATCCCTAGCTAAATAGCCAATACAAGAGGGAAGGGATAACATTCTTGTAGACTTAAAAAGACCTAGAGAACAAAAATGCATCTACTGACTTTATGATTTTCGAAAGATGGAAATAGATACTTTCTAAGTTAGTCCTCTGTATCCTCTCTGTTGCGCTTCAGGGAGCGATTAAAGGAACTGAAGCAGGGAGAAGGTAGGAAGACTTTTGAGTTTAAGTTTTCGAAACACGAAACTGGCTTGTTTCTAAAGACAACTTTAAGTGATTCGACAATTAAAATTGTATTTGTCTTTAAAAATTTGCCTTTTGTATTTCAGAAGGAGTCAGGACATCTGATGCGACACGAGCGGTTGTTGCGAGGTTCTAGCTCGACTTCTTACTGTGGCAATTCCAAAATAACTAGGATTGCATGAACTTCTAGGTTTCTTGTGAGCAATGGAGAATTATACGTGTCGGAGAAAGAACACTAAGGGAGATATTATCACAGTGAATTTGGTGGCATGAAGAAAATTGTTGGCTTTAGTAGTCGACTTGGAATTATTTTGGCGAGAGAGACTCGAGCTGCGTCATACTTCTTGAATTCTGTGGACCTGGTTGCCGACAGTAGAACAAGCTCGCTTGATGAAGTCAAGGCTTGTCTTGACTTCCATTTAGCCTCAGAAAAAAACTCCGAGAAAGAAGGAGATGGGAGAGTATTATTATTCTCCGAAGAAGAACGACTCGAACCGAACGCTGGATGACTTCGAGTTAGTCTGTTCAAGCTCTATTTGAATTATGCAACTTAGCTTTGTTGTTTCAAAAGCATAATTTATGCAACGATAAGTATGTGGATCACATAAGTACGACCAGGAATAGCGTCATTTGTTTTTTAAGTTCATATTGCTCATGCTGTATGGTGTTTGGAAGTTGAGACAATAAAGTTACGCACGTCCTACATATCCCATTCCCGTCCTTTGAAAATCTGCCAAACTGACAGGGAAGGAACATTCTGTTCGTCTGTCCTCTCCCTCGTATATTAGCCAGCGCTTAGGCCATAGTAACATGCAATAAAGTATTAATCAAACAGAGCAGCTCTAGCTAATAAACTTCCTATGTTTGCCTCTAAGACGCGTTAAGCGATTCTAGACGAGTAGAGTGTTAAATCCCTGCCTAAATAGCTAATATACGAGGGAGGGGGTAACCGCTTAACGCTGTCTCAGAGGTAAATACATAAATTTAATGGCTTTCGAAGGACGGGATCTTGCGAACTTTTTTCTTAGTATCATACGTAAACACGTGGTAAACCATATAAGTTAGAAGCTTAAGAAATAAGCCTTATTAAGACACACCGAGGATGCTTTCTTAGCCGAAGCGGTGATCAAGACGTGTATTGTCCGCTAGCTTACCAGGGTAATCTCAACCAGCAGATCGAGCTCTTTATATTTGATATTCTCCTTATTTTCATTTCCCGCCAACCTCTTTGGGCTTTCATCATTTCACGGTACACTAGAGTCAGTTGGCTGCGCCTCCTCATTTTAATTTGCAGATATGAATACTGTTAATATAGAACAACACGCAATCAAGAAATGGGCGACTGAGGTTTGGATTGAAAATGGTATTGGGATGTTTATATTGGGACTTCGATTTTTTGCAAGAATCAAAGTCGTGGGAATCAGAAGTCTCGCTTTGGACGATTTCTTTGCTTTTATTGGCGCAGTTTGTCAATGCCGTTACTATCATCTTGGGGGAACTGAACTAATTAAGATCTTATACAGTTAATATGGATTTCCGGACTTGTAGTGGCGCAGCGCATTGGTAAGATAAAGACTACTTAGGACGACTATATTAAACTGCAAACTAACAGTCTCTCTGTAGATCATTTTGGTACCTTTGTGGGACTTACGCCGGCGGTAATAGAGACTCTTACAGAAGAACGGATCGATTCGCTTAGGACTGGTTCTAAGTTCCTTTTCGTGGGGTGGATTGAACATGCAAGCATGCTCTGGGCCTTGAAAGCATCACTTCTGTGCTTCTATGCTCGCATAACGTAATTAACCGACCCCCAACACTTAGAAATATTACTGTTCTAAAAGCTAATCATGTGCTTAGTTTAGGAAAGTTGCAACGGAGGTTCTGCTCTCTTTTGACATATATACTAGTCATTTGCTACATTGCAGTCCTCTTAACATTTTTCCTACACTGCACCCCAATACAGAAGAATTGGCAGATAAAGCCATATCTTGAGGAGACATGCACCAATAATAGAACAAATTTTATGGTTTTGAGTTCATTGAATGTAATGTAAGCTGGCTATCCTTTTGAGTCCTGTTAATCTCAGAATATCGACTAACATTTTGGTTTCTAGAACAGATCTATGCTTGCTGGCTGTTCCAATGCCACTGTTATGGGCCGTCCGGCTTCTGATTAGGCGAAAAATCATTATTGGGATTCTTATCTGCACTGGAGTTTCCGCCCTTTTCTCTGCTATTTCACGCGGCGTTCTGCCATTCATAAGCGACCAAAACTTTTCAACTGGTCTAGTATGGGCGATCCGCGAGTTAATGGTTACAGTGATTGCAGTCTCTGCTCCAGCTATCAAGCCTCTGTTCGACAGGTCTTGCTGGGTGGAGTCCAGTGACGGGTCTAATATGAATTTTTCGATCGAGATGTCGTCATTAAAGTCCGCAACACCAAAAAAAGGTGTCCTTGGGTCATGTTCGAGGAATGGTTCATTATTTGGGAGCAGAGAATTAGAATCTCGAGATACCGAACATCTCACTATCGTTGTCACCAAGGAGACAGAGCAGACGTCAAGGCGAGAAATTATAGATGAGGAGCTGGCCATGACTGAAATGCAAACTCAACAATGCGTTTGTCCTTCTTGGGACAGCGCGGTGTCAGATATGTCTGAGCTACCTGCGCGGTTTCGTTGCGGTATGGGACACTTTGCCCAAGTGAGTGTTGGTCCGGGACCGATATAGAAAAGTCTTGCGATAAGTTCTCCACGTACCACGGGGTGGCCGCTGGGTCAGCTTCCTAGATCTTATGTATAAAATGTAATACAAGGACCATCCCAATAGACATACGCTTGCTTTGAGTCTTATATTTGATCGACGCTTCAGTGCGGTGAAACTTCAATTGGCAACACATCTTGCATTTCAGAGCTACTGATGCCTACTTGTTCTTGGGTATCTTTTTGTAGTCCGAAATTAATGTTGCTGCTAAAAATGCTAACAAGAAACCCCGAGAATAAAACCAAACGAACTCGACTTTAGTTTCAGAGAATACTTGGATAAATCCTCCACCAAATTATGCTTTTGGCCGACATCATAACCAATACCCGAACGCCCCAGACACTGGTAGAAGCAACTTAATGGTTGTTGCGCAGAGGCAAACACATTAAACCATCCAAAGAAAAAAGACAGCTTGAATAAAAATAAAAATAAAAATAAAATCAAAAGGGTTGTGTTAAACGAGAGCTCAGGGTTGTTGATGCTTTTGAAAGGTCAAATGGCCATAACTTTCGACACCGTTTTCTACTTTTTGCGACACATTAACTCTTGAACTAAAGATTTCTAATTACCGACTCCAGAGTTGCGACTCACACTATTCTTAATACAATAATAATGCACGTGCCGAGAGAAGTAGAACTTCAAAAGAAATCAAGAAATCCTATGGGATCCTAAAATAGGGGTTGTCGGCGACGGCGAATCACCGTACCAAATTCGATGATTGAAGGACTCGTCATAAGCGAGACACGTAATGAGTTCAAGCGGGTCCCGACGTAAGCGACGAGGTGGCTGAGTATAGATTCAAAGAAACAAAAGCTCATAGTCTCATATTCTGAACAGCGCATTCGAGAATATGAGTTTCACAGTTCTCCTTACATTTTGAAGACTAAGGTGATGTTTTGACAAGAATAATAAGTTGATGCTGTATGTGCTGCCCTAAGTGAAAATGTGGAGGACGACGACATCTCTTTGTACCTTCGTACATCGGACAAACCGAGCCCGTGAACCGACCACCTAGTCCACTTTATATCTTAGACACGGGCATATGATTTGGGGTCTCGACTGTCGACCCTCCAAATAAGAATGAATAGTGGCATTCACAGCCACCAGGAGTCGTGTGCCAGTCGTAAGGCTATTTTCGAGCAAGTAATCTCTCGATCTTCAAAGATGCTCTTCATATAAAACTCATTGTGTACTTCTGCACTTGGCATCCATCACTCGTTATTCATCCCAGATATTTTCTTTGTCGATTTCATTCTAATATTAAAACATGGTTTCTCGATTTCTTTCGTTGGCAGCAGTCGCCTTGACTGTATTTCAGGGTGTGCAAGGACAGACATCAACTGATTGTAATCCTATGACAAACACCAGTATGTGCGAAAACTCTTATTTACCAACTTAACCTGCTAATGTATCATACCAGCTTGTCCAAGCGATGCTGCTCTAGGAAAGACCATCACCGTGGATTTCACCGAGGGAGAAAGCACTTACTTCACCGCCGAAACTGGCACCAACATGACCTACGGAACCGATGGCGCCGAATTTATTATTGAGTCAGATGGTCTTGCCAAGACAATTGTCAGCACCAAGTACATCATGTTCGGTAGAGTAAACATTACAATGAAAGCTGCACCCGGCACGGGAATTGTTTCATGTGTTGTCATGGAGTCTGATGATTTGGATGAGATAGACTTGGTAAGAAAAGAAACTCTAAGGTCGATTATGCTTACACGAAAAGCTAATAATAAAACCAGGAATGGCTTGGTGGGAACACAACTGTCGTTGAAAGCAACTACTTTGGAAAGGGTAACACCACCTCTTATGATCGCGCAATCTACCACACTGTATCCGATCCTCAAGATACATGGCACACATATACAGTCGATTGGACTAGCGCAAGAATAAACTGGTACATCGATAACGTGCTCGTCCGAACACTTCTCTACGCAAGCGCGGATAATGGCTACAACTTCCCACAAACACCTATGCTTATTAAGCTCGGAAACTGGGTTGGGGGTGCTGCCGATGAAAGCACTGGAACTGTCGAGTGGGCAGGTGGATACACAGACCTGGATGATGCGCCTTTCACTATGTACGTGAGGAACATCACTATTGAAGATTATACGACTGGCGGGGACGAATACACTTACTCAGACGAGACCGGCTCATATACTTCGATTGTTGTCTCCAACTCGACAACAAATTCGTCTAGTACAGTCACTGCTTCGACATCAAGTGGAAGCTCTTCCAACTCCACTTCCAGCACCACATCTAGTTCAGAGTCCTCTTCCAGCTCTTCGACAATTACATCTACAAGCGACGCCGTGCCATCACAACTAGTTGAGAAGAGCAGGCTTGCGCTTTCATTAGCTATTTTAGGAGTCGGTTTTCTCTTTGTATAGAGTTTTTAATTTCTTTGCAGTTTTCTTTTTAAAATTTTGTATACTAGCCTAAAATGAAACAGAAATTACCAGTACATAGAAAATATTGATTTTTAACTGGTACATGAATGAAAAGTCGGAGCTTTATCGCTTTATATATAATATAGGCAACGTCATCAAGTTGTCTACATTGTTGTAGTGTAATCATATGTAAGTAAGCTTCATCATTTTCCCTAACCCTAGCTTCAATAAATACGCTAAAGGATTCTTAGTTCCCCGATTTTATGTAAAGAGTATTTCAGACCATACTCTCCAAGATCTTTCTAGTCATGAGTTATAAAAATTTTATTTACGATAAATCTAAAAATACAAAGTTAATTTTACTGATCAGAATATTCTTATGCACTGAAGCGGTCTATCAACAGAAATCCAGCTGTCGAATCTCGACATGAAATCAAAACCACTCTTAAGCGACCCCTTTTCTTAACCTTTTTGAACGCCCAGATATCTACACAATTCTCTATCAACGCACCAAATAAACCATCAAACTCTAAGCACCAGCCGCGCCAATGTCTATAAACAACTTCTCCCTCTTCAAAAATACCGAGCAAACCAAACAAAAAGCCCCCGCTGCAATAACCAAAGTATACACTCTATCCATAGCCTTTACAGCCAAATTCTTAACCTCCTCCCTAGCATTAGTTAAGATCTCACTCTTAGTTCCTCCGACAGCAGCATGAAGCTGCGCATCCGAAAATCCCATACCGGCCAATGCACATTTCAGATTATTAAAAGCGAGGTTCTGGAATACAGTACCTGAGATAGCTAAAGCATGAACAAATGATCCTTTTTGAGCTGTATTCATGAACCCTATGGCGTCGGGAACCATGGATGGCCCGAAAGCAGGATCCTTTGCTACTCTTACAGGAGCGACGCTGTAGGATGCTTGATTGGTTGCTCCTGTGCCGATGGCGATGAGGATTGAGTAGCCATACACGGCTGAAGCTGAGGAGTTTGAATCGACGGTGTACATGAGGGAGCCACCGATGAGTATGCAGGCGCCAGATATGACATACCAAGGCATGTAATAACCGAACTTAGGCATTGCAGCACCGTTAAGTAAGATAAAGAGAATTGTGATACAGACGTACGTAAGGAGTCGGACTGCGGCTTCGAGGGTTGTGTCGTTGAGAGTAAATTGGAAAAAGAGTGGTATGTAGTATACTGGTACGAAAAGTGCTGTTGCGCTACAGGCAGTGCAGAAGAAAAGAAGGACCAGAGAGCAGTCGGTGAGGAATGCTGCTGGGAAAATACGTTGGGACTTAGTTGAAGATGGCGAAGCGTTGTTGGATGGAAAAGGCAATGATCAGAACTCCGCATACAACAAAGACTGAACTGGTCTTTCCGGATGACCAGGCCCATTGTGTACCTCCGAAGGTAATACCCATGGCCCAAGTTGTGTAAATAGCTGCGTTCAGGATGCTTCCGAGCCAGTCCAGTTCTCTAATTTTTTGAATGGTGGACTTTTTTGGTTGTGGGTTGAGAGAGGGGATGTAAAATAGGTAAACTGGAACCATGATGATGGCAATTACCAGATTGAGGTAAAAAGCCTGGGTTAGAGTTGTTAGTAGATACCATTATTGAGATTTTAAGGACTTACCCATCGCCAAGTTGCTGAACTATCGGAGAGGGCACCTCCTACAACGGGGCCCAAAATTGTTCCTGCACCCCAGCATACACCAACAAGAGTGATGTACAGAGGGCGCTCATGTTCCGTTGTCAATATCGGTATAATGTTCAGTACACTACGGATGTTAGCCAAGGTCTATACTGTTAATATTGTTGACCATACCCGAGGCAAAGTCCAGCACCACCAGCGCCCGCAATGACCCTCCCAATTATCATGCCATTCATGCTCGGTGCTGCTCCACAAAGAGTACTACCTCCCCCGAAAACAATGATACTAATAACATAGAGCCACTTGACGTCGAAAAGTCCATAAGCTTTGCCGCTACAACGAAGTTAGTCTCTTTTCTCAGCAACTGTATATGTTTTCATACATAGTAAATATTACAGCCACACTCCCAAGCGGAAACTCAATGCCCATCCAACTCAACTTCTCAATATCTCCAAATGTATCAATTGCTGAAGCTTGAATATCAGCGACAATAGTTGTATCGAGACCATAAAGAAACGCCGTGGAGTATAATGCAACGAGGAGTCTAATAGTTCTATTTCACTCGAGGGTGGAGCAAACGATGCAGAAATGTACCCAAAACAGTCACCTCCTGGGCGGAAGATTACTGGAGTCAAGGTACTTCCCACCTCAAGTCAGTTTGCAGTTTGTGATAATAACATTATATGCAGTGGCTTCTGATGTGGAGCTCCCCAACCGCCTTTGATTGATGTCTCGGTTGAGTGGAGGGAATACTGCTCGGAGTCTATTGAAGCTAGGACTTTAGACGCTTCAGGAGATAGGTCTCAAGATTTGGTAACGAAGGATTTTAAAAAATGATTTATTCCGAACCTTGAGATAGCTGTTTGTGATTTAGGTCATAAAATTGAAGTCATGGTCGTCCTCCCGGAGCACACATTGTTATATAAATGGATCTGCACATAATCCACACACGTTGGGCTCTCAAAGCTGAGGTGAGACTTTAATATAGCTACTGTTTCCTCTCAGAAATAGGAGTCATGGCTCACGATGGTGATGAAATCAAAGCATTGCATCGCTACATCCTTTGGCGTTAAATTTTCCATATACTTCTTAGCGAGTTACCAAGCCCAAGTCATCGAACTATATTCAATTGGCTAGAACGTGAAACACTCAGGGAATTAAAGAGATGTAACTAGGATGAAGAGGTGCAACATCACCTATGAAGTGAACACTGACTGTATATGATGAGGCGTTTCGAAGCTCATAATGCATTAAAGATCGTGAAAGCCCAGACTAACAGGACGTACTTGCTCAGAACGCCAGAAATACCCTTAATTTCGGCGTCTATCATAACGTAAAGGGTGCCTTAGTCTGTACCAGCAACACTCGAAGTAATGAGCTAGCTTTTTGACGTAATTTTAAAGCATACTTAAAATGCTTGTTTAGTGAAGTAAATGTACCTTATAGGGACTAGGTAATTTCTCAAAATAGTGCCAAATTGCAAGGGACTTATTCAAGAATCACAAATTAAACTAAGTACGGCCGCTAGGCTTTTAAATGTTAGTTTTCCTACACTATTCATAAGATCCTAAGTTACTTGCAAAAGCCTACAGTACATTCTTTGAAAATATACCACTTTTGCAGGCTAAGTAACCTATAGGATGTACCTTCTATATTTATATTAGGACAATGCTAGATCTCTTAAAATAACCTTAAATGAAGGGTAGTATTAAAGCTTACAGAGCTCAGAGAAATTTCGACCTATGCGGAGGCAGGCTACCCTGTATAGAGTATAGTGTAGAAGGTCCGGACCGCCTATAAGCGAGGGCTGCCAGCTCCTTGCGAGAAGTAGAGGTTACAGCTTTCCAAAATCTTACACTATCCCCAAAAGTACACTTTTGTAGGATTAATACGAAAATCGAAATGACGCAAATCGATGTCCTACTTAGGTTGCTTTTACTAACCACGCCAACGAAAAAACGAACGTGCATTATGAATGGCTTCGGCACATTCTTTATGAATGTGGAGTAGGTCCCACACATCAAAGAAGCGCACATTACAGGGAGGACATCAGACAGACCTGCATCTCACATGTTCTGCAAGGATGTAACAGAGAGTTACACATGTAGGTGAAATGCTAATTATAAGGTAGAAACGCTTCGCTAAGGCTATCCTCTTTTTAAAGTACATTATTTCTACAAAAACCTTCTTAGTCAAAAAGAATATAGCCGTCCATATTGCCTATAGCTTAGCAGTAGGCTACTTGTACGTTGTTTTGAGCAAATTTAATATGGATATATGCAAGAAGTTATAAGTTATGCATCCTCTAAGCCTAAGAGAGAAGTTGTGGACTTGTTCTACATCTAAAAAGAATACGCTGAAACTATCTAATACCATGGTTTGTGACTTGATTAGGTATTTGTACGAGCGTCAGTAATGTTTAGCCGCCCTAAGCCACCAAAGGATGCTTACAGGTACAGTATTTAAAGCCTTGGCGTCATCATATTTCTTGAGATCGGGTATTAGGGAGTATTCCTAAATTGAAGGAGTAATGGCGGCTACTGCCAGCGGCCTAGAAGAAACCACATGCAGGGTTGATGGAGATCAAATGTTGCTTACCGCCACCATGTGACCCGACGTTAGAGAGAGATACACACGATGTCTATGTCATTATTCTTAAAACATGTCAAACAGTGAAGTATTTCCTGTAATAGGCCTGCAGCTACCGTTACTTTGTCTCTTTGTAATAGCCGCCCTATTTGTTTGTAATAGAGGTCTACAAATAGAGCCTCTACGGAGCTCTTAGCTCTATACAGAACATAGAACCAGAGTTATTACTCCAAATATGACCTTCCACAAAATATCTGAAGTATCTTATAGCCGTCCAGCAAATGCAGACAGGAAACTCCGAATCGCAGAGTCAGAAAGTACCTCCATAAAGACCTACTATCATGCAAACAATAACAAAGATCTCAAGCGGCGCCAGAGGAAGTGCCGCAGACCACTATCTAGATAGCACCATTCCAAGCCGACGAACTACGAAGCATGCTCTTAAGCCAGTCATGAAAGAACTTAATCTTGGCCTCGTGGGCCTCAACAAAGAGCTGGAAACGATGCACTCGGGCTTCTTGAGATGCCGTTTTGTGCTTATGAAGTAGAACTTTGCTACAGCGGACTGAGAAGCGGCGAAGAGCGACGGACGCGATACCAGGACAACTGATAATGAGCTGCAATGGATCATGTGGCTATCGTTCTTCAGTAAATCGCCATGTCAGCACAATATCTTTCGTTCTGAAGGACATTGAAAACTCCAGCTTCATTGTTGGGTATAAGAATCATATTATGTCTTACTCATAACTCATCCTTGAAAATCTCCTCAGAGTCCTCTTTAGAGTCTTCTCCGCCTTCTTCACCTTCTCTCTCTTCATCTGGATCTGGATCCACAATGCCTAAAATCTCCCTGATCTGACCAGGCGCATCTACAACCTCAATCTTCCAACCCTTTTCTTTCGCCATCTCCTGTACTTGGCGTTTCACTTCCTCCAGCATCTCGGGATCCAGATCTAACTTCGCCAGATCCTCATCACTAACAACTTCAACTTTTCCTCCTTCGGCTTTGCTATCCCCTCTTGCAATAATCTCAACTGTCTTTCCGGCATGTACATCAGCAAAGTTCGGAGGGACCGGCATTCGTTGTCCTTCGGATGAATGAAACTTACCACCTCCAAGAACTACGCCGCCGACAACTACCGGCCGCTCTTGAGGTGTCTCTGTTGCAGCTATCTTTGCGTCCAGACGTTTTATTTCGGTAAGGTCGGCCATATCACTCTCCGGAACAATAACCCGGCAGGTGATTGCGTTAGCCTTGTTCTCCTTTGGTGGCATGAACGCAACATCGTTGCAGAGGCGAGGGGTATAAACGACCAGCACATATGAGCAGGTCGTGATCTCTTTGATGTAGCCAATTCGATCAGTTACATGTGGATTACAGTGATATTGGACTTCCACCTTCCTAGGCTTTCCGGTCAAATCGCATGTTGTGCCCCCTTCCATTCTTTGTACTAGATATCGCGTATCGCCTTTAATTTGCAACTCGGTATTCGGTGGCTCTGAGTGTGTTGGCTGGCGCACATCAATCGCATGTCCCCACTCATCCTCAGTAGATTCCTTGGTCTCCTTGCCCTTTCCAGCCTTCGCCTTTCCCAGTACAAACTGCTTAGTAGTAGGGTCTCTCTGTGGTGGGAATGGCGGCTTCCCGGGATGCGGAGGCAATGCGTGGAATTGTGTGATTTCTGCATTATAACAGAAGGAATATGACCACCATCCTGAGCCAAAATAAAGACAGTTCCCCTCCAGCTCTTGTAGGAGTTCCCAGCCACGATCCGTAGCTCGCGCAAGCTCTTTCTGTTCGGCTGCTCTGGCTTCGGCTTCGGATGTCTCATTCCTGACAGGCATCTCGACTATAGGAATGATACACAGGTGCTTTTCGTTGTTGAGCCACATGAGCTCGTAGGTTTCGGAGGACGGGTTGAAAGGATAGTGGGCCGTCGCATCTTGGGCTGGCCATTGGTGTTGATTCTGGGCTTCTATGCCCGTTGTTGAGACTTGAGGAGGTTCGACGACTGTTGATGGTGAAGCTTGTTCGATGATCAGACTTGCTTCTTTGTCTGAGATGTACGAATCGCTGAAGACTATTTCATACTACAGTGTGTTAACCAAGCGCGACTAGAGCTTGTTTGCGCAAGACGTACTTGAGGGAAGGCTAGCAAGTCGTCGTGGACGCTGAACACGGTTGGACTTGCGAAAGCTACAGGAGCTGCAGCCAATACAGCTATAATAATGGAGCGCATTTTGCCATATGGCAGAAAGTCAAGTCATGAAGCTGAGCAAGCTGTCATCATCTGAGGATGTAATCTAATCAGCCGTATATCGTATATCGTATAAATATTCTTCCGCGAATCACGTGCGTGAATCACGTGCCATTCTCTGCTTTCACTTCACCTCAACACCCACTCTTGGGCAAGACAAATGCAACCTGCCTGATTCGAGCTAGATGCATTATCACGATTTATCTCTTTTTCTTATTCGTTGCCACATATGTCGTGTGTGCTGGGGTGGAATATCGAAATGGCTTCAGCAGAGAGCCACAACGCTAGGAGTTCACTCCATCCTCAATAACTGTATTCTCAAGGTCCAGTCTTCAATCGCCGTGGAACATTGGAATCAGAAGAAGCCTTTGTTATCTTCAGAATGCAAATAGGTACAGCTTTATTGGTGACTACTGCTGGTTTGGCCTTGGCACAGTTCCCTCCAACCCCTTCAGAAGTCACAATTCTCAAGTCGAAGTTTCATGAAAATGTCACAATTTCCTACAAAGAGGTAAGTACAGCAAGATTCTTGGTTCTCTCTATACTCATGATAACTCTAGCCTGGTATCTGTGAAACCACACCAGGAGTTAAGAGTTATAGCGGTTACGTCCACCTCCCTCCCGGTCTACTCAGCGATATAGCTGGGGAAGATCAGTTTTATCCCATCAACACCTTCTTTTGGTTCTTCGAGAGTCGGAAGGATCCTGCAAATGCACCACTTTCAATATGGTTGAACGGTGGACCTGGAGGATCTTCAGCAATGGGACTGCTTCAGGAGAATGGTCCTTGTTTTGTTGGAAATGACTCAAATTCCACGTACTTGAATCCTTGGTCTTGGAACAATGAAGTGAACCTGCTTTTTCTTGATCAGCCAACACATGTCGGTTTCTCGTACGATATTCCGACAAACGGTACCTTCGACGCCTGGAATAGAACCGTCACGCCAAAGGACTTTGATTGTGAGGACATTCCCGAACAGAACTTCACCACAATGCCAGGGACATTCAGTAGCCAAGATATAAGCTCTACATCAAATTCTACTGAGCACGCTGCGCATGCCATTTGGCACTTTGCGCAGACATGGTTCGAAGAGTTTCCTTTCTACAAGCCTGTAGATGAGAAGATAAATCTATGGACCGAAAGTTATGGCGGAAGATATGGTCCTGCCTTCTTCAGATTCTTTCAGGAGCAGAACGAGAAGATTTCGAACGGGACGATTCAGGGACCCGGTACCCATTTCATGCACCTAGACACGTTGGGCATCGTCAACGGGTGTATCGAATGTGCATTTCAATACCTGTCTTACGCCGACATGGCATACAACAATGTATGTTCACAAATCCCATGGATTAAGTAGCTAGCTAATAAGAAGTCAGACGTACGGTATCCAAGCGATCAATGAATCCCAGTATAATAGTGCAATTGATGCGTACTGGTCTGAAGGTGGGTGTAGAGATGCTGTCCTAAAATGTAAGCTAATTTCGGCCGAACTGGATCCCGAGGATCGAGGGAATGTCGAAGAGGTCATTACGGTGTGCAGAGAAGCTATAGAGAACTGCGCGGGAACGAGGGATCCTTTCGAGAAGTATCCTGATGTAAGGTCTACAGTCCACCTCGTAAATTTGTACTAACGATCAGAAATTAGACCCCAAGAGCAAGATACGATGTCGCTCATCCAAGAGCTGATCCATTCCCAGAACCTTGTAAGTCATTTTTGATGTGGACTATCGCATGGCTCCGTCTTACTTATGAAAATTAGATCTCTATGGCTACCTCAACCAACACTGGGTACAAGCAGCCCTAGGCGTCCCTGTAAACCATACAGCTTCTTCCCGAACCGTCTCGGAAGCGTTCACCAGAACAGCGGATTTCGTCCGGGGCGACTTCGTCGATGCTATAGGCTACCTACTTGATAGTGGCGTCAAAGTAGCAACCATGTACGGCGACCGTGATTTCGCATGCAACTGGATTGGTGGTGAACGAGCCCTTCTATCTGTCGAGTACAGTGGCTCGGAAGGGTTCGGAAAAGCTGGGTACACTCCTATCTGGGCTGATGGTATTGGTGGGATGGTAAAGCAGTATGGCAATTTCTCATTCTCGAGGGTCTTTCAGGCTGGTCATGAAGGTGCGCCCTGACTTCTTTCTTCGAACGAACAAACTGCTTATGAGTGAATCTCGTAGTTCCGTCTTATCAACCCCAAGTTGCATACGAGATCTTCATGCGAGCAACCTTCAACCTCGATATCGGCACTGGTATAATTCCGGTATTCGATGATTTCAGTTCGGTTGGACCACAATCATCGTTCCATATCAAAAACGAGGTGCCTGAGTGGCCTGAAAGTGTATGTTATGTACTCAGCCCTGGGGGAACTTGTACGGAAGAGCAGTGGGGACAAGTCCTCGACGGCACTGTGAAGGTGAAAGACTGGGTGGTGGTTGAGTATGATGTGGAGGAAAGCTCAGGACTTGTGGCCGAGGATGTTCAAGAGCAGCGAGTCATGGTGGCACATGAAATTCAGACAAATGATATTTCGACGGGACGGAGGTGAGTAATATCTCAAAAGTCTTTTTTCTCGGTGGTACTTCTAAGAGAATTTATAAAACCGACCACTTTCTTATACATTTAGTAATAGCTAGAAAGTTGGTAGCTTACGCACTCTTCTCCTTCCTCAAATAAAAACCTGTTATATCCCATCTATTTTAACTATAGGATCTAGTATATTAGGAAGACCTCGCCGGTCTTCACGCAAATCCCCCGCCATATTTCCAATTTCTAATCAATGATCTAGCAGGGAGACTATATGAAACCAGCATTTTTTTGCTCCATAAGTCTGCTTTTTCGATAGGCCACGAACATATTTATCCCCAAATCCTTCATAACTAGTACACGGTGTAAATTGTCCATCACCACCAGATCCAAATCCATATTTCACAACCAAAAACCTCCATGCAAGAGTCGTCCTCTATAGATCCATACATCAATCGTCGACCATCAGGCCGAACGCAAATTCCCTAGATTGGAGTTTTACTTCAATATTCCGGATTCGTACTTCAATATCCCTTATTTTATCCTCTATCGCTTCTATGGACTTACTGATCTTACTAGATATATCTTGAATCTTATCAGTTTGCGGTTAGAGATCAGATGTAGAAGATTCAATGTTAGGAACCTCTGGGCAAGTGTTTTCTGAAGATTCAGCTGTTAATTCTTGACTGCGCCGCCATTCAGCGTCTTTGATCTCGCTATTCTGGCGTGCTTCGTTTTCCTTAGAAAGTTGGGATTGAGAATTTTGTGCCATGTTGCGAGTGGACTGGTTTCGGTTTATGGGTTGGAATATTGCGTATTCGCATTGATAGCTCTTTTGTTATTCTTAGTTGGGTTCTTGTGGTTGTGGATTTGAATGTGCTGTACTGAGTTTTGATTATTGGGATGGGAGGTGATGAGTAGGAAGATTAGGAACTAAAATCAAAGAAGAAATTATAAAAAGCGGACTTCCTTAGGTTTATTTAGGATAAGACTAACAGAAGTGCATGACGCTGCTATAGAGTCTAGTAGAGAACCTATCTACTTAGGCAAATGCAAGTTAAGGCCGGCGCCTGTACTAAATAACCTCATGCATCTCCCCCCAAGTTCTTTTAAGTTTTCTTATATGAATCGACATGTTCCGTTAAATGTAGCCCCTGCTACGTGATTACAGCATCTAAGATAATAGTTACATAGGAGAATAAGGTCCTCTACTTAACTTTCTTGATCTAAATAATTCACTTGCTTTAAATAACTCAATTGAGTCAAGTATTTATTTTAAAGCTTTTATAAAACCAGTTTCTTTACTCTACAAATCTACCCTATCTTTAGGCCATAAGCCATCTAAGTTTGATCACCAGCATCTTCGTCACTGGAACTTGTACATGGCGTAAACTGCCCACCATCAGATCCAGATTCAGATTCAAAACCCCAAGCCTCCCCACAAGAATCATCCACAGACGCAGCCGTAGATTGTTGACTGCGTATCAATTCCACATCTTGGTTCTCCTGATCTAGTTTTTGAAATTTCAGTCCAAGATCCCTGACGTTGTTATCTAAATCCTCTATAACAGATATGAAGTCCTCTCGGAGATTCTTGAGTTTATCCTCCATCATCCCCTTGAAATTGTCTTCAAGCTTCTTCATTTGTCGTTTGAGTTCAGATCTGGAAGTAGGTTCAATATAAAAAGCCTCCGCTGAAGATTCACGCGTAGATTCACGTGTTGGTTGTTCGTTGCGCATCTGTTCGGCTTCTTGCATTACCATATCCTGTCTCAGAATCTTCAGTCGATTCTCAATGGTCTGAAAATGCTCAATCTCCTCATCCTTCACTTCCAACTTCTCATTAAGCCGCCCAATTTCCTGCCGGGCCTCCTTCAACCTTTCGATATCTCTATCATGTTCCTCAATTTTATTGTGAAGATGGCCAATGTACTGGCCTTGTATTTGCATACTATTATCAGTAGCTTCCAGGTCTGCAACTGCATAATAATGTTTTCGTTCCAATTCATTGAATCTTGCTTGTTGTTCTACAAATAATTTTTGGTAAGAAAATTCTTGTGGACTTAAGCAAGAGGGTGTTTCTTCGGGAGTTGTTTGTGTATGTGGTTGGTGGATGACTTTTGTTGAGATTCTGTCTTTTTCTTGTTGAGATAGTGAGTTTGAGGATGCCTGTGAGTGATTTTCTAAGTCAGTTTGCCATTGCAGGATGTCGACGTTATCTTCTTTCTTGGGAGTGCCAGCAGGAAGTTGCTCGCCCTTTCTCTCGGTGGTCTCTTTGGTAGTAGCTCCTTGCTTCTCAGCTTCCATTCCAACTCCAGGACTCAATTTTCCCTTTGAATTCGTCTGTTTCCCCATAGGAAAAACATCACTGTATTTCCAAACCAGCGAAGCATAGCCCATACACAGCATCCCAAAAACAATAATACCCCTTGGAACATAATAAAACTTCCTCTCAAAAATCCACAAAAGAATCCCAGCTAATATAACAAATTTACTAAACGTCTCAATAGGTAGGTTTTGTTCAAAATGTCTTTTTAATCGCTCGTGATCTCTTCCACCTCTTGACTCTCTCATAGTTGCTCTTTCTGCTATTTTTTCCATTTTTGCAAGTGCGTCGAATCCACCACCTATATCGGATAGATTTCCATTTCCTGTTCCTTCGACTGTAAGATCTATTGCCTTCAATTTATCAGCGACAGGTTTCTGCTGCGAAGTGGACTCTTTTGCTGGAGCTTTATCTTCGTCTTTATCCTGTGCCTCTTTTTCCTCCATTGAAGGAAGACTATTGATCTTTTTTATCTTCTCTTTTACGTTTTGAATCTGCTCTGGAATTGTGGTGTTTGTATTCGTGTTCTCAAATCCTCTTGATTCTCGGCCTTGTTCCTCAACAACATAGGGATGAAGAAGACCTTGCTTTGCCAAGTAGCTTTTCAGCCATACTTCTTTTTCCTCAGAAATTTGAAATCGGGAATTTTGTGACATGTTGTGCTTTTGCGATTTTCCGTTTGTTCTGTGTTTGCAGTTGTTGGTTTGTTTTACTTACAAGTACTAGATTAAAAATCGAAAAAGGGACTTGGGATTTGTGGAGAAGTTATACTTTATCCCTAGAGTAAGAATTAACTTAAGTATATGATGCTATTACTGAGTCTCATAGAGAAGTGAACTGCTTAGAGAAACATAATTTAGGCCGGCTCTTGCACTAAGTAGCCTTTGTCTATACCTTACTTAGGGATTAGTAGTACAGATAAACAAGAATAAGGCCACGCTACTTGCTTGTCTTTAACTTAGTATAACTGAAGACTAGTTAAACTTAGTAGTACAAATAGTAAATGCGATTACTATTAGATCTAGAACTTTCTGTACTATATAACACAATAAAGAAGGCTAGCTTCTCCTATCTATCTCATACAAAGATAGGTATATACTAAGCCTTAAAGTAGAAATATATAAGCTATATATAATCATACTGAGGTAGTATCTTCCTTTATAGAACATATACATATAAACAAATACTATAAAAGCATTTATTTAAAAGCCACTATTAATATAAATCTCTTACAAAGTTTACCGTACAAATTGCTTTATAAGATATCATTTTGAATCGCTACCTATTAAGATATAAGAGATAGATTTCAGTAACTTGCTTGACTTGAGTAACTTACTTCATATAGTAACCTATATATCCAAGCAAAAATACAAGCTTAAAATCCCTCTTATATCCTTAAAACCCACAACATCAAACACCTACCACCCTAAAACATAAACCCCCTCGTCCTTATCTATACATCTATCTCTACACACAACCACATATCTAAAATTTGCGGGGTAACACACCACCCACCTGACCAGCCTAGCCCACCACCACCACCAAACCATGCACCCAAAACCAGATTCTAGGTCCCAGAATCCTCGCCTGCACAACATAAAAATTCAAACCAACTAACCAACGAACCAACCGGAAAAATTCACCCAACCTACCTAGAATATAACACACCCTATATACCTTACTACAACCCTACCCATTCTCACCTTCCTAATTTCATGTCCACCCACCGGCCTGTTCTACTTAACACCTACTACTTCATCAATTTACCGTATCAAAGCCATACCAAATCCACTCACTTACTCACTCACTCACTCCCTCGGTTACAATACAAAAATATTATTCAAGTAAATCACCCGATTCACCTACATACCATAGGCACTTCCCCACAGCAAACAATTATTCAAACTACATCACAGTAATCTTACAACAAAACACAATACACCACAATACAAATATATACGTAAAAAAAATCCCGAATACAAGAGAAGGGGAGGTCCCTGTCCTGTCCCGTTAGTCAAAAACAAAATCAGCTGACTAACAACTTACATGCGCACTGCCGAAATCCCCTATCATACTTCGTACAGAAAATCCTCCGACTGGACTAATGAGATTAAAGTAAAGGCCAGAGAGAGATTAAACTATCTAAACGTATCATTTCCTAGGTTTTAATATTTCGGGTACGATATCATAGGTACTCCGTATAATTGCTAATAGATAACGAATATTCAGCTATTCGTTATACTAACCTTTGGATACAGTATTCTACCACACCGTGTAGTAGCAGAATATATATGTATATCTGTACAGACTACCGTATTAGCCGATAGAATGACAAACGAGGAAATAAGTACAGCAGCAAAAGCCAGCCCGGTAGATATCGGCTAGTTTAGCATACTGTACATGATTCTTCACAACAGTACTAACCACAAATATCCCACTACAAACTACAAACTACAAATTTTTAAAAAGGGAAATAAAACATTAAAGGTGAAAACAGAAACAAAAACAGCATCTAGATAGGTACAGTATATGATAACGAACAGGAGGACTCGGCTCGTTTAACTTAATTAACTTGATTGATTGACTTGATAAACTTGATTGAACTTGATTAAACTGGATTTTACTACCTACCCTACCTACCGGCATTCTATCTCCCTGCAACCTGCAGATACATATATTTCAGCCGGGAAATTTCGGCTTGTTTAACTTGATTACTGCAGATGTTTCCTGCAGGATGGACGAACAGATATTGAGGGGATGCTTTATCAGGATGAGGGGGAAAGACACGGAACAGCCGGGATAGGCGGGTAGGGCACCCGGGGGTTGCTTGTTTTATCTGTCTGACATGCATAGACAAGTAAAATACGGGTTTTGTGTGAGCGGGGAAGCGGTGCGGTGCGTTTGGAAAAAGGGTGTAGGAGGGAGGGGGTGCAGGGTGAATGTTTGGTAAGTGTGGCTTGGGACTTAGAGAGGAAGCTGCTAACGATGGCCAAGGATTAAAGTGCCTGTTGGATTACCTGGGAAGATTTGACTTGCGAAACGTTTGGTTTATTAAAGGTTACGAGTAGCAAAATCCCTCCATGATGCGGCCTGCGAAATAAAACCGAGAGAAGAAAGATTATTTATGTACTAAAAGTCCAATCGCTGAACGATCAATGCTATATGCATGCGAGTGATTGAATATCGTTGACGACAGGCACCAAACTGAAAAGTGCCAGAAGGAAAAGTGTAAGCAACGCAATGAGACAGAAGAAAGACTCTTTTGGGAATGACGTGACGAATCCGATATACCATTCTTCCCCTCAAATCGCCTGTCCATCCCAATCCGTCTGAATATCGCCTAGCTGCCAGTCAACCGAAAGCAATCCTGTAATCCATCTGGCCATGTTCGCATGATCATTCCGTCTTGATTGAGAATAAAAATAAAGTGGGGTTGTGTTGGGGATGCAATTGAAAGTGTGAGGAAGTGTTCTGGGGTATCTTGGGAGAGTGCTTGATCCGCCCGTCCAATATCAATCATGATCAATTTGTATCATCCGACACGCCCTAGTTGCTCAACTTCTCATTCGTAACCTCCTTAGCCTGTTCCTTCTTCTTGCTCAGGAAGGTGCCAATGTAGCTCAAGGTGTCTGAAGAGACAACCAGAGCGGTGGCAACCAATGCCTTTCCGTATCCGACGGGTCCCTCAGCACCAACATTCTTCACCTCTGAATTGTAGGTCTTGAAGACGTAGTCCCTGCCCTCAAATGCCTTCTGGAGTGGGAAGAAGACAACGCCCTTTCCTTGCTCGTAGATCTCGCCCGTTGGCTTCTTGACATAAGGGAACTTGGTATCGATGGTGTTGAGGGTCGAGTCACCGATTGAGTCAGCCTTCTTGACGTATGGGACAACGTATGGAGAGAAGGTGTCATAAGGCTTCTGGAGGTAGGGAACAAAGGGCTTGCCAGCCTTGTCGTAGACAACATGGGAGAAGTTGATGGATTTCTGGCCAATGGGGTGCGACTGGAAGGTCTTGATGGAGTCGTTTATGACGGGGTAGGAGATGAGATGCTGTTTGGGGGCCATTGTTAGCGTTGATTGACTCAATTTGGACTGCGGAAGGGGAGGAGGCATACACTGATGAAGGCCGAGTTAGCCGTCTCGCCGTTGACTTGAGACATTGTGCTGGTATTTGTATTGTTGGTGTTGTTGTTCTGAGCTTCAATGGATTCAGAATGGGGCATAAAAGGTTCTATAGAATCGGTGGAATCAGCAACACGCCAGTATCTCGGTCGTCGCGCGGCCATGCACAGAGGAAGTTGTCGTGAGGAGACAGCTCGAATCCAGGTCTATCGGACCACACGTCATGACGGGTGCCTTGCAGTGGAATGTTGCGGCTTTCGGGAAGGGAATGATTATGGTGCTTACTGTTGGATATGAGGATCTTGTGATGCGTGTAGTGGTTGTTGTGTGTCTTGGATGGCAGAAGACAGTGGTGGTGGTTGTACAGGAAGAGTTGTTTTGAGGGATAGGGAAAAAGGTGAGGGAAGGAGGTGGTGGGATAGAGTTTATGGGAATGAGTGAGAGAAGCACACACTTGCCAGCGTCAACGCTATTGGACCAGGGTCGGCTTCATGCGCCACAGCTAGGGAAGGGACTACGGCGCTATAGCTCCCTTAGAGCAACTGCAGACTGCAGTAGACTGTACTAGGGCATTTGCATGTGCTCATGACCCTGCTTTTAGAAGAAGACCGTTATTTCTTTGTGTTGGATGGACTACATAGCACTACGCCGCCGACTACGTACCAGACCAGCCCGGACTCTGGAGAGATGACGAGATGATGAGATGACGAGGCGCATACGGGGCCACCCTATAGGAGAGGAAGAGGGAGCGGGAGAGGGGACACGACATGCAATCGGGTGTCAAATCAGCAGTATCTCGCCGAGCAGCAACCTGATCCGTGATAACAGAATATTTTTGGGGGGGAGTGTGGGGGAGAGAGGGAGCTTCAATAGCGAATAATTGGGGGGAGAGCAGGAGTTCCTGGATGCTGGATGGAGCTGTGCGGTGTTGTTGTGCTGGCTGTGGTGGGCTGTCGCGGAAGGCAAAGAGACATTTGGAAGTCCGCGGGACACGGCTACGATACGCTCCAGCCACAAATGACAGGGGAAATCAGCAGCAGGCAGGGACAGGGGACTGGAGAGGCGAGAACAGTGGACAGCGCAGTGGATTGATTTTCACGGTGATTTTCTGATTTTCTGATTTCCTGACTTTTGGCATGTGAAAGTGGCATTCCGTCATCCTTGAACAAGAACAGCTCATGACACATGGAAATATTTCAGTAGAAGTCGAGAGCCTCCTAGGTAGGTCTAATATATCTTCAAAAAAATAATAATGACCCAAGCATACGGTACCAAAGGTTCGTACGAATGCAATCTCAACAATGTACTTTGTTTTGGGTACATTACAGCATGTCTCCTCGTTGTCACATTCCAACGCTCGCGTCTAACACACAGGTCTAGCATTTCAGAGCTTTCCCGCCCCTGTCGCTCCCCATCTTCCTTACAGGGCGTTATCTTGTCACTTTTACTGCTTATCGCGATCGCTTCCCAGATTCCCAGGATGTTGGCGTGGCTGTTTCATTAGGCCGCGGAGCGACCTTATGCATCCAAATGCGTTGGAAATCGACGGAGAGACAGCCGTCAATAATTAGAGTGACAGATGTTGCAAGAACTGAGGGGTTTCCCCGTAAACCAGTCTCCCCATCCAATACACAGCTCGTCGCATATGGACCCTTCATGTACATGTACGTACGATATCATATCGGTATCGGTATCGCCATACTCTTTTAGCCCGATACAAAGTACGAAAGGGACACAGATCACCGAAAGTTCCAAGCGCTGGAGATCATCACTCAGGAGCCTCTTTAGCGCTTGACCTCTCACCACCACTCACACCACCACTCACTACCGCTCACTACTCCAGATGCAAAGGTCAACATGATGTTTACCTCATCGTCGCCCATCCCTTCGATGTACTGTACCGTGAGCTCATCTCCAGAGCTCAGGGACCACCAGGACCTCATATCTCCCATCTGGTACTGTAGTTTACATTTCCCGCATTTCCCCTCACATGCTCATGCACACCTCACACCATACGAGCTGCTTGAAGAACCGCCCGGAAAAAGAAATCGTCTCTGCGTCTTTGCATCTGCAACTCCAACTCTGCAACTCTGCAACTCTCCCCATCTCTGCCCATGTCGTCTACATCCTGCGACGAACTGCTTCCAGAGGCCAAATCCCGGTGTCCAGCCTACACCAGCCACACCTTACGGGGCATGGCATGGTATCACGACAGGGTTAGCGCAGCATGAGGCAAAGGCAATTGACATGTGAAAGTGTCTCAACGCTCTTTAAATATCACAGTAATGAAACCCCATAAAAAGCTTTGGGATTCTTGCAAACGTAACAGCCTAACGGCTCAACAAGGAGTCATCATACGAAAAAGGCCCATCCTTTTTTTTTTTCGTACGGCCGGACCCGTTGTAACTAGTAAATGGGGACCGAGTCGAGACCTTTTAGTCTACATGGTGGCCAAGACGACTAGAATCAAGAACGGCGCGCGGCATCGGCTTGCGCCTCCGTGAACAGCAGAGGTACGAAGGTACAGGACATGATGATTGCAAAGCCGTCATCATCCTTATTTCTGCTGTTCTGTGATAATTTCCGCCCATCTCGATTTCTGTTGAACTCTCTTTGGTAGCGCCAAACCTTATTCCTCCAGGTCCCAAAGGAAAGGCACATTTGAGCCCGATGATTGGGCCGGAAGGCGGCCTCTACTAGTCCCAGGGACAAGTACTGGTACGGGTATCAAGACTATTGCAAGGGTCTGAATCTTATTGTAACCTTTTGGCAATCAATGTTGTGGAATGGGGTAAAGTAGTGTTTTCTTGTCTACCAGCATCTACCTATTGTTCCAGGTTCCATGGATGATATTGGATGAAAACGAAACAACTACTTTCGTCTTCATGTGAAAGACCAGGGCGACAGTTCTCCGAACGTGACACCTACCAATCACATCTTTTGTTTATCAAGTTAGTTCCATGACTAAAAGTATTCTTTCTTCCTTTTCGTCTGCATCCCAACAAGAAAGCGACTTGAAGATAACAAATAGCGAATAATAGCAATCCTGATAAGTACTGTACAGCACCAACCTGAACCTTTTTTCCGAAAACAAACAAATAGCCGCCACTACGAAATTGCGACGGCAGTTTTCGGGTTCTGAACCGGGTTCTAAAAATCAGTTTCTGAAAGCTTGCATCGGTAGCTGTTGTGCCTGGCATGATGCTGCTGCAGACTGACTACACTACCGGTACTCTACAGTTGGTACCGCTGTAGGTAACACAGCAACCGTTTTAACAACGTTAGCGACCACTTACTACTTTCGGTCCATCGATCCTCTCGATTCTGTACCGAGAGTTTACACTACTGTCTGCAAGGAGTTGAGTTTATTAACCACAACTAACTGCAGTGTGTAGTAATCCAGACCCGATGATTGGATCATTCAGTTATTCCAGTACCAAGTATAGTAAATGAGTGGAGAGAGCTGATCGCTAAGGCCCAAGAAAGAAGGTAATCTTGCAGACTAACAGAGGCTCGCAGCTTTTTTTGTTCTTTGCATTTAAATAGTACACTAATTGTTTTCGTGATCACCTTCTTTAATAGGTATGTACATGCGTCATTAATTACATCATTAATATAATACTTATCAAACCTTCCCGAATAAAAAATACTCCGTAGACTACCGTTTTTTTTTTTAATTCTCGGGATAAACATAAGGTGGTGGTTCGTTTTTGTTTTCGTAGAATTTTTGATAAGTTTTGCATGTGTTAGTTACATGTGTCAATTTGCTGCAGATCCGCTAACGTTTTCTTCATGTTTTATTTTTCGTTTTCGTTCTCGTTTGGTTTTTGTTTTCATTTGTGGAATTTGGAACATGGAAACGTATGATTGCATGTGTTTGTGGTTACACATGTGCTGGTTACTAATATTTGAACCCTTGGCCTTTTTTGTTAGCTGATAATGTAATTAATAATGGCAAGGACGATGGTTTAGGATTTTTGAAGGTTCGGTTTGCTCGGTATAGGTTTCTTCCGAATGGTTGGATTGGGTGGGTGATTTGTTGCTTTGTTAGGGGGAGAAAGTCTTGGTGTGTTGTTTTAATAGATACGCTTGAGCTATTATTAACTTGGGCTCGAAGTTAGATCTTTGTTAAATCTAGGATTTATATTAAGGATTTATAGGAAGAGTACTTTGTAGAGAGGTGTAAGTATATACTAAATAAAGTAATAAGGAACTAAGTAAGTTAGAATAAAATAGAGAAAAGTAAATAATAGAAAAGAAATAGTATATATTTAGTAAAAGCTATTAAATAGTGTTAAACGGAATAGGGGTAGTAATAGTGGGCACCTGTCTAAATGTTACTAACTTTACTTTTTATACTATAAGGTTCTATTTATTAGAATAATAAGAAAGAGTATACTTCTCTTTTAGAAAGTAATAAATTTAAAGATACAAGAGAATTATAAATAAGAGTAAAGTATTAAGATACTTTTAATAATAGCTCTCTAGGTATAATCTTACTTATTAAGATTTAATACCTTTAATAAAGTACTACTAGAATAGGACCTATCTAAAAGCACATAGAAGGTTACTATATATAGGAACAATTTGTATTTGCGTTAAACAATATAATATAAAGTAAAACATAACAAATAATAGCTATTATTAGAGATCTTAATCCGATGCGTAAAAGGTGAAATTCTATACGTTCTATGAACTTGTCTTCGATGTAAAGAAGCTTAATCAGATATCTTCCACCTCGATATCTCACTCGAGATAAAGGCTTCTAGTTCCAAATGATAGGTATATTAAATAGTTAGAACTTGAGTAATAGAATAGTATAGTCAAGAATAGTGGACTACTACCGCCTGTAATAACATAGCTAAAACGAGTTGGGTATACTATGAAATAAGAAATAGCGCAAGAGAAAATACCATGAAACTTCAGCCAAAGACCACTTAAGTCCAGCACAATTCAAAGCCATTCATTCACTATACACCTTATCTCCTTATACCACGAATCATGAATCTCATAAACATATCCCATAAGAAACAATCCATCACACAATCCACAATCCCACTCCCATCAATAAAACACCCCATCTAATGAACCATGCTCTTCCCAATCTCACTTCTCCAGCCCTTTGCCCTCTCAAACCCATTCGAATGTGTTTGATAATCCATCATAGCCTGGTAAACTTCTTCTTGCGAACTTAAGACGAAGGGACCGTATTGCACGACTTTTTGATCGAGTGGTAAACCGGCGACGAGGACTATTGGGTTGTTAGTGTGTTTCTAGCAAGAAGTATGTAAAACAAATTAAAAAGGCTGAAAGCGAAATCAATGCAAAGGCTGAGACTAAGCAACAATAGAAAGTATTGGTGGAGGAGCTCGAAGATACTGCATCAGCAACAACGCACAAAACACACTTTGTGCAGCAAACATATTGCTTGATATGCTAAAGTCCCTCAACAAACAAGCAGTCAAGCTGATTTGCAAGCATTCTTGGTTTAGTGGTAAAATTAGCCCTTGCCAGTAACTCTTCACTGAGTAACAACATGGGCTAGCCCCGGGTTCGATTCCCGGAGAATGCATTCTTTTTGACCATTCTTTCACTTGAAAGTTGATTTTCTTGTTTTCGTCTTTTTTTTTCCCCTCGCGAAAGTCGCTGGTCGGCCGCTAGTTTACTGGATTAAGCGGTATTTTTCAGGGGTCCAGTCATTTAAGCGAGAAGCATTCTTGGATTATTGCAATAAACCAAGAATGCTTACGAAAACCACAAAGATGTGTTTACTCTTTTTGTACTTCTGAAATTTGTAGGAATGAGCCCTTGCCAGTAACTCTTCGATATGAGTACGTAGTCAACGGGCTGATTCCCAGTTGATTCCTGAGAATGCATTCTCTTTTGCGATTTTGGAGAGGTGGGGGGTTTCATGTGAGAGATTTGCCAGGAAAGCGGTTTATCAAGCACATGAGAGCTGACTTGCTCAAGGCAAGTGAATTACTCCAGTCAAGTTGGTTAATCCTGTAGTCGTGATGCAAAACTCCACTCGAAGTTTGATAGAAAATCGCTTTCTTTTTTGTCGCTCGCTCTCTTCAGAGTCAAAGATTAAGTAAGAAATGGGGGGGAACTTACTAAAATGACCATTCTCCTTCGCATCCCCCGAAACCTCAGCAGCAACCTCGTCACCCTTCTGCTCAAAAACCACATTATGGAACTGTCCGACAGTAGTCTGATCCTTGCCAACACCAAAAGTCGTACTCCCAGAAAGCGTATAAGCAAAAGCGTTCCAACCCTCGGGTAAATTCTGTACAATCTTTCCACCAGGTTTTATCTCGATATCCAGGATCCAAACAGGTGTATATGCTAATTCCTGAACACTGTCTACTCCATGACTTTGTCCCGATATAACCTTGATATGTACTTTTCCTTCGTCGATATCGATTTGTGGTATTTCTGAGGCTCTGAGATCGCGGTATCGTGGTTCGCATTTCTTGAGTTTCTCGGGTAGGTCGACCCATAATTGCATACCGACGTTTGCGCTTCCATCTGGGTTTTGTCGTGGCATTTCTGCGTGCATTATTCCCTTTCCTGCTGTCATGAATTGTAGGTCTCCTGCTTCAATTGTGCCCGCGTGGCCGGCGAAATCTTCGTGATCGACTGCACCTTTGAGGAGGTAAGTAATGGTCCTATATTCAAGAAATCGTGGTTAGTTTAACTTGTTCTGAATTTCTTCATTTTACATGGTCGCATAACCACTTACTCCTGCCCGCGATGTGGATGATCTGGGAAACCAGCTCCTGGCTTTATAGTAAAGTGGTCCAGCATAAGAAAAGGCGAGAAATTGCGCAATTGAGGAGTTCCAATACTGCGACGAACCCTAGCACCAGCACCCTCCGACTGCTCAACAGCAAGGAACGCCTTACGAATAGCACGAGGGATAGTCATATTTGCAGTTTTCGGTGCGCCGTATATTTCTTTCGGTGGAATAACTGGTAAACCTTTAAAATTCGAGATCGTACTGTTATTAAAAAGTTGCGCGATTGATTCGATTCGGTCGAGGATTGGAGCTTTGAATGCGATAGAGAGGATTGCGATTGTGATTGAGAAGAATAGGAGGAGTAACTTCATGAGGGATGAATGGGAGATTTATAGGTGCGTAGGAAGGAAAGGAAAAGAATGTTCTTTGAGTGGGAACGAGGCTGATATATTTGCGACTCAGCAGTGGAAATAGTGGAAAGAAGGGATTGTAATCGCTGATTCAGAACCCTGTAAGCATCGCGTCAGGAAACCCCCACCGCCACTCCCAGCCTCGGTATCAGTCAGCAAGAAAGCTGATATTTTGACCAATCAGGGCTGAGTTGCATTGTAAGCAGATTTCAGTTAGGTAAGTCGTAGTTGCAGTATTTGAAAAAAAGCTAGGGGTTGTATGTGGCTAATAGGAATACTATAAATTGAACCAAATAAAATTCCTCAGTGGGAATTAGTACTCGAGTAAGTGGCAGAGCTTGAGTGAGTGAAAAGGAGGAGGATCTAGCGAGTTCCCTGTACTCGTATTAAGCGAGCAGTACCGAGTTCATTAATCGCTTGACTTTATGAAGTTTTCGAAATTGCCTTACAATAGCATTCGAAACTTAGGACCGACGACTCTGCCGACCCTGTTATTTCGGAGCGAGAGATGTAAATAACTAGCCTCACTTACGGCAAATCTACTAGGTAAGACTACCTTACGAATACATCCGGGCCGAACGAAAACAGTAAAGCGCAATATGTGCTTTCAAATACCGAGCAGGTTCGGTAGTTGTTACTTTTACGCATTAGTCAGATACTTGAAGTTATAAATATCTAGTAGAGTAAAGAGGGCTAGAGATTATTATAAGAATATTCTAGTCTGCTTATCATCTAGAAACAATTCCATCTTCACAGTGCTGAATAGTGTTAAATTGCTCTAGTCAAATGTATTATTTAAGTTAAGTAAGTTAAGCGATTTACAAATTCAAGTCAAGTCGGAGACAGAAATTAAATGAGTTACCTAAGTCAAGTAAGGAACCTCTTCAGGCCAAAAGAAAATATCTAAAGAACTTAGCTAACTCCACTTCACCACCTCATACAAACAACACATTCAATTTCCTTTCTACTACTGAACTCTCACATCAAAATTCCAGATATCCTACTCCCCCCCCCAAAAACATCCCAGACTAGCAGAAAACCGCCCAACCAAACTCCCTCCAAACCCAACATCCATTCGCCAACACAGCGCATTTTCCAACCTTTCAATAAATTTCGAAATCTTCCATCATGTAGAGATCTTTCTCTCCGTGCTCACATGGCCTCTCCATCAAAGCATCCAAAACCCATAGAAAAAGCCCACCAACCAAACTCCCACCAACTCCAAGTTTTCAAACGCAGCGCCATCAGTGAATTTCGAAATCCTCCGCTGTGTAAAGACCTTTCTCCCATCCTTCAATAGCCTCTCCATCAGAGTACTTATCCACATACGCCCGACCAATTAGATGGTAGCCATTTCCTATCGGCCTTAAAATGACAGGGTATATACAACCGAAAAGGATGCAGATTGTATCTCCTACTGAAACTTCGTTTAGGTTAACGACGACTATCTTTGATTTTGGAAATGAGAAAGTTCAAGTGATAAACATTTATTGTAAGTACATTTAATGTTGAATTCAGTGCATATAGAGGAATAGTCATATGATCGTCCTACTACTACAAGTAGGCCTATCCCCACACAATAGCTTCTATATAGAATATAATACAAACCCTATTGCCACCACATGTTGCTGCCCACTTATATTGTGCCCATTCAATATTTAACAAAAGCGTTTCCCACGCGTGGTCATCCATCGACTCATAACTACTAGTTATTGAGTAGCAGTCATCTTCGAGATTAATTTCTTCCTTCACTGATTCTTCAGCTATCAACTTCAGTATTTTCCTATATGTGACTTCTCTGTCTTCCCACTTTCGATACAGCCCACCAGATACCGTTTGACAGAAATCACGAAGTTAGTCTTCTTCATTAGAGTCCAGTAACCTGCGCCAGCTATGAAATATTAACAGCATGGCTGGTATATCGTTGTCATTTTTCATTGGGACCTTTTTCTCCGACAATGTGCGCTTCATCTATGCAAATAACTTTGGCAACTAAGATCTGGTCTATAAAAAGAATGACGGGCCTTTGTCCTTTTGAGGCCTGTAAGTCTTTGGGAAGGTAGAATGTCAATGAAGATCTGAACATAGGGACTTAGGATGCTTGCCTAGTTGAACTTCCTCTCTTAGATGGTAAGCAGATTATATCAAGAGTTTGGGTTGATTCCGCAATGTATCTGTATTGGTGAAAACTTGATCCATGGACAAGGAATAGTCGATCGCGAAGTTTGGGTCGTCCCTTGCACTAGTAAGGCCTGGTAATGCATAAATAGAGTCGCGCGGGTCGCTCATCTTGAAATAGCCATAGTGTACCAAAATATCACCAAGGCGGGGAAGTTGACCAGATATCCTTGACGTAGGGAGTTTCAGCCCGTTTGGGCCTCTGGAATAGAGCAATGCCATATTTTGTGGTAACATATCGAGGGAAATCTTCATTATCCTGGTGCGTTTATATGGAAGGAATTTTGGAAATCGTTTCATTCCACCCATGTAATAATTTTGGGGCCTCAATGAATATATATCTCCTTGGCAAAAGGGACCCCTTGGACCACCCAGATACGATACCAATAATGATGTTTAACTATGTTCAGGAGACTGTCCATATGACGAGGCTGGAGGACCTGGGGTAGGGGATCAAGAGATGGTAAGCTAGGAAGGATGTGATCTGCCGAGCCTATTCTATCTAAGCTATGTAACCTAGTCGTATACAACAGATGATTTTTGGCCGGTATAGGCTCCTGGTACCAGAACTTTTGTATCAGGTCGATTCCGTTCGAGTCTTCCACAAGTCCATGGAGCCAAATATCAACCACCGCTGCCCGTTCGTATATTGTCCGCATGAAACCGACCTGATGACTTCGTCCTATACAGTCTTCCTAATTAATGCCCTTTAAGGCCTTTGCTTTATGTTATTACCTCTGTAGTAATAGCGTTAGCCCATAGGTGTGGAGGATGCGTTTCGATTTCTGTCCACTACCAAAGATGGCTTTCCAAATTCGTCGTCACTGACAGGATCTTTCCATCAACGACTATGTCAACTCCATCGACAGAGTCTCCCCAGATGAAGGATATGGCGTGGTACCTAGGAGCTTTTGATAGTAGTATAGTGATGGTTGTACATGCAATACGATAATGTGTGCTGTCACTTTTTCGGAACTTTAGTAGGCGAATCTCGTGGTTGAGGGTGCCAAGTGGACTGTAGACATATTTGGAATTATGTTCTCAAGTCTCGACAGGTGCTGATTGTTCCAACCCTTTCCCTCCTGCTAGCCGGCGCATCCTCTTTCCTGACCGTTCAGAACTATGGTAGCTAGTTCCTACGCCTCGTCCGTTTTCGCTGCTTCACCTCTCCGCTGACGGCTGCATCATGATGGTTTGAATTAGGTTGTGCTACATTCCTCCCCGAAAATTCTGCACCAGAGATCTATGGGTGTGATATTTCATCTCCCGGGCTCGATACATGTTGGTTCCCATCCGGCATATCTTCCAAATTTTGGAGCATCCATATTGTGGTGTTGACTGTTTTCCGGTATGTTCAAGAGAGCGAATAGTCAGGCTGTCCCCATCGGAGTGGTGGCGAGCGTCTCACATCTTTAAGACCTACGCGCCGTGATGAGCTTGCGTCGCCACTGTCTGACATGCAGATGATCGGAAGTGTTAGTTTTTCATGTCGTAAGCTGTGCGGTGGTGTAACTTTCCAAGTGATGTGTATGGCAGCATCGCGTCGCGGCATCGTTGCTTTTGGCGGCACTGCATGATGAAAAACCAATGATATTCGACTTGAAAGATGGAAAGGAATGTAAGGCTGGAGTATAATGAAGTGCAGGTATGCAGTTGGGCAATTCTATACACGTGATGCTAGTACTCTAGTCAAGTGACACTGTGACAATTCTCCCTTTCATCAAATAACCTGCGAAGTTATTTAAAATATAAGATAACAGCCTTTGATTAAAATAGAGACTCTCTTTTGTTAATATTCTATTTCTGCGATAACTCGTTGAATACTGAATAGGACTCTACCTCCATCTACTATTCTGACACTCTTGATCTGTAGAGGATAAAACGCCTCCTCCGCCTTGTATTTTGATCTCTATAACTTTTTGTTAAAGATATCTCTACACAGGATGTCACAGTATGGCCTCCCCACGTGGGGATTTCATAGGCTCTTATAGGTAGAATACCTCACACTCCGCCAAGTCCCGCCGAGAGAGCCTTATCCGCCCCGCCCAGGCTCTTATGCACTCCGCCAAGAAGCTCGTCCGCTCCGTTTGAGAGCTGTGCCGTCCCGCCAAGAGGCTCCCAGGTGAACGACACTCCAATAACATGCACACATCCTCCCAGACATCAAGACTTCCTTACTGCTGCCATGCACGCCAGTTCCAAATCTGCCTATGATGACCGAAGCTATCGAAGCTATCCAAGCTGGGAGACAAATGGAATGATTCTAGAAAAAGTGGCTATGTCGTGGTTTGCAAATTGTACTCTACCATTTGGAAACGTGGGCTCGGGTTGACCGTTGTATAATCTGCCAATTGTATCTCCATCGAGCCACTGATGATATATGTACAACCTTTACGAATTACAAGCCTCAGTGAGCCAAGGTTTGCGTAGAGGAGGGGTCATCGCAGGAGGCCATGCTATACAGTACATAAAAGCCCCGAGCATCCAGCATCGAGCATTTAGCATCCCTCACTGACCGACAGCTGCTCACTCTCCATCAAAATGGCGCTCGACCAGTATACCTATGTCTTTGTCATTGGCACCTTCTTTGCTATGCTTGATGCCTACAACAATGGCGCAAGTGAGTATATTATCCAGTCGCTACGACCAGCTTCCTCTCTCCTGCTTTTATATTATACTATATTTTGACTAACGTGATCCATCATAGACGATGTGGCCAACGCCTGGGCGACTAGTGTTTCGTCCCGGTCGATAACGTACCGCCAGGCCATGGTATTTGGCACTATCTTTGAGATGCTGGGAGCGATCACAGTAGGCGCGCGAACAGCCGATACCATCAAGAACGGCATCATTCCCAACTCAGCCTTTCGTGGCGATGCAGGAGTGCAGATGTTGGCTTTCACTTGCGCTCTTGCTGCTGCTTCATCATGGGTAATGTGGTGCACACGGCACTCGGCCCACGTCTCGTCGACCTACTCGCTCATCTCGGCCGTCGCTGGTGTCGGTGTCGCAACCGTCGGGGCCTCACAGGTCCAGTGGGGGTGGAATGGTGGAAAAGGACTCGGGGCCATCTTTGCAGGGCTCGGTATGGCGCCGGCCATTTCTGCTGGCTTTGCGGCGTCTATCTTCATGCTCATTAAGCTCCTGGTGCACATGCGCAAGAATCCCGTACCGTGGGCTGTTTACACATCTCCCTTCTTCTTCCTTGTTGCAGGCACCGTCTGCACGCTATCCATCGTCTACAAGGGATCTCCCAACCTCGGCCTGAACAAGAAGCCTGCGTGGTATGTGGCCGCAGTAACCTTGGGCACCGGTGGTGGTGTTGCAATTCTGGCTGCCATCTTCTTCGTTCCCTTCGTGCATTCCAAGGTGATCAGGAAGGATCACAGTGTCAAGTGGTGGATGTTCATCCAAGGCCCGCTGCTCTTTAATCGCCCTGTCGTAGCGGAGTCCGACAGGGCCAATGTTCCCAACTACGCCGTCGTCCAGGACGATGAACCGCAAGAACACTTCGGCTCCACTCGCTCGCCAGAATCTATTAGTGAACATGATGCCAACGGGACTGAGAATAGCGAGAAGAAGCTTGCGGCAGCCGAGGCCTCACACTCTAATTACAATGAGCTCTTGGCTCAGGGCAAGAGCAAGCTGGATGCCAAACTCATGAAGAAGAGAGGTCCCTTCGGCTGGGCGATGCGCACTCTACATAACAACCCGATGGGTGAGGGCGAGATCTATGAGCGTCACAATATCAAAATTCTCATCAAGCGTATTCCGGCCATGATCGTTTGTGGTGCTCTTTACGGTCTCCACTATGACATCCACGCGGCACAGTCTGGTATTGCGGGCACTCCGGAGGGTAAACGCATGCAGCGTGTATACGCACACGCAGAGAAGTATCCCAACGAAGTCGAGCACACTTACTCGTTCGTCCAGATTCTCACCGCGTGCACGGCATCCTTCGCCCATGGTGCCAATGATATTGGAAACTCGGTTGGACCCTGGGCAGTCATCTACTCTGCCTGGTCTACTGGCAATGCCGCTGCTTCCAAGGCTTCTGTTCCAGTCTGGCAGCTCGCAGTTCTCTCTGCAACTATCTCACTCGGCCTTATTACCTATGGTTACAATATCATGAAGGGTAAGTGGGGATCCATGACGTCCCTTAGCTTTTTTGTGCTGACTCAATTCATGAACAGTCATGGGCAACAAAATCACATACCATTCTCCTAGCAGAGGTTCGTCATCTTCTTTCCGATTTTACATGGAATCTACTGACTGATCTTCTTTTCCAGGTTCCTCTATGGAGATGGGCGCTGCCATTACCGTCCTCGTCTTCTCGCAGTATTCCCTTCCTGTTTCTACCTCGATGTGTATCACTGGTGCTACCGTTGGTGTCGGTCTCTGCAACGGCACCTTAAAAGCAGTCAATTTCCAGCGAGTCGGCCTCCTCCTTCTCTCATGGATTGCCACTATCCCCATTGCTGGCACTCTTGGAGGAGTACTCATGGGCTTGGTCCTTAATGCTCCCCACTTTTCCTCATAAGCAGAGTAGAGCGACTCAATAGAGCTTTAACGTTAAGAATCTTCGAGATTTGTGTTACATACTTTTTGTATCTTATTTAAGAATTATACAGAATCATTTGTCGCCTGCTGCAGCAGAGAACTTTTGTATATATTTAAGTGCTAGTCCTTCCAGCTGATACATTTGGTAAGGCGTACACTACGGCATACTAAATTAATATTATACCTTCTATACCTTTGCTATACAATAACCTAACATTAAACTGATAAGTGTTAGTGAATAACGGCAGTTACTGTATAAACAAAACGAAATAGGCCATTTATTTTACTGTCGCTTAGTTTTCTGCTGCCAATGCATGTAAAAAAATTTTAGTGGTACAACTAAGATGAAATTAAGATGAAACGCCCAGCAAAATCAATCGTTCGTGGTTCTTGGATTGTTTGCAGTATAGTTAGCTGGTGTTTGTAGTTAGGCTATGAAAGGGCTTGGGTGACAAAGGGGCTTGGCTTAGTTTTTGGGTTGGAGTAGTGAGTAACTGACTTGATTTAGGTATCCCACTTGATCTGGGTAACCCACTTGATCTGGGTAACCCACTTGATCTGGGTAACCCACTTGATCTGGGTAACCCAATTGATGTAGGCAACTCAAGAAATCACATTTAAGTTCATGTTACTGCTGGATTGATTCAATGTATTGATACTTGAAACCAACTACCTAAGTATTGGTATGATTTGTATGATGAGGACAAAGCCAATATGATCAGAAGGATCTATGGCAAATGCCGTTGAAAAAGGGATTATTTCGTCTCGTTTCCCCGAAGGTACTTTGAGTTGAAAGTACAACGTACTATCACTTCATAATCTCCTTGCCCTTACCCTTTCTAACTTTCTCCTGCTGAGCATTCAAACCTCGGATAGGAGCAATAGTTGGAATGGCGTAAGGCCTATAACCTTCCGTCATTGGAGCAGGAGACATAACATCACCTCTACCAGCACCAGCCATAGTACCAATTGAAGATAGCTGTCCACTTCCACTTCCACCAGCACCAGTACCAGTACCAGTACCCATTGAAACCAATCCACGCTTTCCTCGGCCGCGAACATTTCTAGCATCTTGCTTTCTAGCCATAGCAGTAATCTCCATCTCAGAAGGCTCCTCATCTATTTCATGTTCGTCCCATCTCAAGACAACATGACACTTTCCTCGTCCCATAGAACCCTTGATCGATGCCCAGCGACGAGCCTCCTCATACATGCGTGTATAGAAGAGCTCCCACCATTGACCCTGGTAAGGGCATGGGATCTCAGCACCAAACTCTCCATCATGGCGCGATGGACCATCTTCACCACCTAGGACTTCTCTGGAAAATCTACGTCTGATGATTGAATATGTCTCATCTGACCATGGGAGGTAGCCATCAGATGAGATGGAATCAAAGGTCGGCATGCCTTCTACCGAGAGGAATTGAAGAGATGGGAGCATTGGATTGGGATTAGTAATGCTGCTAAACTCGAAGATTGGGATTCCAGCATGTGAAAAATCGAAGTCTCGTCGCTTGGATAGTCGCTTTGTACCGGGAGGTAGGTCTTGCGGGTAATGGTATTGTTGGCATAGCTCTTCCTTGTAGATGACATTCTCAATGGCAACTCCGTAGTCGGTGACATTACTCAAGGGAGCTGCGAAAACGACCCAGGAATAGCCCATTGCCTTTATAAAGTTTGGAGGAGTAGGGACATTGCTGTATACAGAGTTGGGAGGATGGCCGACAATGGGGCGTTGAACAGCGAAGTGGATCCATCGCTCTATAGAACGAGTGATGCCATTTTCGGTGGGGATTTCGATTGGCCTTTCACCTTAAGTCAGTCATAGTCTTGAAAGCAAGGAGCGAGTAGGAATGATGCTTACAGATCAACCTCATAGTAAGTGATGCGTTCTCTAACTCCTTGGGCTGCAATATGCTTCAAAAGAACATTGCTGTGTTGGTTGGTTCTGAAGTCAGGTGTGAGATCGTGAAAGGAAATGCTCTTGCAATCAAGCTTGTACTGGCCCATCTCCTGACCCATTTTGGTTAGAAATGTTCTAAGTCCTGCACCATTTCTTGAGTTAACGGCATGCGACAGCAAAGGATTTGTCCAGGCACTTGGTGTGATCAAAGAACGTGGGGGCGTAACAGAAACAGAAGGACCTCCTTGTCGAATGGGAGTGCCTTGTCCAATTGAAGGACCATAACCAACTGCGTTGAACGAATTGCCATGTCTAACCGTGTTGTCATTGTCAATCGCGTTGTCATTTTCCACTGTCATAAATTGGGACGCAACTGGAGATTGGCCGACGACAGGAGTGCCACGTCCATGATCAGCGGTTGAAGGACGAAAGTCATCCATAAAACTATTAGCACCATGTCCGCCGTCATCCGCGCTTGAAAACCGAAAGGTACCTGTGAAATTATTAGCATGATGTCCGTGATGAAAGTTCGTAAGCCAAGAATTACCTTGACTTGGACCTGCACCATGTCCGCCATCCGCACTTGGAAGACGAATGCCACCTGAAAAACCATTAGCTTCATGTCCGCGAGAAAGCTTTGTAAGCCGAGAGCGACCTTGACTTGGACCAGCAAATGATCCTACAAAAGTAGAACCATGTCCGCGGCCATCCGCAGCGAAAACCCGAGAGTGAAGAGCAGCATTGCCTGGCAATGAACCGAATTGTGTATCAGGGATATCAAAAGGCAACTGGTTTTGAACACCACTGGCCTCATGAAGTCGACCAGAAGCAAGAAGTACGTATGGCAAGCGGTTGCTAACGTGGTCCTCGAGCTTCTTAAGTGCATCCTGACATTTGGGACTATCGAGATGTGCCTGTGGAATTGGTCCATTCAAAGGAAACTCGTCGTAGAACTCACGGTAAGACATATCGAGCTCATCCAACTCTGGGGTCTGGGCCCGAGCGCGAGGTTCGACGTTTGGAGGAGGGAGAGTAGGCGGAAAGGTAGTTGGTGGAATGTTTGGATCGTCCATCGCGGCGGTTGGTGCGAGAGGTGTTTGGTGTAGTTGGACTCGATCTGATTTGATTGAATGAGGTTTTTAACAAAGGGGACTCAAGTAGAGCTCGAGTATTCAAAGTAGCACCACCTATTAGACTTTGAATAGTTGGCACTATTCAAAGGCAGATGTTTTGGTGATGGTGGGTTGTTGTTGTGAAGTTGTGGGTCGACGCGCCGCCGCGGTTGAAGAGGTTGAAAATTCCTTAGCTCTTGCGACGGGGATGAACTGAGGAAGTTTGGCCGCAATCCGCAGATTTCCGTCCTATTCTGTGACGGACTTACAACCTGTCTGTCAGAATTACTCTTAAGGTCATCCCCTGTGGTTTAGGAGCCCATCCGAGGGGGACTGCTCGCTTAGCTCGCTTAGCAATCAACTGTGAGAAAGGTACTTACTGTTCTCGCGGATGGTCACTAGTGCTTTCTTCCCAAGTAGTGTGTAAATAGGAAAACTCCATAAAGTATTGGCTGAAAAAAGACATGGGGAGATCTCTTATACCGCCCATCCCTTAGTCGACAGAAAATTCCATCTCTTTTACGCGAGCATGTTACATACGCAGCTAGAAGAATCACTGTAGCTTTACATCTCCCTAGCTTCAAAGGGATAAACACTGCGCAGGTTTGCTGAGAGTTCTTGGATTTGTCATTTGCCAATGACATGCGAGTTGTGCGTGGCTATCTCTTGTCTACAGAAAATTTAATCTCTGTTACGCGAGAATGTTGCATACACAACTATAAGGGCCATTGTAGCTCTACAGCTACGTAGACTCAAAGAAGCCAAACACTAGGCTGGTTTGCTACGAATTTTTGAATTTGTATTGTACTGTACCTATGGCATAGTCGAGTTAGGATTAGAATTGTTTCTATGACATAAGCGTCAAGTGTGGCTGATCTACATTTCTTCTGAACCCGCGAAACTTGTCAGCGCGACATCTAGTAATTGGCAATGCTACGTTAACATCTAACTTCTGGCTCTGCAATCCTGCGAGCAGTCAAGAAATTCTGCAATCATCGCAAGTAGTGGCGCACTACATTCGGTTTTCCAAGCATCCCTTGATTGAAAGAATGGGAAATCGACCCCTCAGTTGCTTAACATCTGGAGCAGTCTACAGTACCAACCTCCTCGTCGCTTCTCAAACGCATTCTCAAGCAGCCAACAGACAGCAATTCCCTCGATATTGGAGCACTCAAAAGTATTTCAACTCACATCACCACTATAGTAGTTCCCAAAGAGCTAAAACTATCCGCAGCCAGCATCAGCGAACAATAAAAGCTAAAACCACCCAAGTCTGCGATACCGAAGATTAGCGCCAAACCCATACCGGAAGTTAGAGCAGCAAAGTCGTAGAGCAGCAAATCCAACACCTATAAACTTCCTCACCGTCCGCATCGTATCAACCGCGGCGCAGACCAAAACCGGAATCAAAACCGAAATCGAGAAGGAACGCGGATAATCGTGCTAGATGGAGATCAGGGATAAAGGAGGAAGGTATCCATTGATAGGGGTGTGTTTGAGGATTGATTACTGGCTGGAATGCCGATGCTCACAGGCTATTTGCTATCATTAAAATGCTATCGCACTCAAATCAAAACCGAAGCCGATAAAAGAATGCGGACAATCGTGCAGGCTTCACACAAGGGTTAAAGAGATAAGGGGGGGTATTGTTAGGGGTGCATTTTAGGATAGTGTAAGGGTTGGGAACATATATGTTCACGGGCTGTTTGTTTCCAATAAGATACTACATTATTGATATAGGACACATACCAACTCAGAATTTATCAAAAAATAAAGTCATGTCAGACAAGAGCCCTACTTTATCCCTTCATACCAGCCTTTGCCTATCAAAGATCAAAGTAACCAAACAACACCCATCTTTCTCTCATCCACCACATACACAAACACAACAACAAAGACCCCAATGACCTCAAACACCCTAAACCACCTCAAACCCCCTTATAGCCTTACTTAATACCTATCTCACTTATAAAAAAAAGAAGCACACTCCCTATTTAAATTCTGAATTTAGCCGACAAACTAAGTGATAAACAGCTCGCGTAATACAATAACTAAATCAACATTAACAGCACTTAAAAATACCACATAATAAAAAAGAACAAGCATAGAATTTATAGATGTTTCTCCTATTGTAATAAAAGAAAAATATCCTATCGTCCCACTATGACCATTTACAAAGACAACTAGCTAGCTTTATTCCACAAAGGTTTAATCCCTTACTTTTTCTGATTGTATAACTACCTAGTAGCACACTTATAGAATAAAGATTTTTCACATTACCTTTACCTTCTTATAGAGTAAGGACTCACTAGAAATATAGCGTAACTTGCAGGCTGATATGTAGCAAGCTCCTTGTTCTATTCATTCTATTTCTATCTAAGTCACTAGACTCGAAATTAGAATGTATTAAAACTTTTGGAGGGAAAGCAAATGATATTATCTCCCTGTAATTAACTATCAGAGCCACCACCACTCTCCTTAACCCTTTTGTCGTTCACTCAGCATGGACATCTCATTTACGGCCTTTACTCTCCCACGGACGACGCCAGTCCATGCACCTTGTCCTGTACAGAATACAATAATTGCATTTTTGCGTCTTTTTCTTATCTTTAAAGATTCGACATCCCTGGTCATTTTCAGGTGGCTTGACGGTACAATGATGGCATTTGCTAGAGCGTAACTTACCCTCGTTTCCATTAATCGCGTCAAAAAGCTCTGTTTGGTTCTCCCAGTTTATGAGATACCTTTTTTGGTAAGCTCTAGTACAATGACCCTGCTCTTCTTCGGGCTCGAATTCGTTCGGAGAGTCTTCGCCAAATAATATCATATCAAGGTCAATATTTGATGGGAACTTCGGAGTGTCTTCATCAAATATTGTGTCAAAGTTTATCCTTGATGAGAACTCCGGTGAGGGTGTTTGAAGACCTTGAGTGGTTACACAGGATCCATCTCCATTATTTATTCTCATCCCCGGATTCTCCTTTGGGTATTGCGGTTTGTTTTGAGCTTCCTCATGAAATTTCGAGAGAGAGTCACTACTTGGACAGAGAGTTGTCTCAGGTGGCTGTAAAGGTCTTGACTCTAACTCAGGCGTCTCCTCAGGTGTCATTAAAAATTGGGACCGGATTCCCTTTGGTGGATCTGGCGGGTGCTCATTCGATCTCGAGAATGAATTCTGACTAGAAGGGAGCTGCGGCTCAGGGATATCAAGGGGTATACAGAGCATTATACTCTCCGACTCATCCATTGCTTCGAAGGCTAGTCTGAGATGGGCCTTGCATATATCGTCTTCCGGATGTTTCATGCTAAGGAGGTCATTGTAGCCGCCCAAAACACGCCTTAACTCTTCCCAAGTTCTCTTTATTTTCATCCATTTCCACCTCTTAATTACCTCGTCGTAGAGGAAAAAAAGGAGCTGGGGAGTCTTCAACTGAATATGACCTGTGTATATATCTGGGAATCGTGTTACATGTCAGTCACCAGCTAGCAACAGAATTGGCCGGAAGACCTACATTGAACACTATGCAAACGGCGAAAAGATATTTCATGCCCAAATGGATCGCTGTCGAGCATGTGCTTCGTGTCTGACTCGGGCCATGAAAATCCTTCCAGAAATGGCAAGAAACAATTCTCCATGCATGCTTCATAATCGCCATAGAGATCCATAGGTATGATGATTTCAGGAAACGATCCAGGTTTGCATGGGTCGTAATCATCTGGCTTCTCCAAACGTGAGCGTAGAACCCACCAGTTGCGGTCCACGTCTCGTCGTATCGCCAGGTGTTCGAATGAGTCGAGATGAGGGCCCAGACCTCTATAGTTGAGGATAGCTGGCCCAAATGGAATGGAATAAAAGGCTCCAGCTGCCATTGTCTCGAAGATTGGTATACAATATACTTCGTAAGGTTATGACGTAGTCTCTATTCTCAGAAAAGCGTTGGATGTTCTGAATGGATACTATAAAGCTGCTGGTTTTGATGCTAAGATTGTTGTTTGGAAGTCTTTGGGAAGTTGCTCGTGTTGGGTTCATCACTTGTGACACGGTAACCTGATGTTCTTTCCATGGTTCTTTCCTTCTTTGGAGGAATGCAGAGAGTTGGTGCACTTGCTACATTTGAATTGTTCATGTGCAGCATGGAATGGTGAGGTTGATTATTGAGACTAGAAGAATGATTTGCGGCTCCTCGTTTTTATTCTTTAAGCTGAGTTGTACGGCGCAAGCTTAGTGTAGGAGTGCCATGAGTAACAACCTCACTTCTCATCTGATGCAAGACTTCAATTGACTCACAAGACTACTCCACTTCCAAGAGGGGAAGGGACCGCATCGGCCTTTCACATGCTGTCATTGACGTCCACTTGAGATGTAATCATGCAATACAAATCCTTGTGGCTTCAAAAGAGCATCACAATTGCTCGCAGATCAACGTAATGGAAGCTTTCCCATCACGATTAAAGTAGAGAAGTATTCATAGAATTTATCAATCTAAATACACACGTCTATGGCTCGCCAAAGAACATGAAAACAACTAACCAAAGAAGCAGAGCAAGCTAACAAAACAACAAAAGAACGACAAAGGGTATAAAGTCCCAAAACCACCACTCCAACTTCATCCAATCCATCAAATCCCACCCTGAAACTCACCAACACCAGTCTTCCTCGCCGTAACCTCAACTTCAATCCTCATAACATCATCCAATAAGCCCGCTTGAATGACACTAAAAGCAGGTCTCACATCACCTAACCACCTTCTCAAAACGGGCCAACAATCCCTCCACTCCTTACTATCAACAAGTACATATCGTACTCTGACGATATCCCTCATAGAAGCACCAGCTTCGTTTAATGCAGAGGCGATGTTTTTGAATATTTGCTCTACTTGTTCTTCGATTAAGGGGGAGATTTCGCGTGTTTTCGGATCGTATCTGTGGTGTGTTAGGTGAAGAGTTCTAAGAGAGGTATTGAGTAATTGAGAAGAGGGATATCTACCCTGAACATGCTGATACGAAGATCCATTCGCCGGATACAAGGGCTGCTGAGAAACTGGATTGTGATTCGGCTTTGGGATTGGCTGTTATGAGGCGGCGGAATGGTTTTGCGATCTTCGTGGCACCGCTTGTAATAGCCATTGAAAAGCGATTTGTTCTACTCATGATGTCGATTAAGATTCCGTCAATTACTTTCACGTGGTTCCGTTAAAAAGAAAGTCGTGAATATAATAATTAAATGATTGGTAGGATGTATATTTTTATGCAAAGGATTCTTTCTAGAAGCGACAAAAGATGCATGCATTAGCGAGACATGTGTGTGTGAAGGATGAGAGGGATGCAAGCAGTGTTTATAGATAACCGGGAGAGTATGGGGAATTCTTGGAGACCCCAAGTCGCCTAATTGTCGGGATAAGGGGGTCGCACGTATCTTGTTTGATAGGACTTGGTTTCTCTTGTGCTCAAATGCGGGCCAAGTACTTCGTATGGTGCCAAGCGAGATTTGTGCTTCAGTAATGTTTTCATTCTGCCATGGCGTGTGTTGTTCGAAACCTCCGCGTTCCCAGAGACCAGGTTGATCATTATCAAAGATCAAAAATAGGGACGGAATACGGGGGTAGATATCTATCGAGTCGATTTTCCCCCATTGTTGATAGAAGGGGTTTAATCAACTGACGTTTGGACCGTTGGAAGAGAGATCTCTTGACCACCTAGCGCTTGTGAAACCTGAGGACTTAAACTTGGCGATATAATTGGCGCACTTTCGTGGGGTGAATAGTCGTACGAGCCCAGTAACGCCCTGGAATTGGCAGTCGCATATACAAGCCACATGGCACGGAGCACGGAGATGGTGTATTTTTTGAATACATTCAGGTTGATGAATGTTACATCACATAACTGTAATGATTCATCACGCCATTAGAACTGATCTGACTTTGGTCACAATGACTTTCTATCGTTGGCTTCTCCAGATTTCTTCTTATTTATAGACACCATCCTGAGTCTGTTGTCCTCGTCCTTCGTGGCCTGCAAATACCACTCAACTAACACGAAATTGATCAATGTTCCGGTCCAGAGTGCTGCACCAAAGGTCAATGTTGTAAGAGCCGCTGTCTGATCTGGTCGACTTCTGCTGAGTCCAGCTTGTACGACCACGAAGGCCTTAGTCGTTGTTTCGTTAAGACATATTGGATAATGCGAAAATAATTCATTGGTGGGAAGTGATTTGGACTCGTATATGTGAGCTAGTTGCTCGCAAGTAGAGACTGTGTAAAATTTGTTTGGCTCAAATACTCTAGCTAGGACGAGAAATATAATGTTGATAGGACGCATTGTGAGTATCTCGTGTCGGAGTGAGTGGGTGATATTGTGAGTGGGAATAAAGAGGTAAGACTTACAGCGCCGGCGTATGCCCAAGTCCTCAGCATCCAAGCGCGATGAACGTCAAGGTTTCCACTTCGAATTCCATGGATAGCTTCGGCCATAGCAACAGTGATAAGGAGGGCAAGACTGACACAGGCAATCTGAGTCGTAATAGTGCCCCCAAAAGCCCAAGGAGACACAATTACAGCCGCTGAAAAGTCAGACATGACACGGCCTTATAAAACGTATGACTTACTGATGTTGCCAATGACAAGAAGTATTAGCACAGCACGACCCAAAACCCGATGTAATGTGGTATATTTCTGTCGAATTACAGGTAGGAATTGCAAAGGCATGAGTGCACCAGCAGCTGCATCTGGTCAGTCTAGAATTTTTGGCGAAGAGAGAAACCTACGAATAACACTCCGTAGATGCCATTTCATTGCCTGCCCTTTGAAGCCGTCTCTGAACCAGAACCACTCTCCCGGTCTCGATTGCCTACCCCAGTGTTCATAATCGATACTCTTGATACGATATACGCAAAACATACTGAAAATGCACGCAGTTGAAAGGAAAAGAACAAAGTTGGATGTCTTTGAAAACCCCGTTTGCCTTCTGAGCAGTTGGAAAGTAGGTTGAGACATTGCCACTTAATACTAGATGATTCAATGAGCTAATGGAGAGTACCCACGAATGACTTCATGAAGCATCTTACATATATGTGGTCAAAAGCTGTCGGCCATCAGCGTTCGGCCGTAGGCTTGAGGATTGCCTCTTTTGGGCACTTTTGAGGCACAGCAACTGCTTTTCTCGGCCTCAAGATCTGTGTCGAAGGGAAGAGGTTCCGAGAGCTGACAATTCGGAAGACGCTGATTGGGCAATGCGATCAAAAGCTTTTCGCATATATAATCCACTGAGGTGTAATGTGTATAGTATACTCCACATAGAGGATTGTCTGGCGTCGTGATGTTGATGGTGTTGAAGACGCGTCAAGAGAATTGTACGAGTATTGATTGAACCTCGGTGTTCGTACTCGCATCGCACAGATTCTCTAGCGCTCCATGCTTCACTCCTGTTCCCTTGACGCCGCAATCAAAACAAAATCACCAACCTCCATAAGCGAATCATAGCGAAATGAATTAACGAATGCACCCATACTCACTTCCGATTGTAATTGAAGAATCATTAGCGTCTTGGTCTCATCTCACGCTACCCAGCAAGCTGCAACGGTGCCAGACTCAATCTCAAATCTCCCCGTCAGTGTAGCATTTTTGCTCGCAATGAGAGTGCTCAAGTTCACCCGGCAGATATATATGTCAGATAGAGAACAATCTTAATAATATGCGTTGGAACTCGAAACTGGAAGCACTGTTTCGAAGCGTTGCCGTGAGCCTTCACTTCCTTGACGACGCTGTCTTCCAAAAGTAGGGACCCTTTCCTGGCTATCTAGGTACTTTGGTATCATACCTACGAATTCCTGGCTTTCCTCTCAACTCGGCCATCGTGTGGAAAGTCAACAAATTCCAATCCTTTCTCGAGCTTTCTCGTTGAATCGACCAGGTCCGAATGGCCGCATCCTTTGCACCCTTCAAGGAAATTCATCCATCAAATCATCACCACTAACGACCAACAGCAATGTCTTGTCATCGCCCTTTAGTGCAGGCTCTGGATAGGCACAGTGCATGCCATTTGGATCTCTTGAACTTCCAGGAAAGACATATCGACCAAAGAAATCGCCTTCACCATCTACCGTCCTCGCATATGTCACGATGGAAGAGAATGTCGACATCACGACGCCCATGAACCCGTCCGCGCTAAGCAGCACATTATACTCTACAATGGCCTTTTAGTCGAAATTCATAGTATCTATTTTTGCCACCAATCCCGGATGCAGATTTGATAGGAGACTTGTCTTGCTGTGGACTGCGTAGCCCAAGGGTGCAATCCTCTCTCGAAATGTCTGGATTGCGTCCTGTGAGCCACAGCTCACATAGACGACCTTCTAGACCCCTAGACCCTGGGTCTCTTTGGCTCATCTGCAATTCGGCACTCCCAAAACCTGCTGGCCAATCGGACACCCTACGGAAGTGAACACCAATGTATCCATTCTTCAGTTCTGGGCTTTTCAAGATTTGCGTCCTGATTGAAAAAAGTTCAGCGTTGTACGTGAGGGTTCGAAATAGCCCTTTGCGTATTGTGGAAAGTTCGTTGGATTTGCAACAGTTCCATCCTTTGAAGGAGTCTGCGAATTCCACAACCACCGGGCTTGAGACACTCATCCTAGAAGTATCAATTCGGTAGGTATCTGTGCCTAGATAGCTGTGAACCCATCCCCCAAACTGGCCTTGGACGTAGCTAGGCGCAGTCCAAGGCTTATGAGGTGGCTTGAGAATTGTAGGTATGCCAGTAAGATCACTGCAGTGACGCAGTTTTAATTGGGGACATTTTTTCTTCAACTCCTTCTCGAGATTGCTGTGTTCCAAAATGTGTCCGGACCCACTTCCAGATCGGTTGTATCTACCAAATTGGCAGGATTTCTCGTCATAGCTGTTCCAATCACCGGCCCAGCGCCGGCATCGATCGCGAGTCGGACGCACGTTTGTAACCGGTTTCGAGCATTGTTGCGTCCACCGGCCATCGCTATTCCATTGAGTCCAGCACCAATATGGCAATGATTCCAAAGCCTATCAATCCACTGAGTGCCATCACATAACGACTTCAATCCTTCATCTTGCTTGACAATAGCAGATGATCCTGATGCAAGCCCTCCACGGTTTTTGAAGGACTCGGGAATATATGCGATCTTATTCGGGCCCGCCAGAAGATCAATGTTGACGAACTATCAATAAGTATATTTATTATTATAGCTTGCTCTCTCTATAAACTCCCCCCCCCCCTCTCTCTGTGTTGGAAATGGGAGAATATATTGACAAATATATGGATCGGAAGTCAATGGAGAACCGCTTGATTTCTATAGGTACGAAAATGAGACTACACATATATACAAAAGAGAGTGAGTACTGAATCATGCACGAACAGCTTGTATATCATCGGAGAAACAGTCTAAATATAAGAGAGTGGGTTAGAAACCAACTGTCTACTATATTAGCTAGACGGTTAGTCTTGTTAAATACCGGACAGCGATCTGGATTTTTACTGGCTTTTCCAGCCTAAGTACTGTACAAAAAGCCAGACTATCGTCAACGTTGCAGAAGATATAGAGGGACCAACCGAGTAGAACCGCAAATGCAGTTGGTACGGGGCTTCTGAGGCCCAACGGACTTTACTGGTACCACATATGAGCGCCAAAAAATAGAAGAAATAATAATGCGACAGAAAAGTTTATCCTATATGTAAGAAGAACTTCAATCGGGTCCTCAACCTTCTATTACAGCACCTGATATTCACCCTGCCTAAGGGCCGAACTCGCTACCGACGCACTAAGTTCAACTCTATGCAAGGAATCAAGTAATAATGTGGCAAGCTGTACTTGACGCTAGTATGAAAGCATAATTACTACAAACGGAGAGCTGACAATCAACTTGGTTGGCTGTTTTCTAGCTGCCCTTCACGTTCTCCAAATCCAACCTTCATCTCCCTGTCTTTCTCGTCTCTCCTTGTTTCTCTCTCTTTTTAGCGACATTGCTGCATACACATTTTTGTTTAATCCCGTTCTCTTCATGGTTTTCGAATAAAGATGAGCATGACCTCGCACATTTCCTAGATATGGGGAAATATGAAATAGATATACCTCCTCCTCTTCATCGCCATCCTTGCTGCGACACATCTTTTCTTTTTCGACTATGGAGACCTTCAAAGCGTGGTGGATGCAGCGAGCTCTAGCAGCTCGAGTCTGATGACGCTCGTCACAGGAGATGCCGGAAAAGATAGAACCAAAATAGATGGAGACACTCCAATTCCATTGTCAGAGCTGGAGACCTCCGTCCCAACTTTCGCATTGACTAGACAACATGAGTTTTTACCTGAAGGCGAGGAGTATGCTGCAGCGTGTATGGCAGTGAAGAACCAAAGGGCAGATCTACCAGAATTCTTTATCCACCACTACTGCAATATCGGCATTCGACATTTTTATATCTATGATGATAGTTCAGAACCTCCACTATCGGAGCGACCTGACTACGGAATCCCAAACTCAGTCATCACATTCATATACGTGGATCTGGCGAAGGAGGGTGTGAAGGACAGACAATTACATTACTACAATAATTGCGCCGCAAGGCTCGGTAGCAATCATACATGGCTCGCCTTCTTCGATGCCGACGAGTTTGTGGGGATGACAGTCGATAAAAGCTCGGAGGACATCGAGAGATGGAGAAGGACGAAACTGTCGGAGCCCTGGGTATAACGTGGATTACGCACGATTCCAACGGCTTACTATCACGACCCAAATCAGTACGAAAAAGTTTCACGAGCTGCATCTCGAATTACAACAATAAAGGCGAAGTCATCGACAACAGACATATCAAATTAATCGTCAAGGCCTCAGTTTACGGCAGTTTCGGGACACCACATAATTTCAATCTGAAGAATGGCACGCAGACATTTGGAGAGCATAAGGATGTTGTACCAGGCCCTTATCGGAACATCATGACGACGGACTTTGTGGCTTTGTATCACTATGCTGTCAAGAGCAAACAGGAGTATCAGGAGAAGGTCGATTGCAGAAATGCTCAGGGGGCTCCTAAAAATTGGGGATGGTGGGATCACATCGAGGTGGATATGCCACATCTGCCATGTAGGGAGATGGCGAGGTACAACCCATGAATTGTTGGGTCTATCTTTAATAATGACGCAGGTTTTTTTGGTTAATGAGTGTATGATATTACGGGAATAGATACAGGTATAATCAATTCACGTTTAGTGTTTTCTTTCAAGCGAGGGTTACAGTACAGTACATATGTATCTGATGTATGGTGGTGTATGAGAAATTTTCTAAATCCAAATAAATTAATTGACAAATGTGGTACTCACTACTTCTTACCTTACATCTCGACCGACCCCTTCAAGAGCGCCCAAACTCAAAACTAAATGGCTTCGTCTCCCTTCCATGCGCGGCTCGCTCGCTTAAAAGTAAGGAGAGATTATAAATTTCCGACCCTTCCGTTTTTTTTTACAACAAGGGACACTATTGTTGCGTATTTCCTAATGTTGTAAGGCAAGGAGGAAATTTAAATCAATCTGGAGATCCTGGCTAAGTACGGTTTGAAATTTACATCTTTGGTACATGAGTGGCTGAGCTTAAGGTTTAGATTTTGTATGTCTCGGCTTGTTAGTTTCTCTAAAGACGGCTAAGTAGTTTTAGGCTTTATATGTTTGCGGAAGAGAGTGAGATAAATATAATTGATATCTTACTCTGATAAATCCAGCGACTTGAAAAAATATGCTGCGTTTGAGGGGCTAGGAGTCCAGATGTTTGTCTTTTTGTTTGATGTTGAAGTGGTAATTTCGTGAGAGAGTATTTGGAGACTCTGGCGACTCGAGAATGTCCCTAGATTAAAACGCGTTGCTTGAGTTTAAGCTTACACTCTTTTAGCTATGAAGAATGCCCCGTACATAGTACAGTACTAAATACTCCTAGCTAGCAACCTTAGCTAATCTTCCGACTCTAGAAATCTTTCACGATTCACGCTGGAAACTCCTCGAGCACAGAGGTAGTCATCGACTGCCAGCATAGCTGTTGAGCTGCCCACAACAGCTCCTCTCTCCTGTTCAGCATAACACATACAACGCCAAAGACCACAAGATGAACTCACCATCCATCTCCCCACGCTCCAGCACATCACACACAATAATCAACACACCAACAACCAGCATCACCACCAACAAAATCAACAACAAAAACCAAAACCTCTCCCTCCTCCTAATAACGTACATAACAGCCGAAACAACCCGAGCCCTCTATGCCTACCACGCACTATACACGTATCCACAAATCTCCCCCTCCCTAATAGCCCTCCTCTCCGAACTCCTAAAACTAAGCATTGCCCTCTCAATAATCCTCAATTCCTCTTCGAAAACAACAATCCCATCCTCAACCTCATCAAGCCTATCAACAAACGGAGGTATAGGAGAACCAAACATCTCAACATTCTTCAAAACAGGAAACCTAAAACAAAACATAACATCCCTAACACCATTCGCATTACCAGCTGGATTTTTCCTGGTTAACAATTTGATTTATTTTATTGTTTTACCCGTTACTAGTGCTAGTGTTTTACAAGTTTGCATCTTGGCTAAGATACCAACAACGGGAATCCTTCATCATTTCCTTATTAAACCTCAGAAAAACATATATGCTTGGACATCTCTACTTTTTCTTTGTATCGGTCTTGTTATCTTTAATATTCCTCCTCAGACTAATTCTCAGAATGGAGGGAAAGGAGGGAAGGGTGATACAACAGTGGCGGCTTCTTGGTATTTAGCACCGGTTGCGGGTTTGGTAATCGCGTGTCTTTCGGCCACAGCTAGTATTTCTGGGGAGAAACTTACGAAGAGTGGAAGATTTTGGGAGAGTAGTGCTGCGCTTTATGGATGGGGGGTTTTATTTTCGGTTTTATTTTGGCCTGTTACTTCGATCCTTCATCCTACATCTTCAGCCAGCACAACTACCACGATCTCCTCATCCATTAATCCCATTATAGGTCAAATACAGCAAATTCAACAAGAAGAACCTAGTATCATCATCCCGGTTACAATTTTAGTGGTGTTGACGTCTGGTGTTAGTATTATTGTTTCTTTTGTTTTGAAGAAGAAAGATAATATTTTGAAATTGGTTGGGACGAGTGCTAGTTTGGTTACTATTACTGCTGCTCAGTTTGTTTTGATGCCGGAGTTGAGGGCGAGGGATTTTACAGCTGTTAAGGCTTGTGGGGGTGGGGCTGTGGCGGTTAGTACTTGGTGTTATAATCATTGGAGTCAGAGGGCTTGGATGGGTAGGAGTTTGGGGAATGAAAATGGATATCGGAATTTGGATTTGGAGGAGGTGGATGGGTTTGGTGATAGGGAGGTAAAAGATTATGGTGGTAGTGGGGATGAGGAGAAGGTTTTTTTGGGGGTGGGGATGAGTGAAGGGGAAGAGGAGGGAGAGGCTTCTTCTGTTTTAGATCCGGATGCTACCAAGGTTCTTGTGTGCTGTCTTGTTATTGCTTTTGTTACTTGGGAAATGGCTAGGGAGTCGTGATTTTGGGCTTTGGGTTTAGAGTGGTTGATTTCTAGATCTATTTCTGATGTATAAAATGACTATCTCTAGGTGCTCTTAAGTCCTAATTCAACTAGAGTTCCTGATCCTGCTGCTTATACCGGAGACTCGTAGATGAGCATATTGACACCCTCAGCTTTTAGCTTTTCACTTCCAGCCTCCCCCCTTGCACGTCGGGAGGCGATGTCCGCGGGCGTTCCACCAAGCATCTCGACGTGGTGCCACTCGACCAAGAGGTGGTCCACAACCGTCCACGCGCTCATCTCCGCCATATGAGGAATAATCTCGTACTCAGAGCCTTCGACGTCCATCTTGACAACGACAAAGTCGCGGGGCAGGGTGTTCATGAGCAGCCATCTGGAAATGTTGATGGCAGATAGCTCGGTTCCGTTGCTCTTCGATTTGATAGCGTCTGGGTGGTCGGCAGTGTTAACAGTGTCTAAGAAGAAGGTGCGAGTACCGTCCCTGACATCAACAACGGTTGAGGGGAAGATGTTGACCTTGATTCCCAGCGCATCGTAGTGCTCTTTGGCCTGAATGAGTGCAGTGTTGAAGTACGGGTTGGCCTCGAATAGATAGATCTCTGTAAAGAAAATTAGACTAAAAAATGGGAATAGTTCGGTTCGTTTTTCCAATAGGAGTCAGAGAAAGGCTCTATCAAGATACTCACCAGCCTGGTTGTAGGTCGCCTAGTCGGGACGAGGAAGATCATACTTGAACTTTGCGTTCTCCTCCTTAAGGAAGACATCTAGCGAGTCTGCGCTGTTGACACCAAGATCGACAAAGATGTAGCGAGGCTTGTGGCTGTCATGCTCACTAGGGGGTCTGTTCTCTCAGTGTCATATCAGTCTGCAGAGCTCTCACAATAGGTGAAAGAGGGCTACGCCTTGGGTTCTACTCACTTTGGTAGAACAAGTTTCGTTAAAATCCAATCTTTGTCCATAGTCTGGAAGAGGACAAGCAGAAAACAGCCGCGCCTACCACCCATAGAATCTGAATTGGTTTTGTGTGACCCATACTGAAATGATAGTTCTCAAATGTTGAAAGAGAGGAAGTTATTGAGAACAAGTAAAGAACGAAAGAGTGCGGAAGGAAAGAGGAGAATAAAATAGTTTGAGAGATAAGCTCAATATATGTGTACTACGTACTCCCCCCTAAATAATCCTTATTCAGTGGGTCTGTAACGTGGGCAGAGAAATTAAGCAGAGCCAGTACGAAGAGCACAAGCTATGCTAGAATTCCAAGATTTTAGTGTAAATTCCACGGAGTATGCGTTGAGTGGCCTTGAGCTACTACATTTAGTCCATATAATTGCCCGAGTAAACCTACACCACCGACCCACTGAATAAGGATTATTTAGGGGGAGAGTCGGGTATGTGTACATGGAGGATGATATGCTAATATGTATTGATCGTCGAGCGTGATTAGCGTCTGTCCTAAAGCAGCTTCCGAAAATACCGTTTTTCAAAGTCTAAATCCTGCATTCGTCGATCTAAAGTTAGAGTTTAGATATCAAATAAATGGAGGTTAAGGCATCCGATTGCCCTTACTTGGCTATCTTCCAGCTTTGATCTTCTTATCCCTCCATGCAGCCTTCAAACTCTATTAAGTAATTGAACTCTGTTATCAGCCATAAGAACCAAGTCACGTCGCTGCTGAACAACCGAGTTTTGCTCCCAATCGAAGTAGACAAAAACTGGAATTGATTCGTCAACTTCACAAATCATTCGCAGTGTCAAGTGGCGTAGGGTTCTGGGAGTAGCAGCACTCCTGTTTATGGTACATGTGTTGTGGCACAGCAATATAAATCGAGATACAGTCGACCTCTTTGGCGGTTTCCTATGGTCGGAGGATATCTTGGACTTAGATGCAGAACCTTTCTACTCGGAACCACCAGCAGTGACAGAACAGCTGCAATGGAGCCCATCTCCAATAGAGATGCCTGTGGTAGAGACGCCTACAGTCAAGACGCCTGAAGAGGAGTACCTTGTGTTTTGTGTCGCGATGAAGGACGAGTCCATAGATCTGCCTGAGTTCTTGAGACACCATTACTACCACATGAACGTCAGCCATTTCTACATAATGGACGATCGATCTGACCCTCCAGTGTCCACCCTAAGGTCCCATGAGGGCTGGGGATACCAGATTCTGCACTCATGTTCACTCACTACATAGTATCCTGCTGGAATCGGCATGCAGATGCACATCGACTCAGAGTGCATGCAGCGCTTTGGTAACAGGCACACATGGATGGGCTTCATTGACGTTGACGAATTTTTTGAGGTTCTCAGCAACGAGACCATGGAGGGAATCTTGCGCGAATTTGAGGCGAAGGACAATGTCGGAGCACTGGGCATCAATTGGAAAACACACACCTCGTCGGGTTTACTCACACGACCCGAGTCGGTTCGCGATAGCTTCGTCGTCTGTATCGATGATCCCAACAATGCCTTGGGTATGGACACTGGCCCCTTGGACGAGTACATCAAGTCAATAATGCGCACTTCAGAATACGCTTCGATTGACTCGCCGCACCAGTTCAAGTTGAAGAAAGGCACGGATACTATTGGAGAAGATGGCCTAGTTGTTCAACCTGGAAATGGACATCAGGTCCCCTTTACGAGGAACAGGATAGCCCTTCATCACTATGCGCTGAAGAGCCGGGCCGAGTTCGAAGAAAAAATGAGTCGGTGGAAGGGTGACGTTCCAAGGAAATGGACCTTCTGGGATGCTATTGAAAATGTACCTTCGATCGATTGCCCTGAGATGGCTCATCGTTATTTCCATAGGCAGCGCAACGCAGCGCAGGGGTGGGGATAGGGAATCAGAATAATAATTTAGGGCTCTCAAATGAATATATTCATTTTCATGTACCTATAGCTAATTCAAATTATTTTCATTAGATCGTCTCAAACTCTTAATTATACATTCTCTTCACGACCGCCAGAAAATGTTCTCGGCTCTAATTGTCTCTTTGTAGAGTGGCTGCATAACCGTGGGCCTCAGGCACTAGTATATACTAGTCAGCAACAACAGGAACTCACAATTAGAAGAAAGTGCTGGAAGCATTTAACTTGTCACATTAAATTAGCTAAATCAGTTTTACATGTTCTCGCGAAACATAGACTGCAACAGTATAAGTAAATTGTTGCTTCTGGCTCATTTTTGGATAATAATGTGCAATGGACTTCTACGAAGGAATCCCCCTTCGTTATGTTGCCTCGCTTGATCGGGGGCGACTGTCGGTCTACAATCTGATGTCCAACACAAGGACTCATATCAAAGAGGCTCCTCGTACTCATCAAAAGACTTGCGGGATATAGCAGAGATATAACATGGTTTCTAAGCGTTCTCCGCCTAGTACTGACAAACGCTAAGATCAACATGCCTCGGCGAGTTTTAACGGCGTGACTCATAACTCCCGCGCCGTATGCTGCAATTGAAATCCCTGTGTTCAGCATGGTATTTAATCAGGTCTCCTAGCCATCATGTTTAGAGATCTGATTAGCAGTAACCTACAAATATGGAAAACGACGACAATAAGAAAGCGAGACTCCTCGTGGAGCGAGGCTATGACCAAATCGCCAATACCTATCTTGACTGGACACTTGCGAAATCGACACCCCGCCTCGCATACCTGGAGAAGATGCTATCAAAGATGCACGCACCATCAAATGCCGACGTACTCGAACTAGGCTGTGGTGCCGGCGTTCCTGGCACGGAGCTCCTCTCTTCACGCTGTCGCAAAGTCATCGCCAACGACATTTCAAGAGCCCAAGTCGAACTTGCCAAGTCTCGTGTTGGAGGGACCAACGTTGATTTCAATCAAGAAGATATGACGAAACTTAAGTTTGAGCCTGCCAGCTTTGATGCCGTCGTCGCGTTTTATTCAATCATTCACCTGCCTCGGGGGGAGCAAGCAATATTGTTCCCAAAAATATATTCATGGCTGAGACATGGCGGCTACCTGCTATGTAACCTAGGAGTTAATGATAATCCTGGAAAGACGGCAGAAGACTGGCTGGGTTCCCATATGTACTGGAGTAGCTTCGACGTCGAGACCAATCTGAAGCTACTTCGAGATGCTGGGTTTGCCATTAACGTACATGAGATTTTGGAGGATGATGAAGACGGGAGGCTTGTTCCTTTTGTTTGGATTCTAGCGGAGAAGAACAAATAACAGTGACACACATGCAAGGAAGGGAAGACCCGGATTTGAGCTGAACTGTCTGCTGTGTGAGACGAGGCTTGAGAGAGTGTTTTACAGGGCTTGGATGGTAATCAATTACTTAAAGTAACTCATAGTTAAGGATATTAGTTATTAGCTACAAGCCTTTTACAAACCCTACCTAGAGCCCAAAGCTATATAAATGTAAGTGATAGACTAGCAGAGATATTATACGAGAAGGTTGTAGAATGGTTCTTAGCAATAGGGAAGGAGCTAGACTACGTAACAATCCTTGCTAGAAACATATATAATATAGATAAGATAGGCATTATTTTAAGCGTCCTTAACTTGCTTAAGTTCCTTATAGGGAAAAATAAGCTAAAGACTTATAGGGGAGCAGGCGTAAAACGTAAGTTAATGACAGCTATAGAGTAGTGCTTTTAGCCTTAGGCTCGGTAAGTTAAATAGCGATTCCCTGTCATTCTCTTAACTCTTCCTTGCCAGACATTTATATTTGAGCCAGAACTTGAAATGACTAACTGAAATACTAATTATAGTGACTAATGAAACTGCTATAAGGGTTTTGAGTTGTAAAGATTTTGTTGAGGCAGAGCAAATCGTGATATGAAAAATGTATCGAGAGTGGAATTTGCTAAAACGACGAGGAGGTTGAGCAACGACTTCAATTAAACACGCTATACGACTACGCAGCACATAACTGGGGTCATCATGCTCAAGAGGCTTCGACTCTGTGTCAAGGTGTTATAGAATTTCTTCAGAAACAAGCCCAGGTCGAGGCGTCAAGTCAAGGACTAATGGCCGTGAAGCAATGGTCGATGACTGGCTTGCACTTAACCGTATACTTCGGGGTTAAGATTGTCGTCCGACTACTACTCGACCAGGGCGCCGACATCAACTCAAAGGATAGCAGCGGGCGGACACCACTACACCGGGTCTCTGGGAATAGCCATCTCGAGATTGTCCAGCTATTGCTCGACCAAGGTGCCGACATCGACTCAAAAGAAAGGCTATGTCGAGGCCGTCCAGCTGCTGCTCAAAAATAACACAGATATTATTATGGAGAACAAAAGTAGCTAGACTGCCTTACAACTAGCCGCACTTAGTTCACAGTGTCAAGGGTCATTCCGTCATCAGATCCAGCACTGCGTTCCTCAGCCACTTGTTGCTGACCGTGTTGAAATTTATGCTTGAGGATGAACACGGAGGCACGCAGCCACTTCACGAAGGGCCAGTTTGAGCCGAGAACATTTCTTGACGATCGCAGACTATGAAAATTGTCACACCTGAAAATACATCACTATTTTAACTACAACATCCAAAAATACTTATATACTATATTAGGCGTCTTAATACTAACGCTGCTCTAGTTTTAAGTTCTAAGATATTGTGAAAGTAAAAAGTAAATATAAAGTGTAAATAGAGTTGACTTAGAGCAATGTATTATTGATATACTTTAAGCATGTTTTTATTGAACTTTTCTAGAAGAAACTACTGTATTAGGAAAGTCAAAGTAATGAAGTCAAGAATATATTGTTTAGTATAAGAATATTATAATTTTATGTTGAAATTTTCGTGGTTTAGATGACATGTCAGCTATACTACGGGATCTTCGCTTCGCAGGGATGTCGATTATACCGGTCGTTCTATAAAGTCACGTGAGCCAACCGGGCCTCAATATAAATTAGAGTATAAAGATTATCTAAGGTAATTATAAGAAGTTAATAAACTATAAAAATCTTCTCTAATAGAGTAAGTTAACTTAAGCTAAGTATAAAGTAATAGTAGTATAAAAATATATATGGATAAGGTAAAGGATAAATTAGACGAAAGTTAAAAAGTAATTAGGAAGTAACTAATAGCTAATAAAAAGGAATAGTTTAATATAATATTAAATATATTTAGTTAAAGGCGAACCCCGAAAGTCAACCCACAGCATTGAGTGATTGTAACGATAAGCATCAACTTCAAAAACGACGAGCTGCCTGACGAAGTCATCATTCATCGAATACGAAGTATCAAGCCTGAGTACGCCATACCAACTGACAGACTACCAGTAGAAGTGCTCCAAGACCAATATCGTCAGTCATACGAGTATAGCCTGGAGAAGGCAACGACTCCTATAAATTCCACCAAAGAAAAACATTCCGGGACTTTTCGGAAAAGGTTCGAGTTTTGTGAAAGAGACATCTAGATTGCCAGCTGGTAGGACACGTATTCAAGAGCCCACCAGCTCTAGTACTCTTACAGGCAAAGTTCATGACCAAAGGACAACATTCAAGTCACTTCCAGGTTGCGGTGTACTTCATAATCGTAGACGAGCACACTGCAACTTACAAGCATACCTGGCAACGAGATTTGGAATCTGCAAACAATGTCTCCGCGGTCTGGCCGCGGAAGAGCAAACTGCTCACACACTTTTCACAAAAGATATCCCGATTCAGCAGAAGTCTGGCACAAATGACTTTCGGGACCCACCGAGATTGGTCATTAATGGCCAGCGCATAAGTTGTCTCGTACCCAGTCCAGCCCCGTGACGAGGCTCGGCATTTCAGGAAAGAGAGGCCCTCGTTCGGACCAAACTGTTGGCAGAGGCGAGAGCCAAGTGTAGCCGATAGACCCGATAAGTTTCTACCTCAGCTACTCCGTACCTAGTGCACACTCAACCTCGAAGTCGTCCCTTAAAAAAATGTAGCAGGTACCTGATGGGTAGTTTTCCCGGTGATATTGGAAACAAAATGGATTTCATCGTTTTCCACCCTACACCACCCGCACCCCCTGTAGCCAACTGGCAACGGAGAATTCACATACGGAGAATTCACATATCTAGGAACTTTGGATTTTGATATAGGAAGGTTCATCGTCGAGGATAGCTCGTAAGTTTCTGCACTGTGATTGCTCTCGGGCACAGGCACTTGAGGCTCGGTCAAAGAGCAACACTTGCTGGACGGGCAATTCTCTCCGACTTTCTTCTCCCGAGCAAGGCTCGGCACTTGCAAAGGAGGCCTTCCAGCTGCGAGGTTATGAACTTTGAGTGAGCCGGACTACATAGATGGTGCATCACGCAACAAACAGAACGAAGAGTTTCCCGAGGCGGTGAGGTGAGGTGCTTGAGTAAGGGCACTGCATCTGCATGGCAGTGGCAGATACTCTGGTAAGTAGACAGATAGGTACCCTAGCCCTAGGTAGGTCGCCAGAGAGGCAGACACTCAGGCAGATAGATCTCTGGACGATGGTCCAAATCTCGTCCACAATAAAACAATATCCCGATTTTTTGGGCCGCAACTGTTCCTCTTGGGTCGCATCTTACACAACTCCAGCTGGGCAATCCAGATGGAAACTGAGATGGGCCGCACACAAACCGGGCTTGAACGGACCTGTATCGCAAATATCGCAATCTCTCACGCGACAGAGGCCCCAGAGAGCGACACGACTTCAACTTGAAGGCCATCTGACTTCTCTCTAGGTGCCGTCATACCAATGGTGCAAGCCTGAGCATGACAAAAAGGACGGGTGAGAAGGGGTGCACAGCAGAAAGAGCAATTTCATTCGACGTCAGAATCCAACGGTGTGGGTGGAGATATGACGATTGGTCCCTGGGCAGATACTCCTGTAGTCTCCCAAAATACAATGGCAAGGTCTAGAACATGGACAAAGGCAGCGCTGGTCGACGTGACCCTCGACATTCTTATTGAACGAATCCTGAACATCAACGTGGTTCCTGTATCGCAACGAGGGTGGAAGATGGATGGGTGGAACATTGCTGAGCATTGTAGCATTGTAGCATTGTAGCCATTCTTCGAGCAAGCAGCTAGAAACGAATCAGAAAAATGAGGCTACATACCTTCGCCAGTCCGCCTCACTTCGTGGTTCCAGTCGGAGTGCCGGAACGAGCCGCGGTGTGAAGTGAAAGGCCAACGGCCCCGATGATTGGCAGCTGTCAGGCTTGGCTCTGGGAGTTTTGGGTTGCGGTGCATGGACATGCCAGCCTATGAAGACGCCAGGCTGGGATGCTGAACACCTTCACACCGCAAAAACCAAAAAGTAAAAAATTCAGAAGGGAAAGACTTCGAAGCTCAGTCACTGCTGGCAGGCATGAGTAATTATTAGTGCCTGTAAATAATTGCAGAACAGTCATGCTGGGGCCCTGTAGACGGCCCTGAACTCAACCACTAGACGGCGCCCAAACCTCCCAAGAGGCCTGTAACGCGCACGGTAATTGGGCGGTCGGACGCTGGGCCAGTGCTCATCTTTCCTCTCTCGATCAGCCATCGCCTTTCCTCCTACACCCTCCCCGCAGCGCACCGCCGCTACTCCATCTTGCTTGCTTGCGACGTACCACACCCGAAGAGCCTCTCGATTTTGACCCGCTCTCGTCCAAGTACATAGCTAGGTTTGTCTCGCCTCATGTCCATCGATTCCTTCTCCATCAAACCGCCTCACCTTTGAGTCAAACCATCGACCAGTATTCCTACTCGCATTGCGAACCATCACTATTGTTATTGCTCGTGGCAATAATCGCCCATCGCAAGCATCACCTAGTCCAAGTCCTATAGTGTAAGTAGCTCTAGGTGCTTTCTAAGAGCTGACCAGACAAGAGAAGACAAGACACTGTCTAACGTGAGGCTTGCAGGACGTTACCTCCAGACAGCTTCACGATCTACCTTCGCGCTGCAAGCTCCTAATCCCCTTCTCTCCCACATAACAGCCCAAGATGAATTCAAATTCGAATTCGAATTTAAGGATGGAAAACGAGGTCGAGAGGAAACGACAATACCTGCTACAGCAGCTGGCCGAACTGGATGCTACTCACCCCGCGGCAAAACCCACAATACCTCAACAACAACAACAACAACAACAGCAACAACACCACCACCATAACCGGTCGCCCATCCAGAAACATCATCGCAGAGATGTCCCTCGCAGTATGTCCACCAGCGGAACCTCTATGGCCCGGCATCAGTCATCTGTATGAATCTTTTTTGGTCCATTCCTCCATCCATCCTCCATTCTCCATCCTCCATCAGTCCTCCACCCGTCATCAATCCACCCAGGTCTAACAGTAACACAGGATCGTTTCAACGACATGCAACGGCATAGGAACCTCTCCCAGCAGTCGGCGCCCAGTGCTCCCATGGCCCGTATGAACTCGAAAGGAACCTCGTCGGCTCGGTCCGGTAACCTGCCCTTTACCAACCACGGGAACGTCCCTCCGCTCTTCGAGTCTCGTAGAGAGCAACCAGATGTCGAATCCTGGACCGACCAACCGTTCAATGCATACACATTCAACCACCAACAATCACAACCTCGCGCAATGCAGCAACGGAATCAAAATTTGGAGCAGGTCCCCGAGCACTTGGGGAACGTGCTGGAAGACCCAGCCGACTTCCTCAACCGCTATGGAGCACCAACCCTCTCCATCACGCCCTCACCTACAACAATGACAACGGACATGACAAACGGTCATCGGCACTCGATGGGTTCTCAACATCAGTTCGGCATACAAACACCAACGACACCCGCCGAATCGCTGACGACGGCAACGACGTTGCCAACCGACATGAGTCGGCAGAACAGCCTCTGCAACGAACCCTTTCTACAAAGTGTTGAGATGATGAAGTTCAATTCGAACAGCTCATTTTTGACAGATAACACACTTGATGAGAATCAAGTTACTCCCTATCGTAACTCATATCCTTCTCGTTGTTCGTCGAAAGAAGACCAGTCCCAGATCATTTTCGGGGCTGGTGCAAGTCATGACTCTCAATTTTCACATTCTTTCTCTAATGCTGAGGGTCTGTCTCAGTTTCCTTCTAATTATTTGATGGAGAAGATGGAGAGATCTTTGTCGAATGAGAGCACGTCATCTACGTCTTCCTCAGCTTCGAGAAACAAGGCTCGATTGCAAGCTCAAAATCAGCATGCTGCGAAGAGGCAACTAGCACCAAAGGGTGGTAGTGACGAGACTGGAATGTCTCGTGAGAACTCAACACAGTCAAATACTCAGTCGAAGAATGGCTCACAAGACAAAGTCGCTATCTCAAAACCAAGTTACGTCCGCCCGAAACATGATCGAGTTCAATGTACTCAATGCGATGATCACCCTGATGGCTTTCGTGGAGAACACGAGCTTCGAAGACACCAAGATCGCGTCCACAAGCCGATGGTGAAGAAGTGGGTGTGCATCGAGCCTTCCGGGCAAGATCACCCCAAGCCTATCCTTCCTTTGGCTCGGTGTAAGACATGCACGCATGCGAAGAAGAAGTACGGCGCTTATTACAACGCTGCTGCTCATCTTCGTCGCGCTCATTTCAAGCCCAAGGCCAAGGGACGGAATAAGTCAAGTAAGGCTGAGAAGGAGTCTGAGAAACGGGGTGGAAAGGCTGGTGGAGACTGGCCACCTATGAGTGAACTGAAACATTGGATGATGGAAGTCGATGAACCGGCAACCGATTATTCGCAAACTCAGCAAGACGACGACGATGAAGATGAAGACGAGACCCTCGAGGAAATGAATAGCCTCATCAATGTCGGTAACTTCGACTTCCTCTCCGACCCTTCCCTCATCAACGTCTATCCTTCGCCTACTACTCAACTATACGCCATGCAAGACATGCATCTTGATGCTGCACAACAAAACATTGACTTGTCAATGCAGTATCAAGCTTCGAGTCAAAACTGCAGTTTTGAATCTCTTCCTCAAAACTTCTTATCGAATGACGCATCAGCACCATTCATGTTCGACAATTCTTCTTATCTCGACCAGCCTGTTGGTCTTGACTGTAATTTTGTACAACTCAACAATCCTCAATTCTCGTATTGATGGACGTGTTTTTCTACTTTTCTCTTCCCTATTATTTATTTTCATCTTCATGCATCATGGTAATATGGTTCGAGTAAGGTTTTCTTTTCTATGAATTATCCTTATTGCATATCAACAATTCATCTCTCGAAGATGAATGTTGAACGGTTATTTGGGAAGGGGGATAGGCGTATCAAGAAGTAAAGGATATGTGTGTACAGGGGTTTCATTTTTTTCATTTTTTTCATTTCCTTTCTCGGAGTCGTACCATGAGTACACACTCTATTACGATGTCATGTTTTCACGAACAGATTTTCTCAGATTGGATTTAGGGAGGCGTTCTGTGTTCATACGTATTTTTCGTGGTACAGTATCTTTGAGAGATGCTGAGATGCAGTCGTGGACTGATTGTGTTATTACTGGTGATGCTGAATAATCAATATTACTCTTTGAGGTTTATGCCTCGATCCAGTATTCTTGGGTTTTTTGTATTGCTTATAAAGTGATTTCAACCCTTAGCCCACGACTCAAAAGTAGCAAGTAACGTCATGCTCCATCACTTAACAAATGTTCTCAATGACCTGTTCTTTACCATCGTGGGCCCCCAAATCCAATTTAATAGTCCTCCCAAACAACTCGAGCAAAATCTCAAAGCAGATCTTGGAAATGGCAGGATCAAAACGTCCTTTGGAGAGCTCATCTCGAATAAAAGCATGCTGAGCCCAAGCAGGTTCATACCAACTAAACACCACGCCCTTCTCTCTCAACGTCTTACGAATGAGATCACGACCCTCGGGTGGGACATGGCTATCCTTTGTACCATGAATCATTGCCAATTCGCCTTTAATTTCTGCACAACGGGCAAGTGAATCATCTCCACTATAGATTGATGATATTCAGATTAGTATAGGTAATGATTTATTTTATGGTTTTTGTAATGAAGGAGAGAAAGAGAGTAAGTGGTTTTATGGCTTGAGAAGCTAAAAGTAAAGAAAGGGAAGTACTATACATACCCAAGTCCAAGAGTAGCAGAATGCAAATCCGTAGCAAAATAAGTAACAGCAGCCTTGACCCTGGGATCAAGAGCACATCGATATGCCAAATGACCACCCAGACACATACCCGTAGCTCCAATATTCCCATTACAAGTTGGCAAACTCAGGAGTAAATCGATACAGAGTTTCGAATCTTCATCGTAGCCTGCTAGGGACTTTTTTACTTTCCATTCGTTTCCTGAATCGGTTCCTTTTTCGTCGTAGGTTAGGGGGGCTGGGGTTGTGAATTCGTGGTAGGAGGATGGGGCGGAGACTATGTAGCCTTGTCCTGCTATTTGGCGGGCGAAACGGGAGACTGGACCGGTTACTGGGGGGGTGGGTTGTGGGTTAGTATGGGGGATTTTGGGAGGAATTGGTAGGGTTTGATTGATTGAGTATTGGATTGATGTTTGAAATGGGGAGAAAGGAAAAGTAGGATTATGAGATGAGAGGAGCCTCGAGCTTGAAGCGAGTGTGCTTGAATTGAAGTATACTTGAAATGTGTAATCATGCTTGAATCCATTGACTGGCTCAGATATAGAATCCAGTGCACTACAGTGCTTAATATCAAAGGCCCATCCATCATTCATCTCACTTGAGCTTGGATTCAAACCTAACCTAATCACATACAAAATACTTCCATAACACAACAAAATTTCATTGATAGAAATGAGAAGCTGGAAGTCAAGCACAATGCAACATAACATAACATAGGTAACATAAAATAACATAGATAAAAATAACAGAAGATAACATACCCTGATAAATCTCACTGAATAACACAACACCCGGAAAACGCGCGTTAGGATAATTCGGGATGGAGGGGTGGAAGAGGAAGATTCTCATTGAGCCTTCTTTGCCGTTTGCTTTTGTGGGGACATCTTGGTGGGATTCTTGGATTAACATTTTGGTTTTGTGGTGTTTCTGTTTTTATGTGTTGTGCTGTGTTGTGTTGTGCTGTATTGTATTTTGGTGTTGGGTTTTGGTCTTTTAAGGTGTTTTGAGCTGAGCTGGTTGTGGTTGTGGAATTAATGTTGAAGAGGGGTACCTTCGTATGGATTGGTATGGTGGGGTGTTGTAGAGTTGATGAAGAGGGGTGGTGGGGTGAGTTTTGTTCGTTACTCGGTACGCTAGTCTGGTTTTGGATGAGTATGCTTTGATGGTCTGATTTGGAGAGTTTAGTTAGGTACAGTACCTTAGCTTTCTGCTGTATTTTCTGATATCAGCTAGCTTCTTTATTATAAGATATAAAAAGAATATACCTATTAACTTCATGGTTATGGTTTGTGTTCTAGTATATACTGTTCTATTATTCACATGCTTTACGATTATCTACTTACAAAGGGGTAGTTCTACTATGCTTAATTCTTCTGGCCGAGACAAGTCATTATTACTCTAGAAGGATTATATAGAAAGCTTTCTCTTCCTAAGGTTTCCTTGTACAGTAGAAATAGACTTTTACTGAGACCTCTACTTCTGCAGACCAATACTTTAAGTGTTTACCCAAAGTCCCACTTTTCTCTATTTCCCTAATCGAATCCTTCCAAAAGCCTTCTAATTACCAGAAATGAAAATTTCTCAGTCGACTCCACCACCTGCACCATCTTCCAAGTTAAGCAAGCTTTCTCCGTCATTCTAGAGGTCTTACCTGCATCTATCTGATCCTTCTTCACAAGCTTAGAAATCGTCGAGTTTCCAAGAAATATCATAGCTTTAGCGCCGAATTTGAAGTTGAGGTTGTTGTGTGTAAACGTTTTCACCAAGTAGTTTTAACCCTCTTTCCTTCCGCGAAACATGGCATGAGCGTCATCGAGATGTCTTGAACTACTTCCTTTCTACTCTTCGTCATCGATCGTTGGATAGAAAGCTGCCTGGCTTATTACAGACGCCTTTGAATTGGCTATGAGGTATAACCTAAGACAAAACTTTGCGGCTACGAACGAGAAGGGATGGATGAAATGTTGTGGCACAGTGGGAATGGAATGCCGGTGCTCTCAAATACCTGTATCTATGTTTTAGTACAGGTGTAGCGAGTAAGTCGACTTTGAGTTAGGTACGTACCATGATGGAGTCCAGAAGGGAGTAAGTGATTGATCGTACTTATCCAGATCGGAGCGGCATGGGCTGTTGCATAGTCATCGGGATATGATGCTGTAATATTGCAATTGTAGCTGTATCTGGTATTCTGAGCCTTCTCATATCTCATGGTGATAACGGTAGAGGGTTGGCAGCAACGGCTTTTTGGGGGTTCGATCAAGATTTCAATGTTGACAGGTTCTGGCGCCGTACGTTATGGGTGAGGATATGGGTTCGAGTTTCGGGTTTGATTTCGTTCGTCTTGACTGTGACAAATGTAGCCAGTAGGATGTCTTGGAAAGTAGTGCTTTCCCAGATGTCAGGAGAAAACTCGATGGGCATTCATAAGCAAATTCGTTCAAAACCAGAAATAACTTTTCATCAATCTCTATCTCCACGCGTTGGAGGTACCTCCCGTATCCCTTGCCGTCGAGCCCATTCTGGTGACTTTGCAAGTGCCTCATAGATAGGCGTTCGAGTATACTGTTGTGGTTCCTGATATGATTGTCCTGAAGATTCTGACTTGGCAGGCGTAGGACTACGTTTCCGGCGCGTAAAGAACGAAGCTATGAATTCCTGGTATGTCTTCTTTGGAGATTCTGACTTTATAAGTGCAGGACTACGTTCTCGAGTCGGGAAAAAAGAGGCCATGAATGCTTGATATGATTCCCCTAGGGATTTTGGTTTTGTAGGCGAAGGACTATGTTCTCGGCGCTTGAAGAACGAAGTTACGAAGTCCTGATATGAGTGTCCTGAAGCTTCTGACTTTGTAGGTGCGGGACTGCCTTTCCGGCGCTTGAAGAACATCGCAGCCGCGAAAAACAACATTCCCACGATACCTATGGTTACTCCAACGCCGACACCCGCTTTCGCGCCTGATGATAAACCGTGGTGCGCTGTAGTAGAGGACCCTGTTTGTGTGGGGAGGGCAGTCGCTGCGGAGATGGTTCGTGATGACATTGATGGTAACATGACTGATGATGTTGAAGCTTGTGGGAAGAATGCTGGTGAAGCCGTAGATGAGGTACTAGAGCTCGTAGGAGATGTAGTAGGTATAGTCGAGGATGTGGTCGGAGCTATGCTGAACATGTAGCCGTTAACTTGGGCGCCGATAATGGTCGACGAGGTTGTCATTGTCGAAGTGGTGTCAAGCCACTCAGTACCACTGTACGCTTTGGCTGTGTAGACTTGCCCCGGTGTCAACGGGTATACGCATTGTCCTGGGCCGACATTTGTGAAGCCTTGAAAGGTATAGCTTCTGAGTTACGTCAGTCAAAACTCCGACCCGCATCACTCACAGACTGTCTTTCAAAAAGTGAGACGAAAAAAAAGATAAGACGACTTACGATGGACAACAACCGATAAGCGTGCTCTCTGCATTCAAGCTACTTGTAGCACCCGTTGTATACCCGGAGGGACAAACAAATGGTCCCAAACTATTGACCACAGATGTACTTGACTGTCCGAGTCCGAACCACCAGGAGCTCACCTGGGTTGGGACACAGGTTACTCCTTTGACCACAGCGCTACCATACCATGGATCGAAGGCGGCAAAAAGCTCAGGAGCCGACAGGTAAGGCCGAAGGTACAGCGACGATGCGCATGATCGGTCTATTGATGGACCTTGTGTCGTCAAGGCAAGCCAGTTTGTAGATATACCGTTGTTGACTTCGGGAGGGCGAGTTGTTGTCATGGTAACATACTATTGCTGGATGTTTGGAGATGGAAACGATGATGATGATGAACAAGAAGACGAGAAACTGTATTTTAACGAGAAGTAAAGTTGTACCCCCTTGTACACATCATATCCTGATTATCCTGATAAGCACTGATCTACCGTTTCATGGCCGCTTCAGCCTTGTGCAGCTTCACTGCCGGTCCAATGACAACCCTGCCGAATATATTTATATTGCGGAAAACTAAATTAGGGGCCGAAAGAAGGCACTGGATCAGTAGCGATAAGGGGTCGATGCCTCACAGGTTAGCTTGAAATTGAACTTGAACTTCCAGGTTCAACCTAAATTAGGTACTTTCAGTGGCTAAAGGTACTTTAAAAACTTACAATACAAAGTTCAAGGAAATTGAAGAGTTTCCTTACCGCTAAGAGCCACTTGATGCTGGTACAATAATAATAGCTCTGGCTGCTTTAGTTAAAGACGCGGATTTTATGAGTAGATCGCGAAAGGTAATAGACCTTGTACGCGTTGTACTTGTACAGTAGTGTATATTCGAGCGTAAGAACTGACATTCAACGTAGATCCGCTCGAGAGGAGATAAGAGAAATCCTCCTCTCTCCCTCTATACGTTCTAAATACAAGTTGCATCCGTTGGAGGGTTGTAGTAACTGAGCGACAGCTTCAAAGCAGATTTCTTTTGGTGATGATTCTCGTAATGTGTTGCCTAGCATGGGGATGAATCTTAGCGCGCATACCTATTTTTTGAGTGAAATTAGCGGTTTTGGATCTCCCGTGACCCCAACGCTGTCGTGGTGCAAGAAAGGCGGGATCTCCAGAAGACTTCAAGAACAAGTGAGCAAGTTCCCCCCCCTCCTTTTTTTTTTTTTTTTTTCACATAAATACCCTAAAATCTTTTATATTATAATATATATCAATGCCATCCCTCCCTTTTTTTTTTTTTTTTTTTTGCAAAAATGGCGTGGGTGCTTCCCGGTTGTAAAGAGTATGATCTGCCTTGAAAATTGAGCTTATGTGATGGACGGACGAAATACTCATTTGCAGTTGGATGAATCATGCAGACCTTGGAATCAACCACGGTGGCGAAAGGGCCACAGAGATCTCGGGCTCCCTCTGTCCCTCTCTCTCTCTTCTTTTCGCTCGAAGAGGTGTTCGGTTTGGAGTTCATCGTCCTGGGCATTTTTGCTTCCCGTCGACACAGTACTCTTAGTACATGGCACCGTCCAACACTCCAACTCATCCAGTGTCATTAGACTACCTGCCGCAACGCCCATGTGAAAAAGTCTTAGAGGTTCCACTTGATCGATACTCTTATGAAGAATAACCTTATAGCTGTCCGAATTAGCATCTGACGCCAGAAAGGACAAGGAAGTACTCAGGCGCCCTTAATATCACTAGGTAGGGGTGTGTTAAGAATCTCGTTGAATTTCTTGGCTCTCTTGGAAGTTTTTGCTCTCTTGTGCAAGACATCCATGATGAAATGCGCCATAGATATGTTCGGTGAGGAATACATTCTAGTCGGGCTGGCAGACAATTACAAACCTTCTGCCCCAAGTCTAGCTCAGCGAAGGCAGCTATGACGAGATTTATCTCCTGACTAATCTCTGCACCTACATATTCTCTAACTAAACGGATTGGTGGAAATGGTGTTCTCGAGACTACTGAACGATTGTTCGGTGTCATAACACGACCTGCTCATCACAAGGAATTTCAGTTTTGCTTTTGACCTTTCTTCCGAGCCAACGGAGAAGAACTTCCCAAGCTCCTGAAAGAGATGTGCTCGAGCCGTACCTTCACATTCATCAAGTGCGTCAAGAATGTAGATGATGGTGCTAGACGCCAAATCTCTCTTAACTTCTTCCAGAATATCCTCCATATCATCAATCAAGTTTCTCAATTCTCGACCACTGCGGTCTTGAAGTGGTGATATAGCATCCTAGACTAGATCTTTCTGGGTGACAAATATTTACTGAAGGGGTGTTGATATGGCTTTCCCGGCGCTTGTTTTGATTGAGGGTTCGTTCTAGCATGGTCTGTTCTTCGCCAAGTTGAGCTGCTCCAACATCCTCGTTTGCCTTTCATTTCTCATCGTTTTGGTCGTCTTGTAAGACTACTGGTACTCCAATTTCGCTGGAGCTACTTGTCAAAGTTGCGGCCTGACCATGACTGGACTAATTCCTGAGTTATGCGCCGCTATTTGTCCGATATCTATATTGCTGGAAGCTACAACAAGAGCAAAGTCGAGGGTTGTCCTGTAGGGGCTAATAAGATGGTGAGGTAGATACAAACATACTAGAGTCAGCACATGACCATGACAAAAAGAGGGGAACTGCACGTCAGTCTGAAGGTGTTGATTGGATAAGGGACAGGCCTTTCTAACCGTTACCTTATGCAGGTGCTGGAGTGCTAACGCTGCAGGTATCTCTAGACGTACTGTAGCTAACGCCACGCTATCCCCACGATACAAGATAAAGGCCACGCAGACACGACACCAGTAATGATTACCTAGGCTGTGTAAAATGGACACAAAATATCACAACACCATAGATAGGCTTATTGTATGGTTGATGCTGCTTCTTCTCTTTTATTAATATCGTGACGTTATGTTGTGGAAGGATGAAAGTGTGGTGACGCAGTGTCAACCGATGACATGCAAGGTCAAGGCTTGACATTTCGCATGGTTGGCCGGCTTGTTCGGCCGCTTGATCGATTATTTGGCTTCAGAAATTTGCTTGGCAAAATAGCATCCCTTTCCGAAAAGTCCACCCGATAAGGAATTCCCACAACACCATCTCTTGCCCGCGCCCTCTGCAGCTTTCATTCCTTCCATACAGTTCTCTTAGTACCCATCCTAGCCCCTCCTATCATCAACAGCTTCATTGCCCTTCCTGTCCTGCGACAAACTACCTTTCCGATAGCTTCGTCCAAATATACCTACTTCAAGTTGCCAGGTAGCCAAAACTTGACGACACGCGGCACGCGACAACCTGATCAACGAGATTGGCAAGTCGACATTTTAACTGTGTAGAATATGTCCGGTGTTCGAACTCGGAGGCAGGCTGCTGCGGTTTCTTCTCCCTCAACACCTACACCTGCGTCGAAGAACCAAGTCATCATGAATGGAAACCGAGCAGCTAAGGCTGCAGCGAAGGAGGCCTACCCCAGGGAGAACATCTTTCTCTTTTATCCCAACATCATCGGTCAGTAGCACTTTAGATGGGTTAGTTGCACAATGCTAACGTATTGCAGGCTACTTCCGAATTGTCCTAGCCTTCGGAGCTCTCTACTACATGCCTCTCCATCCTCGTACTTGCTCCCTCCTATACAGCATATCATGCCTGCTCGATGCCTTGGATGGATATGCTGCGCGATACTTTGAGCAGTCCACCAAATTCGGTGCTGTCCTTGACATGGTAACGGATCGTTGCACAACCGCCTGCCTACTTGTTTTCCTCTCCTCCGCCTGGCCACGATGGGCTCTACTTTTCCAGGGCCTTATCTCCTTGGATTTAGCTAGCCACTATATTCACATGTATGCCACACTTGTCATGGGAAACTCTGACCAGAGCCACAAGAAGGTGGATAAGTCCAGGAGCTATATTCTTCATCTGTACTACACAAACAAGGTATTTGTGATTTTCTGTTGAAGACAACTACAAGCTGATAACTATAGACTGTTCTGTTCCTCTTCTGCGCCCTCAATGAAGTCTGCTTTATCGCCCTCTACCTTCTCTCCTTCTCCTCGCCATACCTTTCTCCTTCCTTGCTCCAAACAGCTGCGGGCAGCTCAGGCAGCACTCTCCAGCCTGGCAGTCCCTCGGCCCCTGTGGTATCCTCTTTGTTCCCCAACCCATACAGCGCTGGTGCTCTAGAGATGGCACGAGCAAATAAGATGGACTCTTTTGTTCCATGGGTGATCTTTGCCGTCAGTCTGCCAGTCATGCTAGGCAAGCAGTTCATCAACGTGGTGCAGCTTGTCAAAGCATGTAACTGGTTGGCCGAGGGAGATATCGAGGCCAGACGGGCTGCGGGTCTACCAAGAAAGTAGAAGCAGAAGTGATGGTAGGAGTGATTCTTGGAATCTTGGTTTAATGGTGGCGCGTCAAGCTTTGGACGTGGAACATTCTTCGTTTGGCCTGTTGTGAGCGGCTTGCACCCATTGCGTGCATGGTGTTGGTACTTTCATACTCTCGTTCTTGTACTTATAGGGTTTACGGTAGCTACATGCCTCAAATTATGTAGTCCCTTTTTTGGCCGACAACTGCTATTGTGGGAATCTAGAGGATAGTCGGGCGTTGAATCGGAAGGAAACGTTCGTTTGTATTTCAAGCATTTTAAGGGGATCCAAATCCATATATAGTAATCAATAATTTACCAAGATTAAAAATAGGTGATCTTCCCCCATCTCTCTCTCCCCATTCGGAAGCAATAATTAATTGTGGCTCTGCGCTGCTCCAGCCTCCAAGAAATTATTTGGACCTCGAATCGAGCACCGGCGTCATAAGTGTCTCAAGACTGGAAGAGGATAGTGGGGTTACAGTACCACTTCTGTACTCGGTACCTCTTTCGGGGCGGCCGCTGGGATACTTCCTTGGGATGATCAGATGTTGCATGAACATTGATCTAGAATTATGCAAATTTGTGAGAGCTCAAACAAGGTAAAAGTCCAGATGCTTTGGTGAATACTTGTATGAACTGCAAAAAAAAAAAAAAAAAAAAAAAAAANAAAAAAAAAAAAAAAAAAAAACAAACAAACAAAAGGAGAAAAGGAGACAACGAATATTGTGGAATGTATATCCTCCCGCCCGTTAAATTTGCGTAGAGAAAAAAGTCTTTGGAATTTCCCCCGCATCTCTGGCTGTAGGATCAGCTGTCCAAAGCCCTTAAACTCGGCAAACTGATACGATATGTGCTTGTGATTGTGGATTTTGGATGAGTTTGAAGCTGCATCCTCCATTATTCTGCCATCTGCACTGTCTTGAATCAGCGCATTTGCTGTCCCTGTACATGCTGTAGCCCCTCAACGGTGAACCTTTGGCTAGCTTTCTGGCTAGCTTTCTGTAGCTTCTGTATCTTCTGTAGCTCCTGTAGCCAATCCCAAGTCTGCCATTATTGGGTTCGGGAAGAATCGCTGATCCCCGCCGAGGTTGCTACAAGTGGCAAGGGGGGTAGTCGAATCAACGCAGTTGGGGACCCAGTTGGGAACCTCGTCAAATACCAGAGGACTCTATTAGGCATGGTAGTGTCTACGGAACATGTACGGTAAAGTGGTACAGTCTGGCGCTCAACCTCAACTGCATATTCCATGCACGCTGTTCCTCAAGATTCCCCCCAACCCAACTCCTAACCTTTTTTTTTTGGATATCTGAATACAACCTCTCACACTTTTTCGAATGCCTTGAAATTTACACGCCAAAGGGATTGAGTCTATCTCAACCCGCCAATTCCTTTTTTAAACATGTCCGAGATCTCACCCCCGCCCCGTAAGCGATTTGAACCGCAACCCGTTGAAACAACGGTGAAGAAGAGTAGGAAATTCGCTGTTGAACCTGTCGAGACGAGCACAAGGAGTAGCAAGAAGGCAGATGTTCAGGAGGATGAAGGGAAACAAAAGACAGATGCGGCACCTCCTAAACGGCGTTTCGTGCCTCAACCGGTCGAGACGTTGTTCAAGAGCAGCAACAGAAAGGCGGTTCATCCTCTCCCAACACCGGAATTGACTCCGGTCCCACGAACCACACCAAGCCCTCCACCTGCAGAACCTCCCAAAGTACGACGCAAGTTCACGCCAGAGCTCATTGAGACGTCAAAACGTTCGAAGAAAGCTGGGGATAAGGCGCCTGCTACACTCCCAACAGACAAGACGGACATCACACCAGGGACAAATCACATCTATGTTGAGCGAAAGAGGAAGCAAAGGCCTATACCTAGCCCACTCCCACCTGCGAATACGCCTGTTGGGAGTGTTACTCCCATACATGTGTTGACCCAGATTCCACCTCGACCTCCCATACGGCAAGGCTCTATGCGGCCACATCCAAATACTAGGAGGAGCACGCGACAGAATTCATTCCAGCCAGAACTTGAAGCTATACTATCAGAGGAGAGTTCTATAAACTCGGAAGATGATTCGGACGATGGCGACGCGACACCATCAATGTCAACATCGATGGTGTCGTCAGAGGATTCTATGCAGAGGTTACAACTAGCACGGACAAGAGAGAGCTGTGATGATAGGTTCTCTGGATACCTACTTGCTCTGGCTGCGAAAGCGGCAGAGAAACAACTACGAGAACAAGCTCTTGCTGCCTTCCCAAACAGCGACTTCCACGAAGTTGTCGAGCACTTCTATGATCGAGAATTATCCGACGAGGAAGAGGTAGAGGGTGTTGGACTACTCCCGGATGAGCCACAAAGACAAGGAACTGAAATCGGATGGGCTGCTAAGGAGATGCAAGCTCATCAAGAGAAACTCAATCGATTACGAGAAGATGAGACGCAAAAGAAAGTCGCTGCGGAAGCTACAGCGCCTTCATTCCGGGATCCATTCTGGACAAATGGCATGACGGAAAAGAATACTGCCTTCGCCAGAGCGAACATGAATCCTGTTGACAGGGTGAAAGAAGCAGAACTAGACCGTATGCGCTCTGCAGCCAGCCCGCCAATGCTAGGCGGCGACCTCAAATTCCGCATGTGTCCTTCACCCAAAGCCACAAAGTTCGAGTCCGATCAACGGCACGATGTGCAGCCACACCGCGCAGAAGATGGCGGTGGTCTCTGGGGCGGATACTGTGTCGCTGGAGAAGTAGGCGAGTACCTCTCACCCGCAATCCACAAAAGACCAGATATGATCCACACTCCTCACCTCGAACGGGACGACCCCTTCTCCCAGGCTTTCTCCCACGAAGTTCCATGCACGGACGAGAGCAAGAAATCAAGACCTGGATCCCCACGCGCAGGTGTACACATGCTCACTGGCCTTGATGATCGCTTGAAAGCGGAAGTTGCTAAATCTAAGCTGGAAGAAGCCCTCTACAAAGAATTCAACAACAATTTTGTCACGCAAGTCTACAACTACCTCTCTCTCGGCTATCCGGCCTTGGCCCGGCAATACGACGAGGAATTGGCCAAGATCTCCGGTATCACCGAATCAGAGCTGCGAAGAGATGATGGCAAGAAGAACGCCAAAGGTCATATCGGTGCTCCAGATAAGGTCAAGCTCGAGAATGGTGGGGACAGTGGAGACTATTGCGCGAGGTGGCAAGCTTTGAGGATCTATATATTGGAGTGGGCTCGTCAGCATCCAAGCCTAACGAATAGCGCTATTGGCCCTAGCGCTTGGGGCGTTCGGGCAAGGAGAGGAAGCTGGGCCATTTGAGAGCTAGCTCTCTGGTCGTCTGATTTGTTCGGTGCAGCATGATAAGTAGATTTCCTGGTTGAGCACGAAATTGCAATAGTACATGCAGGCGTATAGAGGAGTTTTTGCTTCGGAGTTTAAATTCCAATGTTGGGGAATACAGTAAAGCATGGAGTGGGGGAACTCGGGATGGCAAGGTGCATATTAACGACAATTTCTTATTTCCTGATTATTCTTTGAATGGCTCTATATTTTAGGCGGTCGAGTGATTCGATCCACCTTATGTTCAATAAGACAAGGGGAGTAGTTACTGGGACTTATTCTCATTCTTTAAGCGAGTGAGTGAGCTAGATGAGAGGAGACGGAAGTTTAGTCGAGGTTTCTGGTGTGATGTAGTTGGCGGAAGGTATATATCTTACAAACATAGTATTTATATATGTACGAAAGGTACTAAGTCGCACAAAGATATTAGAACTAAGATTGTGTTTAAAGTGAGGTTGGGTTCTTGACTTTCCTCGATCTTCTTTAGAACCTAATATCTTTAAACTATACACCCTTAACAAAACTAATTTTTATTATAGGAAGACAAGTAAGCCTGATTTATAAAATATTATAGTCGCTAATAGGCAGCTAGTAAGTAGCTAATACCTAGTGCCAATACAGGCCTATGGTGCTTACTTGTTAAGACCCTTAGCCGCGGCAACATAGAAAATAGTGGCGGCAACGTAGTGAGGCAACACTGTCAGAACTCAACAAAATTGAGAAATGACTAACGGGGAACGCCCTTGTAGTAAACCCTGAAAAGTAAAGCTTAGTACTCTTTAAACGAGGATCAGCAGCGTTCAGTGGCTGTCAGATTAGAAACAACACAAGAACCACGTTAGAAACGTCACTTTTCATGGTTTGTTACAAGGCCTCTCCTCGCTAGTGATTTCTCAATTTGTTGAGGTTTGACGGTACCTATGGCATGGTTTGAAGACATGGGAGGATTTGAGCCCAATTCACTGGTCTCGCGAGCAGTCATCTTGTACCACTATGGCCCATCTAAGAATGGTTAGCGTTAAGTTGGATGCTTGTTATTTGGGGCAGCTGCACCTCAGTCGCACCAAGAGATAAGATAATAAAAAGAAAATAATAAATAAGTAATTATACTTATATTATTATAAAGAGGCTAGATCTAGTAGGTTAGGGGGCTTCTTATCGTTCTAGGGTACCTGCAGAGGTACCTAGACATTCACATGAGAGGGAGCTTAGTCTAGGCTTAGGCTACCTAACCTAGTGGTTCTTCTTCCCGTAGATAGATTTTAGAAAAGTACAACTTACCCCTCAATACCATATTCCGACCCTACAACACCATGTTCAAGAAGCGATTTGATAGATTGCGAAGACGAATGCCGGAAACAAGGCCAGACGTTCAGCCAAACGACGACCAGAGTCGAACTGGAATCGAGGTGTCAGCGAGGCAGAAGCACGATTACGGACTGATTCCCCTCCATGAGCCTGCCTCTAATATACAGACTAGTGTGGAGTAAGCCAAAATCGCCTTTCGCCGGATGATGACGGACCTAATATGGCGAAACAGCATTGTGTTCTGTCATGGCCTTACGGGCTCATGGCATCACACATGGCTTGATACATAGTCTGGACGACCATGGCCTCAGAGCTTGCTACCTCAAGACTTTCCAATGGCACGAATTTTGGCGTTCGCATATGACGTTGATGTTGCAAAACTCTGGACGAGCAAATCACAGAATGCGATAGGGAATCATGCCCAGAACCTTGTTGGAGCGCTTGCGAGGCTATGTGAAGAGATAAATTCTATTTGCAGCTCTATTCACCAACAGCATTATTAAAGGACTAAATCTTCTTGCAATCGCATCGAAAAATCATTTAGATTGTTCATAGTTCGGGTGGCCTTCTTATCAAAGAAGCGGCTTGCCACTCAGCCTCTAGTCCTCGACAGCATATTCAGCGCATCGCGGAGAGCATAATGGGAATTTTATTCCTAGGAACTCCTCATTACGGTGCTGACCTAGCTAAGTGGACAACATTTGGAACCAAGCTTGTCGGAGTTCTGCAACCAGACTCTGAAATGCAAGCAAGTATTCAAAAGCGTTTTCATGCACTACTCGACAGAAGAAGACAAGCTGGCAATGACATTGATATTGTCTGTTTTTACGAGGAGTTGTCACTCTTAGTAGTTGGACTTGTATGAATTCTTCAGCCTCACCTTTCCTTTTTACTAATCATACTAGGTTGTTCCTAAGCAGTCTGCCATTCTTCCCCAGTACGGATCCTACTCTATCCACGCAAATCATAAAGAGCTGGCCAAGTACAAAAATCGTGATGATCCCGGGTATAGAGCCGTTCTCGGTGAAATTCGCATCTGGATTAATGTGAGGCTACAGATTGCTCCCCTCCTGTGTAGTCCTTCATCTGCTCTATCCCTAACCGTGGAATTGGTCACTGAAACCTCAATGGTTGTCGATGCTGCAAACAGTAACATGGCCAGTCGAGAAAGACCACAGGTTACACTATCTCTAAACGAGCCAGGTTTTAACTCTTCAGCTGTCGAGCTTACCACTGGTGTATCATCTCCTCCCTTAAGCACTAGAAGTCAGAATTACGCACCACCGCCTCTAGGCCCAGCGCCTCCACCTCCGGCGACCTCTTTGTCAGCTAGGGATATCAATGTGAGTGGACCTGGGCCTACTTTTATTGGAGGCTCGCAAAGTGGGATATTCAATTTTAGTACGTAGATAGTCCTTCATGAAATATTTAGATTGACCTTCTATTAGTTTCCACTCCTGTAAATAAGAAAGATTAACGTAAATAAGTTATGAGATGGCTTTCAACTGTGACTTATGAAAGTCATCATAATTATATTACGTCCAGCAGACTGCAAGGCACATGTATATGGCTGCTCAAGAAGTCTGAGTTCATCAGCTGGGACTGTGCATCGGAGTCTTCTGTCCTATAGCTGCATGGAATTCGTAAGCTATATTTTTGTAATTTACACACGGCTTTTGAATGGTTCTAACAGTAAATTTGATTCTAACTGGCGCAGGAAAGACGAACCTTAGGTAAATCTTTAGTAGCTCGTATCTTCGTCTCATCGATCTGCCCAATTTTTTAACACGTCGTTAGTTCAATCGTCATCGAGTATTCTCTACCTTCGCAGGAAAATAAACTAGTCTTGTATTTTTACTGCAAATATGGCGAAGATCAACGACAAAAATCCGGCTCCATATCCTTGTCTTTGCTCCGCCAATTATACACCGTCACAGCTTTACCAAATGCCGTCGATAACGTTTGTGAAGCGCAAATGGAAACAGGATTCAGCCAGACTAGCCTTGGACAGCATGATACAACTTTCCTATTTGTTAAGCTTTTGCAGTAACACAAACGAGCACGCCTTATCATTGACGGTCTTGATGAGTGTGAAGTTTCGAGTCGACACGATATCCTGTCTTTTCTACACAAGGTGTCGGGAGTTGTGGTAAACCTTCAAATATTTGTTGCTAGCCGATTGGATGACAGACCGAACATTTATATCAGGTCGGAAGATAATAGGGGCGATATTACAGCCTTTATCAATACAGAAGTCGATCAAAGCATCGGGGAGAAACGTATATTACGAGGTAAAGTTTCGAAAGAGCTCAGCTATAACATTAAAAAGTCTTTGACCAATGGAGTTGATGGAATGTAAGTGATTCCTCGGTGCTCGGAATTATGGAGTCCAACAGACCTATATACTGTGTTTAGGTTTCTCTGGGCTAGCCTGCAATTGCTTGCAATCTGCGAAGCAAAACGGGAACATGAGCTCTTGATTATCCTTAAAGAGTTACCTAGTGGACTGAAAGCCACTTACTCGGACATCATCCAACGGATACAACGTCAAAGACCTGCATACGTTGCGATCTCTAACAAGACATTTTATTGGTTATTATATGCATAAGAGAACATGACTCCGGAAAGCATTACGATAGCTCTGAGTTTGGACTCAAGTGGTATAAGGTCTGAGAGAATTGACACTGGTCTAATTCTTGACTGTTGCAAGAACATGGTTGTTCTTGACAAAGAGACTGGAGTATGCCGCTTCATACATGCTACCACACAGGTATTCCTTAAATATGCCACTTCGAAACACGTCGCCCATTACGAAATTGCGCAGACCTGCTTGCGTCTGCTAGATTGCCAGCTTGTCTCTTGCAAGAAGACTGGCATCAAAAATAAAGCTACTTTCACAGGGAATCGGAAATTCTGTGAGTATGCAACAATTTTTTGGCCCAGGCATAGGTTACAGCTGGCGGAATCTGATGCAGATTTATTTACTTTGGAGACTAAATTGATCACTGGCAATTATTATTGTCAGTGGATATTCTTGATTGGAATTGCGTACGCGAATGTGGACTATGATAACCCTCATTCCTCCACACACTTCGGAGCCGTTACCCTCCACCATGAGTACAAGACATTCAGCTTTCTCCAGCGTACAATAAATTTTATAGCTACTTTAAAGGGGTCTTTCTTGAACAGACAATTGACAGGGTTTTCGAAAATCATACGGTAGACGATCCAATATTCGCGTTATATCGAGAGCTTCCCCCATTTATGCCTGTGATACACTTCAAACTTAATCATCTCATGGACTGGATGCTGAGCCACTCAATGCATAAACTCTCCAGACCGGGCAAACCCTTTAGTGTTCATGGCCATACTCCTTTCGAAAAGAATGTTACAGTTCGGAGTATAAGGAATTACAACAAGCAAACTGTTGCTTCTTTCGCCAAAGTTCCAATCATAGATGATTTAACTTATCAAGACTGTCAATTCGTCGCAGCGTTAATGAAAGCCTGCAAAAACCGCCAGTTTAAGTCAGCGAAAATTATTCTGGAAGAAGTTCCAAAACCCTGCATTGGTTCTCCAAGGGATGCTGATGGCAGGACTATTATACAAGTAGTTGCAAATTAACTATAAAAATATTTGATTTACTAATGTTTATTAAGAAGTAGAAGTATTATAGAGGAAAAGGGGCTTACTTCGCTTACTTCTACTTAGCGAAGGCGAAGCGAGTTTAAAAAAAAGGGGGTAAACTATGCTTTGGTAAATCTTAGCAGCTATTTTATAACTCCTTTATTTATTATTCTCGGGTGGATCTTCTATACATTATGTATGTGTATTTAGGATCTTTGTCCCTCGGCTTGTTTTATCTATTAAATATTCACGAAGCGGTTTAACAAATATGTACCTTTACTACCGCATAGACATTAACTCAATTTCCAAACAACAACACTAGCAGCTGGAATATCCCCTGCCTCGCCGATAATCAACTGCGACCCATTACCTACTGCTGGTGGTGCTACACTCTCTACACCGTAATTAAACGCCCACAACAAGTTTCCCCGTCTGAGCAACCTTAATGAACTCCCCAAATCCCTCTCCTTACTCGCCAGCGTCCCCGTCAAATCTGAAATGCCCGCCGAGGCCGCTACATCGCCCAGGTACGCCACCAGCAAGTCTGTCGGCGGGTTGAAGGCCAGGTAGTGATATAGCCCGTCCTCGCTGGCGCACGCGGCTGGCTTGCCTGCTTGCAGCGGTGACGTGTATGAGATAGTCGCGTTGCTGGTACGGTTCTGGCGCGCACATACGATCCACTCCTCGCGGTAGGATATGCTGTAGTTAGTGCCAGCATACTTAACACCGCTGCCCGCGGTGCTCGGCGGCGTTTCGACGCGGGTGACTCGCATGGGCAGGCGATCGCGCAGGGTGCCGGCTGTCGGATTCAGCCCCGGCACCATGGCGAAGTCGGCTGTTTTAGAGCCAGTGTGCGGCCCGAAGACGACGGTACCGGTGAAGGAGGCTAGGGACGCATTAAAAGCGTCCGGAATAACCGGCAGACTAGGCACGACAACCATCTTGTACCCGTCCAGAGGCTGGTCGGTCCCGATGACGTCGATGGAGAGGCCGAGACGGCGGAGCGCTGAGTAGAAGACATAGACTAGGTCGAAGTACTTCAGGCTGGCATCGGCGTTCAAGGCCGTCTTGATGTCCCACGAACCACTGTACGGCTCGATGGCCCAGACCCAGACTGAAGTGTAGTCGAAGATCAAAGCAACGTCCGCCTGGCCTTCTACAGCTTCAATGGCCTCTTTTAACTGGGGTAGTTGCTCTCTGATTAGTGTCTGCACCTCATCAAACCCCTCGTCCGCTGTGCCGTCGGAAAGATGCAGGCCTGACAGCGTCTGCTCCTGGGCGTATGGCACCTGACGCCAGCGGAAGTAGTTCACCATGTCTCCCGAAGCAGCAAATGTCTCCAGGGTCCAGAGCTGCACCATACCCGTCCATGGCGCTACGCGGTACTGGTTCCAGTTGAGCATCCCCGGCTGCATTTCCATGACTCCAAAGGGACCTGAAAGACTTCCATACGCTGCCCCCGCAACGCCGCGATACAGCGCGTGGTGCAATGCTTGGTAATCTGGAAGCCCCGTGCGCATGTACTCGACCAGTTCCGCGTCTGTTAGCCACGAGAACGCGGAAGGGCCTGCTAGGGGGTACTCGTCAAAGGCGGCGAAGTCGATGCCCACCTCACGTGCGAACTTATAGTGATCGAAATCCGTAAAATCCATCATCAAGTTCGTTGTGATGGCATGGTTGGGCGCGTACTGTCTGAGTATCGTCGCCTGCTCCTTAGCGAAGTCAATGACCATGTCAGAGCTGAATCTATACCAATCCAGTGTGTGTGCCTGGTTGGTGGTGTAGACTTCTAAGAAGGGCGGCTGCACTGCCTCGAAGCTCTCGAACTGCGCGGACCAGAAGACGCGGCCTTGGGCCGTGTTGAGATTCTCGATGGTACCGTATTTTTGCTGCAGCCAGGTGCGGAATCTGATGGCAGCATTGTGATCGTAGGAGCGTACAGTGTCATGGCAGCCGAACTCGTTATCCAATTGCCAGGCGACTACCGTCGAGCTGTTACCATAACGCTCCGCGAGCTTTTGCGTGATGCCCTGACTCAGATTGCGGTAGTCGAACGATGAGAAGCTATAGTGGCGTCGAGACCCGAACAGCAGCGTGGCATTGGTCACGTCTACAGGGTTGATGTCGTACTTTTGCATAATCCAGCTGGGCGGAGAAGCCGTAGGTGTCCCTACAATGGCCTTGATGCCGTACTTAGCAAACAGGTCCAGCGTCTTGTCAAGCAGCGTGAAGTTGTACTGCCCTTCCGTGGGCTCCAGGACAGACCAGTCGAACTCATTGATCCGGACGTAGGAAATATTATTATCTCGCATCTGGGCAACATCCGACTCCCACATCCATTCTGGCCACTGCGAGGGATAGTAGTCAACAGCCAAGTGAAGACCACTGGGCCAGCGGTCGAGAGACGGCGCGAGAGTGCTACGCTTTTGTTCAAGAGTTGGCTCGCTGAAGGCACCATGTGCCAGGAGAGCAAATGCCGCTGCTACAAAGAGACGCATCTTTGGCGAGGGAGACCAAGACCAGTGAGTGAGATGTTAGGACTGGACACAAGAGGTGCTCTGGGAGACAGTCGACTTATATTTATTTATATTTACATTCGGAGTCAACTCTGCCGAGTCATCCGTTTTGCGGGTCGGGTTGGTGCCATGTGCGGAGAAATAGAAAAAAAAAAGTCAATTGGAAAGGTGGAGAGTAGCGAGCGCATCCTGACCAACCTGGCCTGGATATCCAATATTACGATGTGGGGTTTGCCACTAACCAGAGTGTCGGTGTGAAGTTCTGAACGTACGACATAGAAATAGATGGTGATATCGGTAAGTACCTAGGTCGGGCGATTGATGACATACTTCCGTAAGCTCGTGTGATTCTGTAGAGTAATAAAGAAGCGGCTATAGAGTAAACAAGAGGTGATTTTGCAAAAGGCCTTGATGGTGGTTCAAGAGTGGTGGTTGTGTTAAGGTTATTAAGTTCTACGGAACCGAGGTCTGCTTTGAATGTCGGAAATGCTACTAAACCGGATCGGGAATACTCTAGTACCTTGAGATTCACCTCCATAGCTAAGATACTGTACCTATATCGTATTACAGTACCCTGGCTAATATGCTTGACATCAGACGCAGAAGAAAATTCCGATTAAGGTTAAACAACAGATATTCTCAAGAACTGTAGCTACCTTGCGCATCATTAAAATTGTTACGTCACCTAACTCCGCATAATCGTCGGCTGTCAAGGCCCTCCGGGGCCCCCTCTATGTTGCTTTGGAGGGGAGGGGTACGCTTGATAGCCGATGATTATGCGGATTTGCCCTAATCTTTCTTGCTGATTCCGACCTTGCTACGGAGTAGCCGCTTTCTTTCTTGTCAGATGGCATCTTGACCCATTTAATTGTGTACCCCTAACGCCTAACCTCCGAAAAAGCTGGGTCTCATTCTTTACCCTACTACCTCTAGTAGCATGCCTAGCCAAAACGATACACTTACCAAAACGTTACAGCAAAATAATAAGCTATACTTATTATACAATACAATAATTCTCTCTATCGCTTAGTACCTAAAACATACTGAAGAAGACCTGTGATTTTTGACTATAATTATATAAACTTGTATAAACTCATATAAACTACTGTATAATAGTTATTTTCTATATAGCCCTTGCCTGGAAGGGTTAGTTGTAACGTTTTAACAAGGGCATCGTTTTAGCTAGGCACACTACCAGAGGTAGTAGGGTAAAGAATGAGAACTATTATTCTAGAGGTTAGGGGTACACGATTACTAAGTATATCGCAGAGAATTGTGATTCCGATACAAGCCAAACCCGCGTCTCGAACTAAATAGCTATGTCACTCAAATCTTTTTTTTTTTGAGGATCCCCTTACAATACTTAGTTAGATAAAAGAACGAGAAGGTTTAATCTAAAACTTATAGCTTTTAATTTGACATTATATACGCAACTAATTAGTGTTAGGAAATCAATAAGAATGTTAGGAGCGTAGGTACTAAGATAGAGTTATACACAGCGTAAGAACGACTTAGAAGATAATTTTCATTGTTTCCATTCATATCCACTGAAAATCATTCGCCCTCTCCTCCAGATACTCATAAACTTGCTTATAGTCCTTGCAAACATGTTTCGCGTCCCGACCATCGCTCCCCGTGAACCCCTTCCGGGAACGTTGTCTGCGCTCCCCCAAGAGCCGTGTTGCCACAGCACATAATGCTCTGTTTGAGATACTCAAAGAAATGCTGGAGATGCCACGGCGTACTAGGCGGAATCTTGTCCATGTTGTTAGAGGACATGGCCGAGTAAACTGCGATGATAGAGTGGAGGCAGTGCAGCTGGTGCGTCATGGCAGTCGTGAAGATGGTCATGTTGGCAGCGAGGTATTCGGGGACAGGTGTTGGGAGATTACTGTATTTTTCAGGGCTTTTCATGTTTATGTAGCTTAGGCCCGCTATGCAAATACATGTTAGCTCTTTAAAAGATGACTTGGAGGAGGAGTTTTGGATTATGAGGAACAAGATCGACCCATTTTTGTTGGACAGCGTCAGTGAAGAATTCTGATCTGTTGCTAGGGAGAACATGGGATTATGTTTGAATTGCACGGTTTGCTGCCTGAATACATGATATTAGCATCGGATTGTACAGATGAAGTGTCGTCACTATTCGAGATAGGAGATTTCTTACATCTGGTGGCAAATCCCGTCAAGTCCCCCGACAATTGGTAATAATTTCGACATTTCTCCCACCTCTTCTCAACTAAGAGGCCCAATATAACAAGCAATAGCAGAGTGTCAAGCGATAGTCTTCTTTGTCCCTGGTTTCGAGCTCCTCGCTGTCGTCTATTATATAATAGAATTATAGAGTAACACTTATAGCTTCTGGTAGTTTATTCCCAGGCTTATTAGGCCTTAATTGTAATCAATAGATCTGAATCAAAACTCCGAGCTTAATTGCTTTCCGAAATCATAAATTCGGTAGATTTCATAAATCGGTAATTATTCATGAATTCGGGCCATTTCGGTGACCGAATTCATGAATTAGGCGATTTATGAAGTCGTCGGCACGGATCTGAAGTGCTGGACTAGGAAGGATCAAGAAATTATAGAGATAGCAGGGCTTCTAAACAGATGTTTTGCAGTACTGGCACTACGAGCGTCTTTTCGCTCAATCAATTAGGTCTATCTATAAACACTACTCGCACCTTAGAAACTACATATATAGCGTAAGCGAAGAACATTAAAACGACAGCAATTTATTCAATCTATTCCTACAACAGAGCATACCTTTCTAAAAATTCTTAGAACCACGGAGAAACACGTAGATGGATACATAGATATACTGTCTTAGAAGAACTTGGATTCGGATATCTTTTCTGTTCTAAAAGAGATTACGTCGCTCTGCTTTGATCAATTAAGCGAAAAGACGCTCGGAGTACAGAACACGTCGCGAAAAAATATTCATACTATCGAACTACAAGATGTGAAATTTGACTAAATGATAATGTTCAGTGTGGCAGGTGTATGTATACCGCCAACAAGCATCTTCTCGCAGTGTTCCATATGATGGTAATTCCAAATATACCTATCCACCATTCCATCTTTCAGCAACGCCCTATGAAGCTTCCGCCACATGTAGGTATAATGCAACTGGTGATATTCCTAGGATACGTATGCATGTCGTATTTACCTGCTATAATCTCGTCTCACAGCGCCTGCTGCTGTCCATCAGGGTCCAAGTACCACTGCCAATCTCGCAATTCGATAAACTGCTCGATAAGATCTTGATCTTGACATTGTAGTTGTAGCCAAGAGAAACTCATCACGTCGAAAAGACAACCCTGAGAGAGCGCAGTGCTAATATCTTCGCCACAACTTGTTGCTGATTTTGTCGGCTCGTCTTTGTACAATGATTTTGGTGCGGCTGAGGAGCTGACTAGAGCGATGAAGAGTAATAGTGCCGCTGCTGTGACCGAAAGAAGTGTTTTATAGATAGACTTTAATTTTTGGCATGGTTTCAGATCTGGAATTGGGAGGAATTCCCTGTCCTCATCGGCATAATTGAGACTGAAGCTCTCGGACTGTTGGGAATGAGAGTCCATTTTCTTCTGCTTCAACGTAAGTATAATCGAGACAACATCTCAGATGTAATTCAACTCTGTTTTAGTGCGTACCTATGGCATTTGTTGAAATGTAGAATCCCACACTAGCACTAGTTGGCATACAAACTTGAACTTAACAAGGAATTCAACAAGGAAGTCATCATGATCGCACAGTGATTGTGGTCCGATATCGTAGAGTAGAGGAAGATGCTCTTGAATTAAGAACCCACTATTTTCGGTATGCCGGGCTAGAATTACTCTATCGATCGGCTAAACCGAGTGGATCTATACGCCGCATCAAGGCGTTGTATCCAAGGGAAAAAGCTAAGCTTGAGTTTAATAACCTTCTGTTCTCGGTATATAGCTCGGGGGTATCATGTCTCTGGCCGTGGCAGAACTTGGGAAGGCGTGGTAAAGTGGAGGCAGATAAATAGAGAAAGAAAAGTAGATAACACTATATACGCGCATTAAGACGCTACATCCAAGGGCAAAAATCAAACTTGAGATTGACGACCTTCCGGTTTCAGCATGCAGCTCGGGGTTATCGTGTTTCTAGCCCTAAAAGAACTCTGGGGAGAGTGAAGTGTAGTAGAGTGCACGCGGGTAAAGAGAGTAAAGAAAAAATGGTCTCGGTCGTGACAATAGAGATTTGGTGTTAATCTACAGCCGTGGAACTATTAATCGGGTATGGACTTCTATACCAAAGTGGCAGTTTGGCACCCAGCTGCACGCTTAGAGGATTCAAATCTTACGATGCAAATGGCGAAGTGTGGTAGAGAGATTCACGGTAGAGTTGTAGTGGCGCAATCTAGATAACTCAATAAATATACAATGGAGTTTTCCATCCCTCAATCTGCTCTTCTCAACCATATCCTACAACACAAACTCTTACTGCATTCGCTACACCAAAAGAAACAAGCTCAACCAGAACCAACTCAATCAAAAAAGGCTCAACCGCCAACATGCGTTTCGGTGTTATCACTTCAACTCTCTTCTTCTTGGCAAGCTTCGTCGCTGCATTTAGGGACCTTCCATTTCCGCATGGAGCGAGGCCTGATTTGGTAAACGCAGAGGAATTATATAGTGCTGTTGTTAAATGGAAGAGATTGCGCTGTCTATCCTGTGAATAGTATGAAGGAGACGGTAGAGCACTTGTTGTGTACGACGTTAAGTTCGGAGGAGGTTACGGTCAAAGTAGGGGGATGTTCTTTGGGGATATTCAGAATAGTGTAGTGGTGATTAACTGTACGTTTGGAGTGTATGAAGTCGATGTTATTTAAGTATGGTGATAAAGGAGGCTCGTTGGCTGCGCCAGAAACCCATGGATAGTGTTAATGGCGCTTTTTAGGTGCATGTTGGCGATGCTGAGCTCGACGATGCATCACCCTTTCCGGCTCTGCAAATCGCGATATTTACATCCAAGTTACATCCGAGATTTCAAAGACAAATCCACCAAGAAGTAAAGGAAATCCTCTCTCACCTCGGATGCCGAATGTTCTTTTCGTTTCCACATTGCGACCATGCAGAATTTAGGGGTGACGGATACGGGCAGGGTGAAAGGACATTCACTCCTGAATGCAGTGGCGGTTTAGATGAAAATTTAAGGCTAGTTAATTGCTGTTCTACAACCCTTTGATTATTTCTTTAAATACCTGGCATCAGATTTGGAAGTCTTGGTTGCATTAGAGTAAGGTCTGGCTTTCTGTGATTTCACGGCTTCAAACAGGAGCCGGACTTCTGACAGTGAATTTTCCTGAATCAACTCAGTTCTTACCATTATGTGTTGAATCTTGTTGACTAACTTGGAAGGCTGTGTTTGTTGATTTCTGGTCTTGGTGTACATCTTGGCTAAAATGGGGGAAGACAATTCAAAAGTGACTGAGTATCATCATTTCTTTCAAAGCTTTGGCATAGACTGTAGATGGATTTAGCTTGGGCGTAGGATGTTCCCCCCCTTCTCGACACTAGCCTCGTTTCGAGGACCAGATGACTCCATTGTGAAGTAAATATGGCTCGAGGGAGTATGAGTAAGAAATTTCCACTCTCCTTTAGCGAGCCAAGCACTTTGCGGGGGAATGCTTGGGTGTTAAAAGGACCATGCGATTGTTTGAGAGGATTTCCCAAAATTAAATTTAAGAGCGGTACAATACGAGCTATGCAGGAATGCAGCTTTTTGCCCCTGAATGTCGAGGCGAAGTTGCCGAGTAGGCGCCTTAGCAATTAACGAGTCAGACTTATTACGCCCTACTGCACAGTTGATGAGCTTGTCATCCTCATATTTTGAACTAGACCGTGCACCAAAGGCGGAGGCGTGGGCGTGGTACACGCAACTAGCAGGTATAGTACAAAGACGTCAAAATAAGCGTGTTGCTTACTGATCTCCCTCAAATTGCCTCCTTTCTACTTTCGTACTCGCGCTGTCAGCACTGTCAGATGGATTTGACTAACCAATCAGGTCTGGTCTATTTACAATATTTACACTTGGAAAGCACTAGTTTTAGGGCGTAAGCGATGAAGAACATGGAAAGCTAGAACTAACTAATTTGTGAAGTTTCAAGCTACCCCATCTCGCTTCAGTAGTCCTACGCCAAAATTAACTTCTTCGTCGTACTGATATATGGTCATAGCATAAGGTAGAACCCTTTACGAGAGCCTTTCTGTGAGCCCAAATTCTTTTGGTCAGTGGTCCGCCCTGTCTTCAACAATACCATTTGAAGCTCCTGAAATGTATTCGTATGGTATATTTTCAATATTATACTTAGCTGTGCTTAGAATGTAGAATTTCAGCTATTACGAGATTTGGGGAAATTTATGCTCTCGTGTCTCTGAAGCATGACGGGTACTCTGATCTGTACTTACCGTCCTTGTAGCTCTTTGGCCTCCTCTTTTAGTTATCGTTATCACCTAAATCTCCTAGCTAATGTACTAATTGCCTCCTATTGCGCCCAATATGATTTTACGTTTTAGTTCTAAATTGCAGTGCACTGAACTAGAGAACGCCAGGCTGCCACCATTTATGGACACCAAGTTGGGATGCTTGGAGCCAAAGCAGAGGCTGAAAGAGAAAGTATACATATAAAAGGCCCTCATCAGTGTAAACCCTTTCCTCAGGTCACATTCAAAAGACTCATTCTGTCATTTACATCAGTACCCAGTCACTCGTTTCATACTTTCGTTAATTCAAATTTCCTTCCAACTTTTAAGCAACATTAGTCGCTAGTACACTCGTTTACGCAATGAAGTTAACCACATACCTTATCGGTGCCACAGCTGGCACAGCTCTTGCATATCCTGGCATGGGCAACCTAATGACGGAACTCTCCAAACGACAAGCAGAAGCAAATGCAACAGTTGAGTTGATTGGAGATTTGAGACAGGGTGCTACGACTGATGTCGGGAACGAGGTCAAAGACTGCTTGCTCGGCAACGTGCCATGCGAGAATCTCACACCCAAGGTAAATATATCCTCAGCCAGCAGATCAGGCCAAACTGATATTTGTGCAGGATTATGTTGCGCCAGATCTGCATAGTCAGGCTTGTTTGGAGGACACATGCTGTGTCTGGGACTATATCCAAGATGACCTCGTTAAGCTATTCTGGAATGACGATGGTACATGCAATGGCCTTGCTCGGGCAGCTGTCCGTCTCGGTTTCCACGACGCAGGGGCTTGGTCTAAGACAAGTGGACCTGGAGGTGCTGATGGCAGCTTAGTGCTAAGCCTGGACGAGATCAATAGGTCAGAAAACAACGGATTGCAAGAAATTCGGTCCCATGCTCTGGACATACTCCACCAATACGCAGTCTGGGGTATCGGAGCAGCAGACCTCGTTCAATTCATGCACAATGTTGCTACAGTCGCCTGCCCACTTGGTCCTCGAGTTCTCACATTTGTAGGACGTCACGACCGCTGTAAATCCGATCCTACAGGCCTCCTCCCCGACCCGCACTCGCCAGCGGAGGAGTTGATTGAGCTGTTCCAAAACAAAACAATCAACTTCAAAGATCTCATTGCCCTCATTGGAGCACACACTACAGCACAGCAGTTCTTTGTTGATCCTTCCAAGGCTGGCCAACCACTGGATTCAACCCCAGGTGTCTGGGATGTGAAATTCTACAGCGAGGTCTTGGCCCCCAGCCCTCCTGCGTAAGAATTACTTGAAATGTCTGCCTCTTATGATGCCACTAACAATTAGTCTTAGTGGTGTTTTCCGTCTCCCCAGCGATCAGGCTCTCGCCGACGACCCAGAAACCAACCCTGGCTTCCTAGCCTTCTCGGTATGTTATAGATATTACGGCCCCAAGATCACTTCCCTACTTCCACAAAACATATTTAGAACCTCTTCACTAACTGCATTCCTCACAGAACCCAACAAACGGCCAACAAGTCTGGAATGCTGCCTATGCCACTGCCTACGTCCGCCTATCCCTCCTCGGAGTAAACAATATCAACAAGCTCACCGATTGCACCAAAGTTTTGCCCAATCCAATCACAAGCTTCCCCAGCTAAATAATAATACTGATAGTATTAGACCAATTTCTACATTCTGGATAGCTGTGAATGTCTCGGTTTAATTCTTTTGGGCATGGAAGTGAGGCTGTTCTACCTAGGAAGCCAGAAGTTTGGAGGGTTGTGTAATAATTAATTATCGCTATACCTAATTGATTTCTATACGCGCAAAATTTGGCAGATAAATACAGTGAAGTGAGATTATTTCGAGTCAGAATCGTACTAATATCCACTATTACCCTGTTATAAGCAGAGATTGTGTTATCACAAGGTATTGTAATATTCACTTTGTCGTCCCGGATAGGGATAGCCTGATGGCCAAGGAGGACCGAAAGACCACCTGCCGGGCAGTGCTGTGGGATTGAAGTAGCTGTAAAATTGCAGTCGGGTAGCAGTAAATTCGCAAGCGTGATGTGTGCGGGCCATAGCACAGACTCATTTACATTGGCAAACATTTGAATCTGGGCAGATGTGATGTCTTTCTCTTGGCTTGGTGCTGACCACCTACGGCTGAGTACTTCTGAGTTCGACAGGATCGATTAAACCTGCGAGGTACCATGATTTAATGGATTGAGACGACGTAAGAAGAAATATAGAGATGCAAAAGCCAGGTGTCTTGAGGATGTGAATAAAATTTAGGAGTGAAGACGGTAGGTAGTCAAAGAGGCTGTTACACCCTTACACACTAGCTCAGTTGCCTCTCGCTTAGGGAACTAATGAGTCAAAGCAGGTTGCACTGCATTACCAGCCCAACCTCCAGTACCACGAAATGAGCTTTCGATATGCCGATAAGTTAGGGAGAAAAGATACGTACCCTTTGAACTGCTAACAAGAACAGGGATACGAAACATTGAAAATCATAATTTTATTTCTGCATCCTGTCACTGCTAGCTAGAGTCCTATCTGAAAACAATATAGTACTAAAGCACTATATGAAACTTCATTCCATGGGCTACCAGAGCCATATTTACTACCCAGACAAGTATAATCTTCATTCTTCAGTACACCGGCAGCGGCTGGATAAATGGTTCAGTCTCTGGAATTCTTTCCCCATCAACCCAATTTCCATGAACCGCAGATCGCAAGCCTGTATTCCGCATCATAATTAGCAAGCTGACAGAAAACAACGACATGTCTCTCATGGTAAGATGAAGATATTCTCCACCAAAGAAATGGCTCCAAACTTACGGAATGGTAAGACGACCTTCGCAACCACCTTCTGAAAATCCCTGGTATCTTGAATAATCTACTCCGAGAACAAATAAATATTAGCAAACAGGCACGTATTCATGTGAAATCTGTTCAGCTGAGAAATATGAAGAACAAGGAGGTAAAATTGTAGGGAAGGAGGAGAGTTCCTTACGAGTTCGTTCCTCTGTAGGGGAACATTATCAACCATCGTAATTAAGAAACCATCACCTTCTCCTGCTTCAACCGAACGGGGACTAAAGGCCGGTTCCTGAACGAGACATCCAACACCGGGAGAAAAATACTCAACCTTGTGCGTCTTGTAATCTAAACGGACGAGGCAATTGAGGCCTTGATAAAGCTGGGCTGATGCATCATCTGAGGGCCTGAAGCAGTCTAGGAAGGTATATCTTGCTATTGCCCACACACAAGCGATTAGTTCTTATTTGTTCTTCAGTAGGAAATATAAATTAGGAAACAGAAGGTCAGTAATTTAATCTCTTACTCTGAGTTGTGAGGAAGCGTTCGTCAATGCGGGGAAACTCGCATGGCATGTTGAGAAGGATTTCTGGAAGTGTTTCAGTTGTTAGTCATTTTGACTACGATTGGATAGATTAGATGGAGGATTTGTAGGGCATTTTACCTGGATCCTCCATCGTATCGCTTGTGCTATTCGGATCAATTACCCATTTCACATAGGTCACAGCGATATCGCTCGGGTTGGGGTTTTGGGCTTGACGACAAGCTGTTCAGAGCAATAACTGTTCAGCAAATTCTTTACAGGAACGTTGAATGTCATATAAAAAGACCGGACGTACGTAGGAAAGCAAAGGCATTGTTGGAAGCGGTTGACGAATCGAAATAGCTAAAACTTTTAGTTAACCTTCGTCGCTAGAAGAGATTCTGCCAGATATACATATTGTGTAGGGCTCTTGTTTATGGCGAGCGGAATAAAGAACTCACATCTTTCCATTTTCTTCCCAACTCGCCCCTGAGTGGATCGCCATGCAGTTTTTATACTTGAACCACCGGATCTGACCTGTCTTGTTGCGAGGAATGACACCGAACCACGCTGGACATTCTTGATCATAGTACCTTCTCACCGAAACATAGATCAGTAAATTTCTTTACGCTTTCAGATTCTTGGAAGAGGATTCTAACCATTGATGATTTCCTTCCTTTTCGATGTCTTTGGTATTTACCATAAACGGCATCCTCATTAGGATGACATAATTCTTGGTCTGAGTAACCTCTTAGAATCATCTCTTATCTTGTTCGCAGTGGTAATGATAGATAGAAGTGCTTACAATAGCACAGTCATGGATGATTCCACCACCAGGGAATTCCAACTCTCGCTGGAGAGATAGTTTGCCATCTTTTTCGATAACATAGACTGTTATCTAAGGTGTGATTAGTCTTGGGAAGTAGCATCTTGCATGTGTGAAAATACCTGATCTGAGCCTAGCCCATTCATATCGTATCCAAATGCAACCATAGCTCCCGTCTCGGGATCGACCTTTTGGCAAGGGTTAGTTAGAAGTGTCTGGAATAAATCAAGGTAATGGCCATGCATACATGTGGATGGGCTGTAAATGGCTTATTAGGATCAATCTGACCAGGAAATATATCATGACCGATAGTCCTGAGACTGCCTAAGTAAATGATAAGTAACTATGAGTCGCAACGGCAGATCTTAGAGACATACTCGGATCAAGTTCATAACCAGGTCCGTGTTCGCACAGTGCAAGTAGCTTCTTGTTGTGAATGACGACATTGGTATTGGCAATGTTGTCACTAACAGCTCTCACACACGGGTGATGAGAAAACGGGCTCTTCAGCATGCCGAACATGGATCGACCTGCCTTTCTCTCTGCGAGAAGTCGCTCGGTCATGACATAACGTTGCTTGAACGATACCTTGCCATCTTTGAATCGGAATGCACTAATGCTTCCGTCGCCATCAAAAGGGATAGTTTTTGATCCGTTGAGATAGTAATCTCTATCGTAGTAAGGATCTTGCATAACCTTCAAACCATGTCAGTCCCGAAATATTTTGTAAACTGGGTTGTGTAGAAATACCCGATAATAAGTCCCATCGAGTTCTTTTGGGATTTCTCCTTCGACTTCTACATCTTCGAGATCGACTTCAGCTCTGAAGGGTCGAGATGCTCCTGCAAAGTCGTTGAATGCTGTATGTGCCTTAACCATGATGAATTTTGAAAAGAGCTTCAATTACTAAAGAAAATAAAAAAATAAATGAAGAATGAGGTGTAAACAGAATCGTTGGCATATCTATTGAACTTGTAGATATAGACAACTCAAGAAGATACAGTAAACATTGCTAGCCCCACAAACCCCACAAAACAATGCCATATTGCCTTCTCCGCAAATCGTGGAGACTTCATAGCTATGCGAATCGGGGAGCTCGGTAAACCACAATAGCCAGATACTCTTAAGCGACGATGATTGGTAATGGCAGCGACCTTATGCGCTATGCAAGCTCCTACGAGTTTGTTTTATTCACGACTTCGGATTGGGCGTCCCGGCACCACACATTTAAAGTTCACAGTGTGGCTATCCGTAGCCCCGTTAAACTCAAATCCCCATTCGTCTCCATACTCTCCACTCCAACCTCAATTTTGAGAGTCTACTTAAGGAACTATAGGAGCTCGATGGCAAAGTGTAGGTACTATGTAGTGGTAGCAGGATAAGAATCATGGTTGACGTCGCTAAGAAGGAACGAAGTCGCTGTAGTGATGGACTTGGCACTTCATTGACCATCAGATTAGTTACGGGAGGTTTTAATGTCTACTGAGTTATCCCGAGCAATACTAGGAATATAGACTTCAAAGGTGCTCATATACAGTCAGATTTGTTACAGAGTAAAGACTTGAAAGCCTCACAGTAGAGACATGTCGGCCCTGCCTCGGCAAGGAATCCTAGCTCGCATGTGTTTTCATAACTCCTGGTTCGGCAGTCATTATTCTTTCCCGACTCCGCACTTCGATGTGCTGTACTGCCTTTTTCCAACAATGAACAAGGCCACCGATTTCAAACGTCCCCGGCTTTCTTCGTAACTTCGTGATCAATGTCGACAAATAAGGGTAAATGTCATGTTTGTGACCGTGTCTTTCACAAAGCTGAGCACCTTATTAGGCATAAGCGTTCCCGTGAGTTGTCCCCTTTCCACAAGTGCACTGTGAATTTGCTCACGATTACATAAATGCTGACTTGCTCAATACTCATAGATACAGGTGAAAGACCTTACGTATGCTCTATTTGCGGGAGATGTTTCGCAAGAAGGTATTATTACATCGCGAGGACTGCTTACTCATACTGATCATGGAACTAGAGATGTACTGTCACGCCATCAGAAAATTCACCCGAGGAATCGAAGTTACGGCATAAGTACCAAAGTGGCTGAGGATGGGACAGATTTTATCGCTTCCACAGATAAACCACAAGTCCCTCAAGAAGCTTTGGTACATCCGTCGACGTCGGATGGCACAAACTTTTTCGACCAGGTCATGACAAAACCGTCCGTGCCAGCTCAATGTTCAAGTGCAGAGAGGACTCAGGGTCTAGATTTGCAAATACTCTGGAGTAACTCTGTTGAAAGTCAAAGTCAGCAACGTGAGAATGTATATGCTGGGGCCGATCATTCCATGCCACATCTGATGAATCAAGCCTTCGGGGAAAGCACCGCGTCCACGTGCTCATCGAGCAATTTATATCAAACTTCACCTGATGGAGAGGTTAGCATATCAACAGTTATATCGCCGGATTTTACGGATATCTCTTACTTGGATTTTGGCACTCCGGACCATCCATTGATTGGAACAAGTCCGCATACAGTTTCCGACTTCCTTAACACTAATAACAAGCCATTGCACACAAGATATGAACTAGTAGACGAGCGTGCGAACATATCTGAGTCAATACGATTGACATGTGGCCAAAACAATAGCACACAAATAAATGCGCTCTCAGAAGATGCTTATTTTGGCATCAGACCAGAAAATAATATGGAATGGCTATTCGCGACCGATCTGCTAGACTATGAATCATCATCAAATCCAATACCATGGAGTTCAGGCCCACCTGGGAGAAATGGGACATATGAGAAACTCCAGAGTATCAGCGACAGCGAAATATGGCCCTCGGAAGTATCAGACCTCATGCCACAGTCCTTTACTCAACGAGCAGAAAACTTCAGAATAAGCAGTCGTATGGCTCACTTAGAACAATGTTGGTCTATCAGAAGGATAATAGCACCAAAACTTATGCCTGGACTATGGGCCAACCTGATTTCTGACGATAGCCCCAACATCTTCTCGGATTCTAGCATTAAGTTGAGAAATACTGAACTAAGGGCGAAACCTTTCTTCTCTCGCTGCGGTTTTGACAAAACGTGCCGGGATCGTCTCGAAAACCACTTTGGTTCACCTACGTTCAAATTCCCCTCTGCTAAGGATTTGAATATGGCACTTGATTTTTTCTTCCGGCATTATCACACCTTAGTACCGTTCATCCACCTTCCGACTTTCTCAGCCTCGTCTTCACCTAGTTCGACGTTGCTCACCATGTGCTTAATCGGACTGCATGTATTAAACACGACAGACTTCAACAGTTTCGTTCAGGAGATGCTCCCGGTAAAATATCCTTTCCTCCTCCCATGCGTACTTGTCCCGAGAAATGAGCTTCCAAGCTGATATTAAACGCACTTCAAGATCGTGCTAGATGAAGTTCGATCAGAGGTAGAATCTACAGCTTGTGGAACCGATTCCGCAACCGCGATGATGAGGAAATTCGGAACAGCCTTTCTTGCACTATCATTGGCTTCCATGACCGGGGTAAGAGATCGCCCCCTAACAATCGATACAAAACATTAACTATTAAAGAAGGAAAATGGTCAAGAGCAATCTATGCTCGACCTGTATCTTCGTGTAATTTCTGTAAGTATTCTTTTCTCCGTTATTCTTCGATTTATTGATTGAGATCTTCAAAGCTCGCTCAACGTAATGGATGTTTTGATACAGATGCTTCATTTGAAGTGGACCTACTTCATCGAAATCCAGACTCTGACGCAAAATGGAAAGCCTGGGCAAAGGTTGAATCTGCTAAACGGTATACCAACCATTTCAATCTATACTCTCAAGAAATTTAAAAGCCTGATTTTTGACTTTTAGTATTCTTGTGACTCTTCTCATGGCCGACTCCTGGTTCGCTGGCTATCACCATACTCTTCCAGCAATACGGACCGACAGATTTCAAATGTTATTACCATGTAACGAACAACTGTTCAGAGCGCAATCACCAGCAAAATGGAGTTCAATCCAACAGGAAAGACATCCTGTTCCCATACGCAGAGTACAGTTAGGATCTAACACCAGCTCATTACCAAATATCCATGGTTGGCACGATACTTTCGAGATAACAACTCTACTAAACAGCATCAATATCTGCATTCTAGAAGAATACAATCTACCAATAAGCCCCACCTCAACATTTAACTCGCAACAAAAGGCCCGAAAGAAAGATCGATCAACAGATTTAGTATTAGAAGCACTGCACCTCTACGGTAACTCAATACTCGGATCTCTAAACTATAATTGTGCTGTACTATGGAATCACATGTGTATACAATTAACGACCGATCTACGAATTTTCGAAGCAGCAGCTTGTCGAACCGGAATAAATGAATCTCGAGAAGCTTTGAAATCAATTAAATGTTGGGCTCAAACATCACAAGCTAGAAGAGCCTGTTTACATGCTGTTCACATTCTAAGAATCACTTCTGAGCGTTATGTTTCGGATGGTATTATGTTTCCAACTATCACTGCTCTGTTTTCATCTGCTTTGATCTTGGGATTGTATTTACTTACGGTCCCGGATACTCAGATTGAAAGTGCTAGAAATAGGGATTTCGATATGTTGGGGTTTATTAATTGGGATTATATACAAGGGGAAGGATTACCGTGTGCTGGTCCAAATCAACTTCCTATGAGCGATGATACGGATGATCCGGCTCTTGGTTTTATTAGAAATGGAGGGCAAGTGTGTATTGGTGGTTCTATCTATACACCTGGTTATGAATCTGCGCGACAGGTATTTCTTGAATTTGCTTGTCTCTCTGAAGAGATTGCTAAATGGAATGTTGGCAATTTCTTTCAGATTTTAAGAGCTATGAGCGATGCGTTTGTTGAGGTGGACTTGTGAACGTTGTTTAGAATCAAAGGGTCTTTAACTAAGTTTATGAATATCTCTGATAATGATAGATATGTATTGGTATTCAGGATATCAGTATCTAAAGCGTGATCTAATGGAAACATTATCAAATACGAAATAGGCTCCTCAACTGTTTTGATGTACACGAAATAAGCGAATGCTTACGGGACCTGACTGTATAGAGCCTTACTATTAGACTACTTCCTATATTAGTAGCGAGTGTACTACTAGACAATAATTACAATCCTCTCTTCCCACCCTTCCCATGTCTCATCAAATGTAATTTTTCCGAGGATTGACCCCGTAAGGTGATGACGAATTTGCCTTCATATATGCCATTTCTCCTGGATTTAGTAGAGGCGGGCTAACTTTGAAGATCCCCTTGCGTACATACTTGTTTTGCTCTCTTGCCAGCACAAGTAACAGTCCGTACAGAAATGTGGTTGTGTGACGATGGCTAACGACCCATTCAGAGATGAACAAGGCCGTAAATTCAACGTCGATAGGCTCTCCATCGAACTGCTCGCTAGACTTGTCCCATTGCTCGACTACCCAGTCAGGATTGAAACTGCCAACAACATTAATCCCATGAGTTTGTTTGCTAAATGACATGTGGTGAAATTCTGTGGATCAGTCGTATAATCGGTCGCCGCTCATATACTGAAAATGAATCTGCCTTGTCAGGCCTTTAACTTGCAATGCTGCAGAAAGCATCGCACCTGTAGGATCTCCATAAAGAGGGACCATCTGCTCTGCGCGCTCAGGAGTTGTACGTCTCGCGTATTCTCTCGCCTGTGGTGATACGAATAGTTCACCGCAGAAGGTTCAAACCTTCCCGAGTTCTTCAATGGCGAAGCCCAGCTCCATGATGGGACCCCGCAGTTGCGCTCTGCATCTTTCTCTTCTATGTCACTGATCCTCCACAGTAGTCCACGATGGAGGTCACTTTGCTAAATACCAGCTAGATATGTATGCTTTGTAATCGCACTGTAGTGCTTTGCAATGCCTGACATTGCTAGCAGGATATCATCGAGATACGTCAGCTTTCTCAAACCAAATTCGTACAGTATCTGATACCAATGCTCTACAAGATCCACCCGCACGTTCTTCGTATTTTGGAGCATGATGTCGCAAGAAAAGTCTTGCTTGGGTTTCGTATATGGAAGCATGCTCCTCTTACCTGGGTGTACAGTACAGCCCCATGTTCACAGGCGAGCTGGGGATATGTCCTTCGTGGCACTCCCACATAAACATGTCATTATCAAAGAAGACTGTTCGCCTACTCAATATCCATTCCTGAAAGCACCATGCACGACTTTGAAGAGGCTCTTCTAAGTGCTTTTTTATGACTGATATGTACTGACAACGCTGACGGAGACAAACGCCTCCTTGCTCTTGCATACTGGTGCTCTAGAACAGTATTTTATCTAGGGTTCTCGTAGGTCGAGAACGCAAGAATCACGTTTGAATATCTGGTGAGCAAGTAGAGGTAATATTTAATGTCGCATTCTGGTATATGGACTCCATCCGTGTACTTTCTTCAGCCCTTGTGAGAGTCACAGCATCTTGGAACACCGGAGTTAAATCCTCAACAACGATTTCATGTTGAAGCTTAGGAAGGTTCTCGGTGGTTAGGACCATGCGTGCAGAGGTTGGCAGGCCCCAACAATGACTGAGGGTCACATAATCCCCTTTTCAGAACTTCCAAGATCGAGTACCCGTGCGGGAAGATGGAAATCACCACCAATAGATCCGCATTTCGGGTGTGTCGCCTTACAGAGTTCTACAATATGAGTAATCCGCTCAATTTATGATCTATTACTAGATCTGGTATCGACATTCTGAGCGATTATTCTTGGATCGCTTGCAGCTGGATCACCTAGGTCTCCTGTTAACATGGCTACAGTTGAGATCACCAGAGGTACAGTACTTGCCTGAGTCAGGACTCAGTTGATATTTCCATTAAAATCCTCTCATATCCCGAGGCAGTTAGTGGGACTTCTATTGTTACTTTTGACGCAGAACTATGTGCAGAATGGTATATCGTGATCAGTCCATTTGCAATCTTCGAACGTGGCTAGACTTGATCTTTTAGGAAGTAACTATCGACAATATTACAAAGCGAGCAGCCTGAAGCTGCAGCGCGTTGGCACTCGGTGAAGCTTGTCTTGAAGGTCCGCCTGGAGTCTTTGGTTAGGAAGTTTGAATTTTTAGGGAGCTGAAGGTAGTCCTTGCAGTGCGTTGTAGCTGTGATTTGTTTTGGGTTAGTTAGTAGCTGGTCTTTGTTACTCTTTTAATTAATAAGACGTTGTTGTCGAGATAGTAAAGTCGAGCGTTCTAGCTAAAGGTTTCACAGGGAACTACATAGATCCCTCACTAAAATGTCACCGACTATCTCAATAGGTTAAAAAATAGCTGTAGTCTAAACAACAGCAAAATTAATATTAAATAAAACAAGGAAGCAATACCCTATGTTCAAATGGCCAGGAAAGGATCACCGTAGTAAAAGGCCAGTTCGACATCCATTCGGAAGAACCATTAATATGAATATTATTTTTAGTTCAGTTATAATAAGGTTCTATATATACCACTCTCTTAACATCAAACAATGTCACCATTCTCCTTAAGACCACACTACTAAACCTTACACAGCTTCCCAGTTTATTTACACCCCCACCACGTCTTCTTCAAACACTTGTTTCCTCCCACCCCGTCACCATCGTACTTGCCATTACCCCAGCCATAATGATACGGCATTTCGCAATTCTTATCCAACAAGCCATATTTATAACAAAAACAATGGAAATTCTTGCTAGTGCATCTCGTTGAAACGTGTATGTGCCGACCAGCCTGGACAAGGTACCATACCGCCTGGACGTTTACTCCGATCCGGGAAATCACGTCGTGGTTCGAGAGTCGATGTCTCTGTCTCTCTCTGTCTTGTAGTGGTCATTGGTGGTGTTTGTTGGCGTTATTGTAGGAGAGGGAGGCTTGTGCTCAAAGGGAATTGAGATATTGAATTCGACGGGTAAGTGTGGATGCTTCAAGATTTTCACTAGTTTATCGTGAATTTCTGCATCTGTTAAATTCTCTGTGGATGGTGTTGGTATTGTAGATCTGGATTCGACTTGAAGGGTGGGTAGAACTATGGATTTTGCGGTCGCTATGATTAAGGCGATGGAGATCCAGTTGATACGCATCTTGTTGGTAATCAGTATTTTTTGCAGTATCGTGTTTGGGATATCAAGTTCGATGTATTGAGTCTGAGGTAGGAGGCAAGTGTGGTGAGATGGGGTTTCTAATTTGACGGTTTGTATTCTGGTGCGAATTTAAGGAGCTAAAGAAACTAGATGAGTAGTTAGAAGAGATTAATGTATTCTAGCTTTAGTTCTACAGGAAATTCAGTAGGAAAGTAATGGCATTAGATCTCTTTTCTTTCTTATTATAGTCTCTCTCTCTTTTAGATGATTAAATATAATACTAATGACGATTATAACGTTTAGACGTAAGAATTCTCAGCCTGTGACCGAGCTTGGTGGTTGGTGGTGGAAGAGTTTGTGGTTTGGAGTTTGGGGGTTTGCGTGGGCTCCATTTGAGCAGTTCGCAGGTCGGTCGGCGTCTAGAATGAGCTTTGAATATCAAGAGCTCTATCAATGGATCAACAGAACCAGCATAGAGGCAGACGTTGCTTGGAACCATACTGAAACAGCAGAATGAATAAAAACTTGTGTCCTTAGAAAAGCAATTGCTGGCCGGTCACTGCTTGGTGAATCGAGGTACGATAGGTTGAGTGAGCAACTCTCGGACTAAGAAACTCAAGATTTCTTTTTGGGGGGAGGAGAGGACTGAGAACTGGCCCTTCCATCTCCTACATTTGTCAACTTAATGGAATTGGCCACTTGAACACACCATATCAGTACCATTGTCGGAAAATTGAGGCTGGGTAAATCACCAGAGTTATCTCAAGGTCCACAAGACCATCCCTTTTTGCGATGTTTATTGAAGAAAGAGGCGAAGGATTGTTACGCATGCTTGTCAAGCAATTAAATTGTCAACATCCAATTTACATTCCAGTGCATTGGTCAACATACACTCTGACATGCTCACTTGACATATGCCAAGTAGCTTAATGCCTTGGGCACAGCCTTGCGATCATCTTGACTCCGCCTCGTACTCGAGCATTTGTGTAATCTCTGTACGTGAATGGAAATCCACACGTGACGGGTGGTAGAGCCGAACCTTGTCCGTCTTACCTCGTCAGTGCAAAGAAGCCAGTCAGTCAATATACAGATATACAGACATTACCGACTTTTTGAGTTTGGTGGGGAGGTATGCATCACTAGATTGGAATAATAGTGAGGAAAACCTGTAGGTTGCGGTCGACGTCGCCCCGATTCTTTGGTAAACTTCGACAAGTGGACATCTGAGAGATAGGAAAGATGTTGGCTATTCGTCCACAGACCCCAGAGAGCCCAGAGGAGCCCAGAGAGATGCCCGGCTGCGCCTCCACGATTTTGATGTTGATGTGGACCCCTCGCTGGCTCATTAGTCGTGGATGATGTTCTGTAGCAAAAATTGTGCCAACACCAGGTTGAAAGCAAGGTGCATTGGTAGATGAGGAAAGCAGACAGATTCTCGTAATTCTGAGCGATATCCTAGAGAGGAAGCTCAGAGAGGATGTTTGCGGAAGAGCTGGCGAAGAAGAGTTGAGGTTCGAAGAGGAAGCGTACCCATATTTCTCGTTTTTCTGGTGGTAATAATCTCCCAATAATCTCCTTCCCCTCAGCTCTCCGGCGACGATCGGCCGAAGCGACTCTTGGCAAGCTCGCAGGGCTGACCTGCGGGCTCCCATCAGATGCCAATAATGTCAATAATCGAGTACTGTACTGTACTGTGTAAGTAGTGTTAAATCCTGAAGTAAAAATACGAATGACCGATAAAAGACAAAACTCGGCTAGATGAGGCAGAATTGCTACTGGTTACCTGGTCAATTGATTTGGTACTGTACTGTACGTAGGTACGGGACTGCGTGGCGCAAGAGGGAAACGAAAGTCTTCTAGAAGGCTGCCTAATCGAGCATCGCTTCAAAGCCCAATCCAACCCCCTCTCTCCCTTTCTCCCTGGCTGCCTGTACTACGGCACATACTTCCGTACACTACACTAATGTACAGTACACGAGTTCGGGGGTCAGAAGATCAACCATCAACCATCAACGGTCAACTAGAAGACATGCTGCAGTATCCGGAGTAATAGCACTATCTTGTCAAGGTCGGCACTGAATCTGCCGTGTAATCAATTGATGACAGGCGGAAGGGGAAATGGAGGCCGAGGGAGGGATTTGATGTGGCATGTTGATGTTGCTCGTTACAGTAGTTACAGAAGTTGTATGAGGGAAATAATGTACTGTGGGCTGTGTTCTGGAATGTCTACATACTCCTACAATAATATAGTCCCACACAAACGAAGGATTCGGATGCATGGTCGACTAGCCAAGTCGCCAGTATTAATAAATGATGTCAATACCATAAAGTCATCTCCTCATGAGAGACCTCCTTCGTCGATTGGCGATGTCAGCGGGGATGCTGAGAGTGGCTAGGCTCATCTTTTAGTCAAAGGTTCAAGCTTTTGTGGAGTAAAATAGCGCACCAGGGCTCGCAACTCCTGTGTTTCATTGGCGTTTGCTGAGAAATGTGCTGAGCCATGGGTGGGTTGCTAAGGGTGATGGTTGACGGGGGCACTGCTAGAAGCCATCACCGAATAGAGTGGTCAATGAGAGAGAGAGAGAAATATGTCGAAGCCTACGAGGCAGATAAGAAGAGTTTTTGCTCTTTTCTACTAGGTATATAAAAGTATATAAAGTCAAGAGACACAGCGCGTATCAAACAATCAAATCATATCCAAGATCAAGGTTTGACGATCCATCCCATCTTTTCTCGGAATCATCATTTGAATTGTTATTGTTGAAGATCAAACACAATAAACCCACGACTGTTTCGCCTTGGCCGCCTGCCGCACACACCACCCACTACTCTGCCCACCAAGCTCCTTCCCCGCAAACACCATTCTTGGCGCCATAGCTACATAATACGAGCGCATTCCCCCCTCCATCACATAACGCACATCTCACACCACATCCCACGACCTTCTTCTTCCTCCTCCTCTTCTTCTTCCATACTTCTAATTCTCACGACGCTTAATTCGCATTCGCATTCACATTCGCATTCATCGTGGCCAACATGTCTTCTACCATTGATAGCGCAACCAACTTGCGCAAGTCGGACGATATCGTCAAGAATGGCTCCACATCTGCAGGATTCCGCCCGTCGCAAAATACTCCAGGCCGCAGTGACAACCCGATGGTGAACGTGCAGCCTCCACGACGAGAGGATCTCCAGCCCAGCTATGCGCAGACTCTGGCTGGAGAGAGCGACCAGGGAGCTCATGGCTGGTACGGAAGCATGAGTAGGTTTCCCCATCATCTGCGAGCGCATCGCAACAATAGCTGACATTAACCACAGTCAACACCCTCGGTTCGTGTATTGGAACTCTCGGAGCCATTCCTTGCTGCATTTGCTGCCCTAACCCATACAAGCCTGTCTCGCAGGGTAATGTCGGTCTTGTCACGAAGTTTGGACGTTTCTACCGCGCAGTCGACCCAGGTCTCGTCAAGATCAACCCTCTCAGTGAACGCCTCATCCAGGTTGATGTTAAGATTCAGATTGTTGGTACGTATACGTGTTTCTGGGCTACTATACACAAGCTTACAAATTTGCAGAGGTTCCAAAGCAAGTCTGCATGACCAAGGACAACGTCACTCTCCACCTTACCTCCGTTATCTACTATCATATCACCTCCCCGCACAAGGCTGCTTTTGGCATCTCTAATGTCCGCCAGGCTCTAGTTGAGAGAACACAAACCACTCTTCGCCACGTTGTAGGAGCACGCGTTCTCCAGGATGTCATCGAACGTCGTGAGGAGGTTGCACAATCCATTGAGGAGATCATCGAGGATGTCGCTTCCGGATGGGGAGTGCAAGTGGAGAGTATGCTCATCAAGGACATCATCTTCTCCAACGAGCTCCAAGACTCTCTTTCCATGGCCGCTCAATCGAAGCGTATTGGAGAATCCAAGGTCATTGCAGCCCGCGCCGAAGTCGAGTCAGCTAAATTGATGCGCCAAGCCGCCGATATTTTGTCATCCGCTCCTGCCATGCAAATCAGATATCTCGAGGCAATGCAAGCCATGGCCAAGTCAGCAAACAGCAAGGTCATCTTCCTACCATCCGCATCAACTGTTGGATCTCAAATGCAGATGGCCAATGCATTCGGAGAAGGCTCAGAGCAACATGGTGGACCAAGTTCGAGTCAGAAGTATGACAGCAGTGACTTTGGAGGTCAGGACTCCGGTTTCCAACGAGCCATAAACGCTCATGTCGTTGAGAATATTTAAACAATTCTTCATTATGGAAGTTATGATATGCAAGAAGCTGATAGTTTCTCGTTTTTCAAACAGCTTGGTCTACGCAATAGGTTGAGATTCAGCCAACGATAAGTCCAACACGGAACTGATGATCCGATCTTCTCGAATACCGCTTTATCGCGTCTGCCCTTGTGATTGGAAGGTGGGAAGTTATTACTTCGAGCACTGGTGTACTTTTAACTTGATTCTCTTTTGCTTTTATCACGATAATAATGGTGGAATGAAACGTGGACGGGCTGGTTGGACGAAGGAATGGGTGAGTTGGTCTTTTGCTTGGTCTGGTGCTAGCTGGCAGGATACTATACCCCTCGGTCGTTTTACCCTACTCTGCGTTTAATATTTTTGTCTCTGCGGTGCGTGGAGGTTCAAGAATAGTAATAATTTTAGTCCAATGATACCGCAATTCTCTTTTGCCTTTGTTTTATCGGAATAAACTTGGAGGTATGTGAAAACTTAAAGCGACTTCGTTTGGCTTGATGTGATGTCAGAATCCAATACTGAGATATAAATTTAATACAGGCGAGAATATCCTTGTTTCTGTTGAATATTACGAGGAACAACAAGCAAAGGCATTGTATTCTACCAACGCAAATTTAAGAGTTCCAAAATGGTCAGTTTTTAAATTTTTAAATTACAATGCACGACGACAACCGAGTACTAAACCTAGGCTTAGCTACTATATCTTGTCCAATCTCAGCGTGAATTTGCACATGTCGCACACGCCATCTTGCTAGATCATCCTTCGATGCAGCTTTTACGAACTGATTAACTGCAACATCATCTTCAACCTGGTCATCACGCAAGGCTCGCTGAAGTTCGTACCACCGAAGCTTCTTAGACTTCCAATGGACACGGGACTCTATGGCTAGTCCAAACAGATCGCAGCCTAACTCGAACTTGGTGAGTGGGGAATTCAGATCAAGGACTGGCAGTTCAACACCGAGACAGGCAATCAACAAATCCCTATGACTACCTGCCTGACTATACGTGCATATATAAGCGCGAGATTCGGTGCCGCCGGAATAACTATGATGGTACTCATGTTCCTGGAGTTGACTCATGAGATTTTGACAGAGCTGTTTAACAGTGATGGTATAGTCGATTAAGGGCATCATCATATTCCCCCCCGATTGATCATCAGTATTGTCGATACAATAATCGCAGAATCTATCGGCGAGGCCAATCAGAGCGTAAACTTTGTCTCGAGGATCACTACTTTTACAGTTCTTGTAGGAATCGAGGAGACCTAAGAGGGCGAAGGTCTGTTTGGATCGTCGGTTTTCGCAATGCTGGATCAGTTTCCAGGGGGCTGATCTATTTAGGGTTGCTGATTCACTGGAGGAGGAGGTCCATTCATCACCCTTCCTGTTCCCATCATCGATACCATTTTTTCTTAGTTTGTGGAAACAGGTTTCGAATTGTTCCCATGTGAGTGATGTTGAGCCACAGTATATATTGAGATTTTTGGCTAGTATGATCTCTTGGAGGATCCAGATGCGACTCCAGTAGGGATAACTGATAAATTGATTGAATAGATTGAATTTCTGTTTAGGGTCTCCTCCTCCTGCTTCTGCTCCTTGTGGATTCTTGATGAATTCGATCGCTGCATTGGCATTTTTGGAGCCGGGACCAAGCCATACGAGGACTGAAGTGGCTAGTCCATAAATTCGACTCATCATTGAAACTTGACGGTTCCGCTCAAGATCGTCATTTTGATTTATACACAAGGCATCTACCCAAAGACGTAAAGGTTGATGAACTTGATGAGCTTGATGAACTTCATTTCCTTGAAGTGGGCTTTGGACGCTTCCAAGTCTTCGAAGTTGACTCAAGGCTTCCCATAGATTTTCTCCAACTAGAATACTCTTCCCTTCTAACATGACCTCGGGCTTCCAAACCTTACCGCGAACCTTTGGTCTAGGTCTCCAAAGATCCCTTGCGTTATATATCTCCTCCACGGAAAACTTGGATCCTGGTTTTGGAATATCCCACATATACGATAGCGCATTGTAAGTATTATGTCCTTGAAGTACTGAGTTTAGGGATAACACTTCAAGTTCACATATAATAGGACCGCCATCGCCAACTTCGTTGAGCGGAGGGTGAAGAATAAGAATTCTGATTTTATCTCCATCTTTGTCTATCGGTGTGTACTGGAAAGCTGTCACGGTATTGGTTTGAGCTGGATTAATTGGCAAGGAAGTTTGCTTCTTCTGTTCGGCTGCGACTTCTGCTTCTAGAGTCCTCATCATTTCATCGATTTCGGCTTCATCATTAACTTGGTTGCTTTTCTTTGGTGTTTTATTTCGTGTTTTCATGACTGCTATTACGTTGAAGAATGAGAAAAGCAATTAAATGATGGGGATATCGGGATAATAAGGAACATTGGAGGCTTGCTGGGCACGGGAGGGTTTATATCTAGAGCATGAAGGCTTGAGGTTATGAAGGACCGAACAATAAGCCTTGTCTTACCGCCTCCGTGGTAGTGCTTAGGATCGTGGGAATGCACATTAATTAGTGGCAGAACTTACTTCCTGCACGAAAAATAGTTTCTTACCAATAACAGTCCCGGGTGTCTATATTACAATCCAGCGTCGTCTTAGCCCGGCCTAACAATTTGTAGCTTATATAAGGAGGGTACTTACCTATAACATAACCTAGTTATAAACAAAGTACAGTCAATTATAAGGATAGAGTGATTACTTCAATCTAAGTAGAGTAAGCTACCTAAATTCAAGTTTCACTAACCACCAGAATTAATTATTAAAGCTAAGCGACTAACCTTCCCTTTAACAAAGATATAATAAATCCAACTTCCCCAAACCAAAACAATAACTCATATCCTTCCCATCCCCTAATTTATCCACTCCTCCAAAATAATCCCCGCAGCCCTCTCCGCAATCCCATAAACAGCAGTCTGAATATGCGCACTAATCAAAATCGGCATCACACTAGCATCAACAACCCTCAACCCTTTCGTCCCATAAACCTTCAACTCGGGACTCACTACACCTCCATCACTTTCTGGTAACATAGCACATGTTCCTACGGGATGATATATACTAAGTGTCGTATTCCTCACATATGCTTCCCATTCCGAATCATCGTCGGTAGAAACGGTTGATCCGGGTTCGTATTCTGAGATCCAGACTGTGGATAATGGTGTTGTTGAAGCTACTTGTCTGAGATATTTGGCTGCTGTTTTGGCGGCTGCTAGATCGTAGGGGTGCGAGAGGTAGTTGGGGTTTATTATTGGTGGGTTGGTTATTGATGATGAGTTGATGTGTACGGAACCGCGACTGAAGGGGTGTTGGATGGAAGCTATCAAGGTGAAGAATTCGGCGCCGTAGAGTGTTGTGTTTATGGCTGGATACCCTTTTACACCTGTATATCCATCCGAGAAAATCAATTCGAGTTGTGGTACTTGAGAACTTAAGATTGGGTCGGTGAGGTAGGAAAGTTTTTTCTTGTCGATTGGAGATGTTGTATTGGCTGATTCTTGGGCGAGTGTTATTAACGTTGTGGTATCGTTGGATACTTGAGACCAGTTTAGATAGGCATATCCACTACCTGTATAATCATACTCCGAGGGCTCGTTGGTATTATATAGAGCTAACTGTTCGGTAGCGAAGGTTGTATTGTAGCGTAGTCTATCGAAGGATAAGTAACCCGGTTTCAACTGATACGAATTCTGAATCCGTATATGGTCTTGCAGGTTTTCCCCGACTCCTGAAAGATGATAAATAGTCTGATTTATACCCGCTGCATTTAGAATGTCTTTGTTTCCAATACCTGAGATTTCGAGAAGGCCAGGTGATTGAAGTGAACCAGCCGATAGAATGACTTCCTTGCTAGCTGCTATCACAGTACCGTCTTCCAGAGTGACTCCTATGGCAGTCGTACCGTTGAAGTTAATTCTAGAAACTCTGGTCCCAAGTCTAAGGATAAGATTTTCGTTCGCGAGCTCCAGATATGTAGGACTATAAGATCGTGTATAGTTCGACTGTCGAATATTACTCGGTTGTCTCTCAACACCAATTGGATATCCATTAAGACTCTGATTATTCTCCCCCACACCAAGAATCTCCATCGTAGGCTGAAAAAGTTTCTGATGTTCCGGTAAAATCCGATTAATCAATGTCTGAATCGGACCACCAAATCCCACTCCCTCGTCTCCCACATATTCATCCGATCTCGAAAAGTTCTCAACCTTCAACATATTCTCATACATACTTTCCCAATTCCAACCAGAATTTCCAAGTTCTTCCCATGCATCGTAATCAGCTTTACTACCTCGATCCCACGTCATGAGATTAAGAGCTGAACTCCCTCCCAACACCTTTCCACGCGTCATTGCAAATTTCCGATCACTGGCATTTACTTGTGGGATGGTGGTGAGATTCCAATCGTATTTTGTACCGATTGTTGAGCCTTTGCGTCCTGGGATATAGATTGAGGGTTCATTTCGTCCGTCTTGTCCTGCTTCCAGGACTAGGATACAGATATTGGGTAATCCTTGATTGATGCGTGTTGCGACTGTGAGGCCTGCTGTTCCACCGCCTATGATTATCTACGTATAATGTTAAGAAGGATTGGGATGACGGTTTCTGAGTGGATATACGTACGAAATCATAACTTGTCTGGTTATTTGAGCAACTTGAGGAGGAAGACGTTGTTTGGGCATTACATTGCGGAGAAAACACAGCAAGAATCCAGAGAAGACTTGTTAAAAATGCGGGAAACCCCATCTGCTTGTTTCCGATACCTCGCTCCATGTCTGGTGAGAGCAAAGCTCAAACAAGCCCGGAATTAACAATCCCTAAAATTTGACAGAATTACAAGCTTAGAGTTGCCTGAGAACATTTTTGTCGAAAAGTCTGGAATGGGGTTCTTTATATACCTTCGTACATAATGTCCAGGACAGGACTCTGCGTCTTTAGCTCCTTGGCAATTGATGACTGCCAAGGTATATTTAGCCGTGTACCCTGTCGTATCATACCTATTCTGTTGATATCTCCGATTGCTGCTTGGCCACTAAACTTTTAATTTAATTACCCCAAGTAATAATGTAATAACCCCTGCTTCGGTTTTCTTCACCGGCAATGTCATTTACAAAGTATAGGGATGTGAAGATGTTAACAATAACTTCATTAATCGTCGTCAGCCACTCGCTTAGTGTCCGACTAATTCGCTATCGCTTTTAGTTAGGGAAAGTGATTTTGGTAGGAAAGCGAAGTGGTTAAATCGAAAATACACATAAAATTTACAGGCGCAATATATATTTTCAAAGATAAAAACACAAATATTGCAACGTTGCTTATGGATTATTTGCTAAAGTCAATTAATTAATATATTATTAATATAGATATATAATTATATCCCCTAGTTCGTTAGTTGTGACCTGCACAGACCACTCGGACGTGTACAACAAAACGTATATATTTTTCAATAGTACAATTCTTAGAGTATCGAATCCCTGCACAAAGTCGAAGCTAACGAACTAAGGGATAAGAAAACCAGAAAAATTTTTTAGTGTCATAGAGGTATAAGGTAAAGAATTACAGTATTTTCTCTATATCTTCCACGCAAAAATAAGGTAGCGAAATACAGTTTGGCTATAACTTCGCATACAAGTTAGCAACTAGACACTTCGCTTTCCTGCCTAAATCGACTAAATGCAATATCGAATTAGTCGGACTAAGCGAGTGGCCGACGATTAGTAACAAAGTTTACATGCTCCTTTTTATTTAATAATTCAAAGAGGAGTAAGGTAAGAGGGGGGTGACCCCCGATTGAAATTTTTTAGCAGGTTATAGTGAATTTTGATAGGAAATGGATTTGATGGGTTAAGAGATTGCAAAATTGTATATACAACATTCTGTCGCTTAGGTCCATTACGTTGAAGTAGCTAATCAAGGGCTCTAGCAAAACTTAAAAGGGGTTAAAGAGACAGTTGATTACATTAGAGACAAGACTTTAGTGTATACTAAAGAATCACTTAAAATTCTAGCTTTGACGGAGTACTAGTAAATTTTTGATTAAAAGATGGTATTAATAATCTAGTAGGGGTCATACATTCTACGTACAACAGAAGATCGTAAACATATATTAAATTTAGGAATTGGGTTTGGGTTAGCGTAATTTTAAGGCATTAAATTGAAACCTGATAATGCCTACTCTGTATATTTAAGGGAAGATTTGAGGTATTCGACTCACAGCCTGCTGATAAGTAATAATAACCTTGTACTACTATGTAACTTACCTTACTACTCCCCAAAGTGCTAACCGCCCGTGTAGTAGGGGGAGGAGTGGTTTAGGAAGTCCTAGGGGTGGCTTATATATTATAAGCCTACAGCGAGTAGCTTTTCGCCCAGCGACACGCAGAAGACTGTGCGACCCTTGGATAGCAATCGCTAGTCACGTTGTTGATCCAACCTCACCAGCACTTCAAGAGATCATGACATTAACGCACTTTATGGAGTTGTCACTAAATTTAACTGATCTGAAGCTTAATCACTCAATTGAGGCAATGTAACCTTTTTCGAACCTCGCAAGCTTACGTTGAAGTAAACAAGTTCCCTACCACATCTCCCAAACTCTGCCTGTCTATGTTGAATTAGACGAACACTCCCTTACCTGGTCATCTTCGTTCTCAAAGCATCTACAGCCACCTCCTAAAAGCTCTAACATACAGCGTCTTCACCACCTGCACCTCCAAACAATAGAGCACTAACTCTGCCGCTAGAAACCCAATGAAGCTGTTCCTTGGTCTCACCAACTGTAAGGCATTGGCAAAGGGTGGTATGTACGGGATCGAAAATCCCAAAAGCATGATCGTCACCGTGCTCGCGACTAGGACCTTCGCAGCGCGACTTTCGAAACCTGGGATCTTAGCGGTACGGAGAAGGTGCACGATGAGCGTTTGGGTTAGTAGACCCTCGAGAAACCAGTGTGTATGGAAGGTCTTGACACCTTCAATATTATCTGCAGAACGGATGCCGTAGTAGAACCAGTTCAGGCAGAAGGTACACATGTCGATTGTGCTACTTGTAGGCCCAAGGATGAGGATAAACCTGAGAAGATCCCAGGCATTCCATCGTTGAGGCAAAGCGAGGTACTCGGGGTCCATGCGGTCCCAGGGAATAGCGATTTGAGATATGTCGTATAAGAGGTTCTGAATGAGAATCTGGAGGCTGGTCATTGGTTCGAAGGGAAGCCAAGCGCTGGCAATCAAGACACTGAAGACGTTGCCAAAGTTGGAAGAGGCTACCATTTTGATGTATTTGATGCTGGGCAAGATTAGCTCTGGACGATACTGAATGAGGATCAGAATACTCACGTGTTGCCATGAGTAAGACGGCCAGTAACGACGCAATCGACAATGATTGAAAGCTCCTTCTCAGTGAGAATGACGTCTGCACAATCCTTTGCAACATTTGCTCCGGTGTCGACCGAAATTCCAGCATCGGCAAAGCGAAGAGCGACACAGTCATTGATACCATCTCCAAGCATGCCCACAACCTCGCCCTGGCCCTTAAGACTCATAACGACCTGTCCCTTCTGACTTGGGGTAAGCTTCGCAAAGATCTTGCAGTGCTTAACAACGTGGTGGAACTCATCAGTATCCTCCAACTTGGCGAGATCCGGGCCCGTGATTGCCTGTATATTTTCCTCATCAGCATACTTGACCAGGTCGAGACTTCGGCAGACCTTCATTGCCACAGCAAGATTGTCGCCTGTGAGGACTCTGACATCAACGCCGAGTGCTTGCAGGCGAGCGATGGACACCTTGGCGTCATCTTTGGGTGGATCAAGGAAGGTCAGAAAGCCCTCTACAATCATGTTAAAGTCGAGGCCTTCGAGGTTGTCGTCGTCTTCCAACTCGTGATCCAAGACTTCTCTTGTCGCGACCAATATTACACGGTAACCATCCACGTTAAATGCACCAGCTCTCTTGGAAAGGTGCTGGCGATGTTCCTCATTGAGCCTCACAGCCTCTGTCCCTACACGAATACGTGTGCAGAGAGAAGATACTTCTTCGAACGCTCCCTTGCAGATGAGCATGGGCATCCTGGTGGGGGTCCTGATAATGCAGCTTGACCGGCGGCTCTCGAAATTGAAAGGAATCTCGCCGACTTTCCGACCCGTATTGACCTCTTCATTGGCACGTGCGTGCTTGAGAATTGCAGTATCGACGCTATTCTTCTTGCCACTCTGATGGAAGGCGTTGATGTAGGCCAACCGGAAAATCTTGTACTTCTCGTGTCCGAAAAGGTCCATATGGTGACACAGAGTAATATCATCCTTGGTCAAGGTTCCAGTCTGTGGTAATTAGCGAGCTAAGGCCTATAGAGATTGGGAATTGCACCAACCTTGTCACTGCACAGCACAGACATACCGCCTAGGTTTTGTATCGAGTCCAGGCGTTTTACAATTGCTTTCTTCTTTGCTAGCGTAAAGGCTCCTCGAGCCAGATTCGCGTTGACGATTGCAGGAAGCATCTCAGGGACCAATCCCACGGCGACGCTCACTGAGAATAATGCGGCTTGGGGCCAGTTGCCGGTAATCTTGCCACTGATGACCAAGACCTATGCAAGTTAGTAAATAATGACGATCAAGAATCTGGACTCACAATTGGGACCATGACCAACATAAACGCAATAATCATGTAGCTGACGTTTCGAATACCACGCTGAAAGGAGTTCAATGGTCGCTTCTTGTTTAGCTGTTTCATGGTTGTCGCGATGAATGCATCTATAAGGACTGTTAGGATGTCCTTGTGATTTAACCCAAAAAAATAGTACTCACCATCTCCAGTCCTTAGCACAAGAGCAATACCGCTTCCAGAGATCACGCTAGTGCCCATAAAAAGGATATTTTCCAGTTCAAAGAGTGCACCATCTGTCTTCTCGTCCTGTAAAGCAGTAGTCTTCCGTTGTGGCTCACTCTCGCCAGTAAGGCTACATACGGTCAGCGATATTAACATGAATAGCAATGCCATCTTGTATAAACGGACCTTGACTGGCTAATCGAAAGATTGTAGGTCTCGAGAACCATACAGTCTGCCGGAAGCGTATCACCCGGGTCCACGAGCAGAACATCTCCTGGTACCAGAGTCTTCTCATCAACGATTATATCTTCGGAATGATTCTCCTGGACTTGTCTTCGCACCCGAATGTTTGTTGATACACCCACTTGAAGCCTGATAGCTGCGACAGTGCTGCGATACTCCTGCCAAAAACGCACAACACACGAGATAACGATCATGACGACGAGTAGCGTAAACGTGCTCCATTGGGGTGGTGGGGTTGCTATCGAGATGATCGCAAGTAGGGCCAATAGAATATTGAAAGGATTAGGTAGGACCGACAAGGCCAGCTGCCACCAGGTTGGAGATTTCTTGGTAGACAGGATGTTTGGTCCTGTCACCTTCAGACGTGCTGCCGCCTCTTCTTGAGTTAGTCCATCTCGCCTGGTCTGGAGGTGGCTAATCGCGATGTCAAGTGACATAGAAGCATACGCCTGGAGGACTGCTTCAAAAGAGCTACCGGGAGCAGCAGGAGCTTTGCGCCAACTAGGTGCGCCAGATCCTAGATTGGTTAGTAGACCGTTTATGGCATCTTGAAGCTGGAATGCTTACCTTGAATCAGCTCTATGTCGGAGCTCATCTCTTTGGATCCATATAGGATTGATTTGGAGACTGTCCATGCCTTGTACATTGTGAATGTCATGGTGAAAGAATATGCTCCAGAAAGTTTTATCTGTCAGGTCGAATACTCCAGACGTCTGGACCGGGCTTCCCCCCCGTTGATATGATGTTCAAAGCAAGATTTCGATTTCTGCAAAACGGTCAGGTTAGAAACGTTGGGATAGTACAGAGACGGCGGAGAAACTACCTGTTTTCAATTTCGGAATGGCATCTATTAGCGTTCTCGTCAGAACGTACCGTATCTGGTCTAATCCCTCTTCATTCTCTGAGTCGCAAATCTTCCTAACGATGGGGATCTTCTTGCTTGTCTAAGGTACTGTGTGGCTTCCCATGGCCGGTCAAGTTATGGCGGTCGTGTTGGCTGTAGTAGCTCGCCAGCGGGTGCCTGGCAACCCGCTGATCGGAAGCGAGACAGAATGGGCGCCAGAATTGTAGATTACGAGACGATGCTCGTAAATGATGCTGTTGGTTTGGGTAGGTAATAAGGTAAGAAGCGATGACCTTGTGGTTTCGCGGAAGTGGTGGACGTTGTTGAATGTGGAAAGAGTTCTTTTGAGAAGGGAGGGGGGTCAAAGGTCCATATAACTTAGATACGGTTGAAAACACTAGTGGCGGTGAGGCACTTTTGTGCTGGTGCACTGTACCGTATTGTACATAGCAAGGCTGCCGACATAGGTTGCAGCACATTCGATCAAAGATGGTTTGTCTACGTACTTTCAACTTTCGAGGAAGAAGTTTCGAAGCCACAACAATGTTGACGCACTTCGATCGTGACGACCCGATGGATTTCGAAATTTGATTTTTCAACAGATGATTCTGACAATTGCTTCTTCTGGAGGATGCCCGTCTTTCAATGGTCCGAATCAATCAAATAAATGGCGTAGAGAGGCTTTGCAAATGGAAGATACCTTGGATGTCACTGGAAATTTTTGATGGGCCATAGCTCGAGGCAGTGCAATGCGCCTAGGACATAGGCGATCCTGGTAAATATTCTAGCTACACATGATATTAGTGCCTAAAGGCCGTATATTAGGCCTTCAGTAGAGTAGAGTAAAAATTTAATTACTTATAAGTAAATACAATTATATCTCTACTTATAATAAAAATAAAATGTTGAAGGGAAAGTTGTTCTCCCCCCTGGGAATCCACTATTGGCTTGAGGATAGTTAATCCGCACCGGCCGCCTACCCGAACTTCGACCTCTTTGTATAATGTCGAATAATCACTTTAAAGAACTTATATTAAGTCTTATATAATAATATATGTACTTTATAATTATTTAATATTAATAAGTAAAATAAAAGTTTATTAAAAAACCTTCCTTTATAAATAATTAAACTACCTTTAACCTTATAGTTTAATAAAATAATGTATAATAGGATCTATATATTAAAAGAAGCTAAATAGTAATATTATCTATAAAAGTAAAATCGAGGGAAATGAAATTTATAGAGCTCTTAGCGCCAAGCCTCCTTAGGTGGCCCGAGCTAAGAACATTAAAAATAAAGCTGCTTTTTCTACGAGTACCTACTACACGATAAAAAGAGCGATGCCCCACGACGGAAGTAGAACAGCACCGAAAGAGTCATAACGATAGTCTTTACTTGAATCTTCTTGTTATAAAAGTGTACCCCATCACTGTGTATAACGATAAGCAGAAATGAACGGGAATACTACTGCATCTCATCAGCGCTTGACCCCTCGGATTACACAACGTCAACCACTGGCCTGTCTAGGTATTTTCCCTCGTATAGCGGATTAGCTCGACGTTCTAATACATGCTCTACCCAGAGTGCACTCGACGTAAGGTCAAATGTGACAAACAAATTCCATGCTCACGCTGTCGCCGTGCAGGCTCGCAATGTAATAGAGAAAGGGTACTGGTCGCCAATGTTATCGCAAAGCATAGCGGAGAGCTGAGGGTTCTGAAACAGCTTAAAGAAAAGCTGGATTCTACTGAAGTTAATGCCAAAGATCTTGCGATAGAGATCAGTAACAGGATAAGCGCTTTAGAAGCTGGAAACCCTAGAGACAACGAGCTCCACCATGCCAGTACACAGCAAAGCGAACAGACTCTAAGAAGGTCGATGTCTGTTGAGTTGCAAGCCAACGAACCCTCCAGGCCTAGCATCGATGTTCTGGACAAGACCCCCGAGTATGCTGCTACTGTCACTCTGGAGAGTTTAGCTTGGGGTCGACATTATGGAGGTTGTTATCCTCACAGGCGCTGTAATTGCTACAACTATCGAAGCTCTTCTGAGACGATCTCTATCAGAAGTGATAATATAACTCCTGCATCAAGTCCCCTTGAACCCACAAGTCACGTCACGACCTTGAAAATTGACGCAGGTCTGTTACCGTCTATTGAGGTCTCTATCAAGCTGGTAAAATTTCATACATCTCATTTGGCCTGGCATCATGGCATTCTGCATACACCTACATTCCTCGAGCAGTGCGAGATGTTCTGGAGCACGAACACATACCGACATCCTCTGTGGATGGCGTTGTATTTGTCAGTTTTAAGCGTGAGTCTCTTTTCCCAGAAGTTTGTTTCCAATATTAATTGGTTAGAGTACAACATGGTCAATTCAGAATAGTACAAGACTTCAGGATACCTTAGATATATGTAAGTGTCTGGTAAGCTAACGTTGTTATTCACTCTTGCTAATGAGAATTCAAGGTATAGCCGAGCATGCTCCACAACAACTGTTTGAGGCTATGGTAGAAACGCTTTACTCTGAAAAATTCCTTGAGGCGGTATCGAGTACGTCTAGCTCTCTATATTTTGTCTTTATCGTTCACTTATTATTATAGTGTATTCTGTTCAGGCAATCGTGATCTCCACCGAGGTTGCTCACAACTTAGGCTTCAGTGATCTGAACGCTACTCTCATCGCCGCTGCTATTCGGCTCTCACAATGTATGGGTCTGCATAAGATCGCGGAGCCTCCATTGTCAGAAATCACAGGGAGTGAGCAGTGGCATGAGGCTATCGAGAGAGAAATTGGTAAACGGGTGTGGTGTCAGATCGTAATACAAGACCACTTTGGCCTGTGCTTCACAGATTCTTACAGTAGGTATTAGTCGTCAATTCTACGATAGCTTTTCATCTGACGATCTAGGTATCAATCCTAAGCATTGCTTGACGGAGTATCCTAAAAATTGCGATGACCACGACCTCGAAGAACGCAATAAGAGCGTTCCAACTATCACTTCATATATCCGAACTCTTGCACAAAGTAAGTGACTCAGCTCTCTGAAAATTAGGTACTGATATAGAACAAGTCGCGGAATTGGTCCCACAACTGTTTGATGAGCTTGGACCACTGTGGAACAGGAAACCCGTCAGTGAGCAATATCGAGATGTGATCAAAGGGGACCGAGAATTGCGTCGTCTTGTAGGCGATATTCCGGCCTTCTTTCTCCGCGAAGATATAGGAGAGCAAATGGTAGACAAGCCCTGGCTTGACATTGCGCGCCGTAGCCTCGCCATTACCGCTGCTGAAAAGGTGAGTTATTTTCCGCTCAACGTGAGTGTTTGTTCAAAACTAAGACGAATAGATCATACTAATTCATCGTCCCTTTCTCTTTCCTTCGTTTCGAACGCCGCATTATCCCTATACACGGTCAACATGTGTCAGCGCTGCCACAACCATTGTTCGAGAGTACGCCAATATTGTTGCCGCGGACCATATTCAACTTTGGGAACACTCCGCCTATTGCGTCACAGCATCAATAATTTTGTGTCTTCAATTACTGTATCCCAAACAAGACGAGGCAGACCTGAGTAGACAGGGAAAGATACCATTGGTAGGAACTAATCAGAAGTACTACGATCTGGTCAACTCGACACGCGAGCGCCTCGCCAACCGACGTGGAGACTCTATCGCAAGGCGTGGAGTTCGATTGATTGATACCATGCTATCGCTTGGCGGGCTTGCATATTTTAATCAGACACCAGCCCTCACCACTACAGGAGAAGATCAAGGTCAAGGAATTCCTTCCGATGTTGAAATTGATCTCCAGAAAATAGTGGCTCAATTTTTGACGGGAGATCCGCAGCAAACACGGTCTTTCGAGGGAGAATTGGGCTACGGCTCAGATACACAAGCTCTCCCAAGCATGGATACGGCATATGTTGACTTTGATACTTGGTTTGAAGGACTATTTGGGATGCAGGGTACGTGAGATTATTTACAAGAACTTATGTTTTTGACCTGAGAGGCTGCTGTTTTGAAATGAATGTGATTGTATAGTGCTACCTTTTCTTTACGGAACACTCTAACCACGGCACATCCGCTCTATTCTCTTAGATGACTACTACAAGAGTTTTTACCAAAGATTCTAAGAATCTGCTCGCATTTACAGCCTTGGCAGCCTTGATCGTAGGTAGATGGCTCCATTGGAAATCTGTCCGCTCTCTCCGATCAACAATTGTCTGACCAAGACTCAATCTACTTTGCGTTTCCACTGCAACCTTAATCTCTTCGACTTCCACGATCGAGTGATCTATAGCAACAGCTACAGCCAGCGAGTCAATCAAGCAACACCAAGAAGCAAAATCTCTAGACTTAGCAAAGTCTAATATTTCGAGTAAGAACTTGGCTGCAGGGGACCTTGGGGCTGCCGTGTGTAGCGTCTGGCGGTGGGCTGGCGACAACTCGATGCTGGGAAGCGTTACGACGTCTAAGCCGAGAGCGGTCAGGTTAAAACCAGCATCGAATACTAGGCTAGCGGCCTCTGGGTCAACATAGACGTTCCACTCGCTGACTGGATTATCTCCTGTTGCTCTGACGGTGCTAGTAGTGTTGAACCCAAAAGATCCACCGATAAAAATAACCTCCGCAACCTTAGTTGGTAGAGCCGGGTCTATCATCATAGCTAGGGCTAGATTCGTTAATGGACCCAAGCAAAGGATAGTAAGGCCCTTTATTCCATCCTCAGTTACGTCCTGGTATTGATTCACCGTCTCAACAATCAGATCTGCGGCAAACTGGTCTTTCTCTTTGATTCCTCCCGTGTCTACAAGTCCCAGATCTCCTAGCCCGTCAGAGCCATGAAAGAAGGGATCTCGAGGGTATGGCCTGACTAACGGTTTCAACGGCCCACGAGCGATCGGAATTTGTCGTGCTTCTGGTGAGTCGCATAGATGGAGGATTTTGCGGACATTCAATGAGCACGTGTCTGACAGTAAATTCCCCGAGACAGTGGTGATGGCGCAGATTTTGAGCTCATCGTGGTTGAGAGCGTAGAGAAGTGCGACGGAGTCGTCAATTCCTGGGTCGCAGTCGATCAAGACGTTTTTCATTTTTTCGAGCTTGAAACGACCTCTATCTATAATGCAAGATAGAAAAGTTACAGAAAATAATTTCTCACCTTAATATTAAAGGAGGTTATCATGGCTGAGCTGCACGTTCTGTTACTGAATCCTTGAGTGGATTCAACTCCTCGGCCGAGTTCCAATCGCTCATCCGACTTCTGCCATGCACAAGAATTTTATATGCACAGTCAGATAGCTAGCTACCTTGCTAGGAGGAAGCCGAAAGTTGTCAGTTCAACCGCTCAGTGAGGACTCCAGTCGGCGGTAGACACAAGATAAACTGGGCCAGTAAAAAAACTCGTCCGAGTAATCAACGCCTGCCCGCCCCCGCCCTTACTGGATTGGCAATTTTTTCAGACTAATCTGCCCACTCCAGTTGGCATAAATAGCCGATAGTCGTCGCTCTAGGTACTTGCTGAAGATTACCTTGAGCTTTTCAAACACTTCATATAGATACTCATTGCAACAGGATGACGAGCCTTGTGGAAGGAAAAATAGACGTTCGTCGACGCGTTTGGGAACCTCTTCTCAAGGTCGCCAGACCAGACTCTCGCCACCATTTTGATTTCAGTAGCTTTATTCCTGACTTCGAGGGATCTGATCAGGCAACTAAGCAGCTCACTCAACTGCCAGTTTATATCAGCAGCAGCTTGCTCTTCATTACGCCGGATAACTGCCTTGAGGGCCTACGTCTTCAAGCACTAAAAAACGGCAAAACTATACTTGTCACTACTTACGCTATTCGCCGAGGCTTCTGGGTATTAGATCCGCAATGTATTGACGCTGCTGATTATGGGTATGCCGCAATGCTGGATGGCATGGAACGACTGGGTCAGCATATCACACTAGCCGACGTCGTTTCAAAGAAATGGCGCATTCCCTTGATGATCACCGGCACAGGAGCAATCAATCTTCGCGGTGTGCGTTTTGGCAAAGGACACGGATTTTTTGATCTCGAGTGGGCGATGCTGTATAGTCTGGGCGTTGTCGACGATAATACAGCTGCAGTTGCTGTAGTACATGATTGTCAGGTCTTGGAAGAAGAGCTATACCCCGAGGAGTTTGATACGGTCTGTGATGTCGTGGTAACACCAACGAGGGTTATTGAGGTTGATGGAGCTGCCAAACCGTCGTGTGGGATCCTGTGGCCTTTATTACAACCTGGAATGCTAGAAAGTATTCCTCCCTTGCAGGAGTTGAAAACAATGAAGGTTGGGGTTAGTTAAAAACAATGATTATTTAATAGTCACCGTCCCAATTAAATTGTCTAATAAAGTGACCTACTCGATGTTGTAGGAAGATGACGTGATATCTCACAGAGCTGAAACGAATGCCACACACAACACGGCTAGTTTATAGAACCTCATATGATGCAAGACGTGACGAGTGATGCAAGTGAAATTAAATTATGGAGTGATTCCGAACCTCGAGAGTGCCTCTTGTGATCACATATTTCTCACAAAAAAGCTTCTCTACGAGTATGCAAATCAGGAATCGTTTTGAAGCACACAACCATTCTTCTGCTATGTCGGACAGTACACGCAAGAACTGGAGGCTTGTACGATACCTTCATTCTGGAAATCATCAGAAAGAGAAGGGCTCAAATTGTGTTTTTAGCCTTTTGGAACAGTCATATACCTACAAGACGCCGACATGCCACACCTCGATGCTTTAAAAGTGCTACATAATATTTTCTCCAATACCTAAGAGTCTTTCGTCGCCTCAAGTTGCTCAATTTCCTCCCAGATCCACGGAGTAAGAGAAGAGCTGAAATTGCGGCTAAACTCGTTGTCTAGGTAGTTGTAGCCTTCATCGGATACCCATTCTACGGCGAGTTTGGAGTGGGAGGCGTCCTCTATATCTTTGACCACGGGACGTAGTGATTCAGGCATGGTGGTAACAAGGCCATTCTTGTACCAGCTGTTGCATGTAGGTGCTGTTAGCTTGTATATAATGACGGAAGAAGCAAATATGGATATGGCCATATCTATACTATTCGGGGACGACTTACGCTGCGTAGTACACAATGGCAAGCATTATGCGAGTTTCATGTGTAGGGTTAGGCATACCGGCATGCCTGAAAGAGTAAGCAAAGTGATGGCCTCAGTTGAAACGAATAAAGATGAACAATAACAGCAGCCTCTGAGAACTCACCATAGTCGTAAGTCTCGAAGCACAATTGACCCTTTCTTGATGGTCGGATAACAAGGTGGCCTGACTTTTCGCCTTTCCTCAAGCTTCTCCTGGGCAATCGATGGACTTCCATATTTGACGTGATACTTCAGGTTAGTGTTCTGCGTACCTAACCAGAGCTCTGTCGTACCATTTTCGCTTCCCACGTCAATGAGGCAGGTGTTGAACGCAATACCAAACGGATGCTCAGGATGTTCGCAGAGAATGTCGGCGTGAACTAGCTGGCGATCCTCTGTGGCCAAGAGCGTGTTCGATCGGATGAAGTGAACTTCAGGATAGGGACCGAGGATATTGGAGATTATGCGGACGCCGTGCCTATTCCCATAGATCTCGGGGAAGAACCAGTCTGCAAGTACATAGTTAGCATGGCTTCAGAGAAGTCTCATAGGCTGGAACAGAAAAGAAGTAGTAAGCTGCCTTTCTCAATCGGGGGGACTTGTGACAGGTTCCCACCTCTCGCAGCACCATGGCGTGAAGAGTCTTCATTCAAGTGACTGCGGAATTCAGTATGCTGGTTTAGCCTCAGACGTGCGAAATGAGCTTACTTGTATTGAGGAGCACGCTCGCCACGGAGTAGCTTCTCTGTGTCTATAAGCATTCTGTCATTCAGCCTGTCGATAATGGCAACGTCAATTGCATTCTCTATCACGACCAAGCCGTCTGTGAAAAAAGCTTCTATAGCATCGTAGAGCTTTTTATCTCCCATCACTCCGCCGTCGCGCTCATCATCCGTGAGGCTGATTATTCGAGGTCCATCAACTCTTGCTGTCGTGTCCAGTGATTGAGGTGAAGCCATGATGCTGATCATCTGCTGTATGTTCTAACGAAAACGATATCAGAATATCGGTTCAACTCCAAAGGCGCAAATCGTCAAAAAGAGCCTTCCAGGCTTCAGTGACTCAGTCCTACTTTTAAGGAGGATATAAGCGTATCTTTACAGGTCAGGCCCGACTATGGCGCTTTTCAATGCTTCATCTCTGAGATTCGTTATTTTCGGATAAGATTGAACATCTCATCCGGAATGTCGGCCAGAGCCGACGCTGCATGGTCTTATCACGCTCGAAGGCAATGTTCTGCCCAGAGCTCTGTCATGAATCAGAAGTTATAGGAGACGTTCCAGTAGAATGTGACAGAGATGGTGATCGGGTCCGACGAAGATCTCATTCGCCTTACTCGAGTAGTATCCCTTTTTGATGTCATAAGCGAGTGGTAAATGGCTCGGAGGAGTTTCCCCCTCGGGCCCGATTACTATCTCGCCCGTCCAACTATCGCGGAGGCCCATTATTTTTGATGATCTTGCATTGGGCAAATCATCCTTAGGACAAGACTTGGCATTATAGATCTTTGATATGCATTTACGGAGGAAACGAAAGCTCGACTACAAATATACTCGTGCGCTTCCTGTAAAAAAACTGGATCCATCAGTTGTCCTACAGATTTTACCATTCTCTCAACGACACGAACAACAATAAAAACGTCACCGAGTTTCGAGCATTCAACTCCAACACAAGTTCATCATGCCAGAAAAGGGGAATGTCATGATGGCCTTAGTGCTGTTGACGGCAGTTCTCAACGGCTGCACTCAAGGGTACGATCAAAGCATGATGAACAATCTTAACTTGGTAAACAAATATACCGAATGTATACTATAGCCTATTGCAAATGTTTGATGTCTCCGTTAATAGCCCATAGATTTCAATCTGGACGACAATTTGCTAGGCTTGAATGTCGCTATGATCAATGCCGGTTCTGTTGCAGCTGGTCTCTTTGCTGGTCAGCTATGCGACACGTGGGGTCGGAAAATGGGCATTGCTACCTCAGCTGTGATTAAATTTGTTGCGGTAGCTATCCAGGCATCAGCAACCCACGAAGCGGCCTTTCTGGTGGGAAGGTTCTTACTTGGTGTTTCTATTACTGTCAATGGAACTGCTGCACCAGTATGGGTAATGGAAATGGCTCATCCTAATAAAAGGGGATTCCTTGGTGGTATATACATGGCCATTTGGTATTTTGCCGCGATCATCGTCTCTTGTATTTCTCTTGGTACTTATCAGCTTGATTCAACGTGGGCCTGGAGAGGTCTAGCCCTTGTAAGTTATCACATTTCCAAGTCTAGAGGTCGTTAACCCCCTTTTAGGGTCAAGTCGTACCGTCACTACTGAGTCTCTCACTTCTTTTATTCATGCCGGAGAGTCCAAGGTGGCTTATCTCTAAGGACCGAGACGAGGAAGCCTTCAATCTCTTGGTCATACTACACGGCAAGGGTAACGTCGCAGATCCATTTGTTCAAGCAGAATTCAAAGAAATTCGCGAAACACTTCATTTCGAACGGACAGCGTCTAGGAGCTTCAAGGCCTTACTATTCCCAAGTGCGTAAGAAGCACCCCAGAGCTGAGAATAAATCTCACTAAATCTATTCGCAGAAGCAAATCTTCACCGATTTGGGATTGTTATTGCGCTCAACATCTTTGCCCAAGTCACTGGTAGCAACATCGTTTCGTAAGTGGCCTGCAATCGTAGGAGTATCGGCTCTTTATACTTATTACTTCTAGTTCTTATGCTGGCCTTGTCTTTGAAGGTGCCGGAATCACCGAAACCCACACCCAGATGGTGGTAAATATTGGCATCAACGTGTTTTGCTTCTTCTGTGCTATTGCAGGATGTTTCTCTATCGAACGATTAGGTAGAAAAGCTATACTTTGTAGGTCTATAGTTCTTCTTGGCACAATTTTGAGGGTTTTGTCACTGACCACTATATTAAGTTGGTGTATCATGTCTCATGGTCATCTTACTTGTTCTCGTCTGTATTTTGACGGCACTCTATAGCGACGGGTCGAATATCGGAGCCTCCTACGCCAACCTGGCAATGATATATCTCTTCTCGGGCGCATATGCTTTCGCTTACAACCCTCTTACATTCGTTTACCCAGTTGAGATCATGAACTATACTCAACGAGCGAAGGGTATTGCGGTAGGGCAGATGGCTTGCTACGCATTCGGGTTCCTTAACCAATATACAACACCGATCGCAATTAACAACATTGGCTGGAAATACTATGCTTTGAACGCCGCATGGGACGTTGCTATTTGTATTATTATATGGTTCTGGTTCGTTGAAACTAAGGGGCTGGCTTTAGAAGAAGTGGATCAAATCTTCGATGGTGTTGTACATACGGACGGTGTACACATTAGTGATAGCACGAACGTCTCGTTGAAGGCAGAGTATAATATAGAAGTTGCTAGAACGAAGTATAAGGCAAAGGAATAGATGTATAAGTTATATTCTTCTTTTAATAATATATTCTAAGATTTTTAACAATTTTAAAGGATAAAAGTATATAATTCTTAATAAGTAAAAGGTTTATGGGTAGAATGATACAAAGAGAGCACCTGGCCAGGAATCTGCCCACCAAAAAGATCTTCTAGCTGCACTTCAGCAAAAGTACTTGCAAACTTTGAAGCATGATAAAACGCGCCTAAATTTAGGATCGATGTTTTATCTTGATAATGTGTTGCAATATTTTCTTCATACCGACCCAAAAGGCAACCTGGCCATCAGCGTTCTTGTTATCATAAATTCTGAGTCCTGCTCTATGATCCCCCAGTCTGCTCGACATATGGAAGCGGCAACAAATTCCAAGATAGATCTCAATTTGCGGGAAAGCAGAGTTGAAGTATCATAAGTTTTCGGTATTCTGCAGGTTTCCCCCGTAGACTTTAATGTCATGGGCTGGGAGGAAGCTTTGCTGGGTCAAGTTATTGCCATTCCGTAATAACTCTGATCATGGCAGCTTTGAAAGCAACTTTGAGAAGTACTGTTTTGAGCACTTCCTTGAATTATTTGCCACTATTTTCGGAGGTTATGGCTGCTGATGAACTGGTCTACGTTGTATAAGGAGGACGTCGAAGGGAGTGTCATGGAGTAACGATTGAAAGGTGAATTCTAACGGAGGAATTAATTGAGCAGACGATTAGCTTTTTACACTTAGCGTATGAGGTGAATGGATTTAATGTTAAGGTCAGAACTAATATTTTTAAACAACAAATTACATCCACGCTCCCTAAAAGTCTCAACAACGGAGCTTCTAGAAACACTTCTAACAGCCCCTGATTCCAATTAACGCTGTCGCTTCAGTCGCCAAGGCTCTGCTAACCAAATTTAAAACAAAAACGACAGCCAAAGGCCAAGAAACTTACAATAGCATAGTATAACAAAGCTTTCGTTGTTATTTTCGCTACTGTGTTAGAATGAAAGTGTGACATCGGCACCTTACCCGAGATCTGACGCGTGCGGGGAAACTAACAAAACAAAATATTGAAATGATCGGATAGAAGCCGAGCTCAACTCTTTCATTAAGCCCCCGAACGTATAGTAAAGAGCTCTCGCAGCTTCCTCTCTTTGCAATATACACGCACAAATAGCATAATCAAACACCCAAGGGCCCCAGATCATACCCCTGACTTGAGGCATATCGGCCACAACCCACAGCTGGTTTTCTCTCATTACGCAGCTTCCAACCAATACCCACGTGACACCGAGGATCTTCTCTACTGTTCAATCATGACGAGTTTTCCTAGACCTGAAAGGACAATCATTGGAGGATCCGTTGAGATTCCTCGCATGATTTCAGGTCTGTGGCAACTTGCTGGAGGTCATGACCAAAATGTTGACATTACTGTTGCTGCAAAGGCAATGGATCCGCTGTATGAACCCTCGGCGAGGATGAGCTTCTGATAAGGAATCTGCCCACTTACTCGAGAACTAGGATTTCCGCAGGACTGGATTGTTTTGATATGGCGGATCATTATGGAGATGCCGGTGAGTTTATAATTCAAAGGGCGAAATGTTTCTGCTAAATGGAAATGACGTTTAGAGCTTGTCGTGGGGAAGCACCATGTTATTTCAGAACAGAAAATGACCGCCTTTACAAAGTGGTGTCCAGCGGAGAACGGCATCAAAAGCTTTGAGCAGGCTGAGAAAGCTGTTGACTTAGCCTTATCACGAATGGGCCAAAAGGAGATTGCGGTCATGCAATGTTTGTGTTTTCCCTAACCTTCATCAACCTTTTGCCCTAAGCTAATCCATCACAATGAAGATCATGCCTGGGACTATACAGATGACACCTACTTCCACAATCTGTCTCATCTTCGGACGCTCCAAGGCCAAGGAAAGATACGACACATCGGACTCACTAATACTGACGCTGCACACCTGGAACTCTTAATCAACTCGGGGTTGAATATTGCTACAAACCAAGTATCATGCTCTGTAATTGATCGTCGTGTTATTCGGGGTCGTCTATCGTCAGTGTGCACTAAGCACGGAGTTGGAATACTTGCTTACGGAACACTTCTCGGAGGCTATCTTAGTGAGAAATGGCTTGGGCAACCAGAGCCGCAAGATATGGAGGCCTTGAATTGGAGTTTGCGCAAATATCTTCGTTTCATTAAAGCAGCCGGTGGTTGGGATGCGTATCAAGGAGTCCTAAAGGCACTGGATATTGTCGCTAAGAAGCACGGCGTTCCTATTCCTGCTGTAGCGACGAGATATGTTCTCAACCTTCCGGCTGTTAGTGCTGTGATAGTCGGCACAAGGCTATCCCCTGAATCAGACAAATATACTGCTAGCAATCTGGCAGTGTTCTCCTTTCAGCTCTCGGAAGAGGATACCGCTCTTATTATGAAAGCACAAGAGCAATTATCTGATATCCCTGGTGATTGCGGAGACGAGTATCGCAGAGCACCGTATTTAACTGCCTCTGGAGATCTAAGCCATCACCTAGATAGCAAGCAGAATGAAATTGATAAGGCTGGAAGGGAAGGGTTGCGAATCGAATATTCATCTGGGAGTATGTGGGAACCAATCGCTGTAAGATTTCGGCTCCCTATTCTGTAAGACAATCTCCTAACTTACATTATTTCCCTAGGGTTACTGCCGGGCTATCCGCACAGGCAATACGATCCGCATCTCTGGTACCACGGCCAACTCTACTATTCCCAGCATACCTGTTCTTGGTGGCTCCTCAGCCCGCAGTCAAACTGTTGCTATCATCGACATTATTAGTCGAGCGCTGAAGGCTCTAGGCGGCTCCCTAACTGATGTCGTTAGAACACGTATCATGGTGCAGAGAGAAGAGGACTGTGAAGAGGTTTCTAGAGCTCATGGGTGGGCTTTTTCTTGTGTTGGTGTTAAACCAGCAAATACTTTAGTTACGGCGGGAATTATTGGACGGGAATTCCTGGTTGAAATTGAAGCTGAGGCGGAGTTGGGGTATGATGGAAAGATAGTGCGTATTGGTTCTTAAATTTGATATGTGATGTTGTTCTCAAATTCTGCATAGTTGATTCTAACCTACGCTATCATATCACTTAGTGGTAGAGGCAGTATCGCGGTGAATATTACTTTCGTAGCTGAAATATGCGTTTAAACTATTGCGTAAAAGGTACTTTTGGATCTTCAACATGTAATTATAAGTGCGAAGTTGTTTGCTAGGTAATCTAGATCTCTATACTGAAAGATTAAAGTGGTGCTTTGAAATATATTCATTTCTTGCCTAAAGTACTTGATGCTACCAAGGATCTTTTATAGTGTCAACAGGAAGGTTCTTTAGAGTGCTGGCAGCGACTCTTCCCTCCTTCACTACTGCTAAGATATTATCGCGATTATCCAAATAAGTGACATCCTCTAATGGATTCTCCCGAAGGACAAGCATATCCGCAAAGAACCCCGTAGCGATCCTTCCAATCTCATTTTCCATTCTCATCATCTTCGCAGGATTCACGGTCGCGCTCCTTAGTACACTAAGATTAGAGAGAACTCGAGCTCTGATGGTAAACTCATTAGACTGATACCGTTGCATACCGGCCATCAAGTCGGAACCAAAACATATGGTAACGCCAGCGTCTTCTGCAATCCTCAATGATTCCAAACCTGACTTCATCACCGCCATATTCTTTTCCGTACTACTAGCATTTATGTACTGGTCAAATGGCGGTATCATCAAGGTGCTGTACGTAGCCAGAGTTGGGGTGAAGTATACAGATTTCTGAGCAAGATATTTTGCTGTTTCTTCATCCAGAAAGTTCCCATGTTCGATACCCACCGCTCCATTTTCGACCGCGTGTCTCATCGCTCTATTCGAATAAGCGTGTGCAGTGACATAGGTGTCAAAGGAAGCCGCCGTACGAGTGATGGCCGAGACTTCTTCAGGCAGGAATTGAGAATGGGCTAGGTTGTTTAACCTGCTGGAAACACCGCCTCCGGCCATGATCTTAATGAAATCTGCACCTTTTCGAATCTCGTCTCGTACAGCCACGATACACTCCTTTGTTCCGTCACATAGTCTACCAATACCGGATTTATGTCCTGCGCAGCACTTGAGGGTTGGATCATCGTCCGAATGACTATCTCTCTGGTCTCCGTGACCTCCAGTCTGAGAAAGTGCATGCCCAGCAATCAACAACCGTGGACCGGGTATAAGCCATTCAGCGATTGCCTCCTTTAATGCTCCGTCTGCTCCTCCGCAATCTCTCGCTGTTGTGAATCCCCGCGTAAGCATTTCTTTCACTAAGAAAGTCGTCCGATAATTGTTCATCGACTGAGAAATATTCTTATATGTGTTTTTGAGACCAATTTCTCCTGGTGTAGCTGTGACATGGACGTGGGCGTCTATGAGACCGGGGCAAAGGTATGCACCATTTAGATCAATAGCTTTTAGCTCTTTGCCAAAGGCGGAAGTCGAGATCTCGTCATTGACTTGCCCCTCAACCTCGACATAGAATCGGCCTTCCGCAACTGTGACCGTCGCCCCATTGATCAATTTCCCTTCCATAGGATCGACGATTTTCGCGTTGACAATCTTGTAAGGACTTTGTGGAGGTAGCAGCCATGGTTTGTCGAGATAGCCGGTCGGCTTGGAAGTTGAGACGCTTACGGCCTTATTTTCAAGCATTTTGACATTCATGATGCAAGCTACAGCAGAACCGCAGATATAAATGAATTAAGCATTACGGCAGCGTGTCCTCAAAAATACCATCGATTTGTTGAGCATTCGAAAGGCAATATTGCACTCAAGCGAGCCGAGGTTGGTTGAGAATAACGTATGGCATATCGTGTAGACGCATACCCGAATTGATCCCGAATTTCAAAGCTCAATCTCGGGTACGCGTACCCGAATTTGTTTAGAGATAGCTAGATTTGTACGGAGTATCTGAGGATTTGCGTAATATTATTTCTTTCCCCCTTATCGTCAACCTCAAATAATGACTGTACCTAGCAAGATACGGTGTGTATATTCCTAGCCAGATAATCTGGATAAGGGCGCAACAAGCTCTCCTGCCTGTCTCTTCGCTTTTGTACATATAAAGAAAGATCCCAACTTGTAAACGGCCTTGGCACTGGAAACCATTCGCACCTTGTAAATATTCGTCTGCAACCCACACGATGCCCGAGGTTATCGACAAAAAGCAAGATCCTCAAACCAATAGTGTCAATTGTGAAGCTAGCGACCTTGACATTGCAGAGATTCACGATGTGGACGAACAAAAGGTGCTGCGGAAGATTGACCGCGTCATTCTCCCCCTGATGTGCTTTGTTTTTTTCTTTCAGTGTAAGTTCTTGCTAATACTGAGCTGATTTTCATTTTATTTTTCCTTTGATGTGTGTCTGAACTAACATTACTAGACCTTGACAAACAAAGCATTGGATATGCCGCTGTCTTCAATCTTCAGAAAGACCTGAATATGGGCAGTGATGAATACTCATGGGCTATCAGTCTATTCTACTTTGGCCAATTCATCTCGGAATGTATCTTCGTATACCTTATGAGTCGTCTACCCATAACGAGATTTGTCGGTGTATCAATGTCCGTTTGTTTAACATCCCTCGAACTCGAAACTAGTAGCGGCTGACAATTGATAGCGTACTTTGGGGAATCATTGCTGCATGCCTTGCTGCCCCTGGAAACTTTGCTGGCTTTGGTGTGGTTCGCTTCTTGCTTGGTTTTTGTGAGGGTGCAGTCTCACCAGCTTTTGTCATCATCACAAGTTCTTGGTACAAACGATCTGAGCACCCAATCCGAATTGCGTGAGTGCAATATGCGTCACCCGCCAGAGTCCAATTGCTAATTACGTATCAGAACATGGGTCAGCTGCAACGGCTTAGCACAAATCGTCGGAGCGATCTTGATGTACGGAATCGGCCTCGCAGAAAATGTCGCCTTGGCCAATTGGAGGATAATGTTTCTCGTCTGCGGTGGTGGAACAGTTCTTGCCGGAATTTTATTTATCATTTTCATGCCATTAGGACCAGAGACAGTGTGGTTTCTGACTGAAGCCGAGAGGAAATGCGCCACCGAAAGACTCGCTGCCGACAGATTATCAAAGGAACAAACAAATTTCAAGAGGTCCCAGATGTTCGAGGCCTTGACTGACCCCAGAAGCTATATCTTTTGCATGTTTGCATTCCTAGGCACTCTTGCTGGGCCGGTCCTCAAGGTGAGTGTACTAATGATCTTCATACAACGGCGACATTCTAACATCGATATAGTTCGCTTCTCTCGTTATCAGCGGCTTCGGTTTCTCCAAGTTCAACACTATGCTCGTGAGCCTACCTGCTGGGTTTTTACAAATCCTCTTCATCTGGGTTGTTGTGATCGGCATTAGGGTGACTACTATCCCCCGAAGCTATTGGGGAATTGGCGTATGCCTCATACCTTTAGCCGGAAACATCGGTATTATGACTCTCCCGTACGCAAACAAGTGGGGTGTTGTTGTCTGCACATGGCTTGCAACAGTTATATCCCCTGTGCTCGTTATTACTCTCAGTCTCATGGCGTCGAACATCAAGGGAAACACTAAAAAGTCTACTGTGAGCAATATGTACTTTGTTTCATATGCTGTGGCTGCCATTGCTGCCCCGCAGCTCTGGCTAACGAAAGACTCACCTCGCTTTACCAAAGGTCTTATTGCGGATATGTTCTCTTTTGCGGCGCTTATCACGCTTTTCATGGCTTTCCGTTTATTTTGTGCATGGGAGAATAAGAAGAGAGATCGTGCTGAGGCTACTAGTAGTGATACTCCAGTGCTGCCAGGAGATGCAGATATTACAGATAGACAAGACGTGGCGTTCAGATATACTGCGTAACTGTTTCTTGGAACACTAGCTCTGAAATGAATTGTAAATGCTAGGGAGTGGAGGTCTGGTTCTTGTCCATCGTTGATATTGTAGCAGGGTTAGTGATCACAGTAATATAAAACTGACTTTTATGGGAGTAAATGAGTACAGTGAAAGTATGTTGCTAATTGTATAGCATTGTTGTCTTTGCTTGTCTACATGAGATACCACCTTTCTTCCCCTTATCAACACAAGTGACGAGTCACAAAGCCGCTGACTAGAATGGACTGGACGCTATAAGGTAGTGCATGTAGCATCCTCGGTGTTAGGTAATCTTATACTTGACCTGTAACTTTGTCAGAACCAGGCCAAAGTGACTGCAAATATCAACTAGCCGACTTGGAACAATCGGAACAATCACGTTGAACAACTTAACGCAGAGTATCAAAAGAAAACTCACATGACGCGTACATGAAATCGAGACTCGTGTTTAGGACCTAGTACTAACTGTATCTGCTAAATAAAAAACCATGCTGCGATGTCCCAAGTCACCAAGTACTCGCGTGACTACTGTATTATATCCTCTAGCTCTAGGCCGAGTACGAATTCTTCTAACTGTTGTTCACTACGGGTTTCTGACTAAATCTAAAAGATGACTTCAAGCTCAGGGAAAAACTCCTTACACGCTGATGATAGAAATTGATCTCCCTACAATGTCTCAGCATCCCTTCGTGACTTTCCCCACTCTTGTTATTCTTTAGCGAGATTTAGCCCTGTCACTTTTATGGCAGCTAACTCGCCCCCCATGATTGAGCGCAGAACCAGAACATTAGCACTTCATTCATAAATTGCTTGTGATGTCTCGCTGGGAACATTGTGATCATGAATGAAGCTGCATCGAGTAGGTCTCTTGTCCAGGAAATGTCGGGTTCACCACCTATCCTCTCTGCTCCAACCTCTGCAAGACATGGAGCAGGGAATGAAGCAACTGGAAGCAGGTCACCGCCCGAGCGAAGGAAGCGAGCAACAGTCCCCTTAGAGCATCGGAAGAGGGTCAAATTAGCGTACGTACCCAAAGCTAACTCCGTTACTTGTGTGTTCCTTACAAAGACCGCTCCTACATGTAATTTCAGGCTTGTGTTAACTCTTCCTGTTCTAGTTGTCATATTTGCCGTCGCAACAAGCTCAAGTGCAATGGCCAGAATCCCTGTCAGAGATGCTTGGCATTAAACAAGCATTGTCAGTACCCAGACCAGGAGTCTACGAGATCAATCTCTCCGAGGCTTTCTTCTGCTTCAGATGATCGGCTTAGTCTATTAGAGGACCTTTTCTGTCGTTTGCATCCAGATATCCCGACAGATTTGGAAACCCTGCGAAAACATGCCGCGAGGATGGAGGAAAGTAATGTGCGGGAGTCAAGTCGAAGGCCAAACGATATGGGAGAAAGCTCAAACCAAACCGACCATAATAACGCAGAAGCCCAAGAAAACACTGCTTGGGAAAGAGAAGAAGTCATGGTATTAAAAACGATTATCACACCTGCTACGAGTATCACAGTCCATAATCAAGGCAAAACTCGTTAGTCTTCGTCTGCACTGTTGCTTCTTACTGTCAGATTGCTAAAAGATTCCACATTGTACAGATTTTGATGGTGGTTCTTCCCACTGGGCTTTTTTTGATGGTGTTCGTGAAACTGTTACAGGAGGTAAAGCCGCAGAAACGACGAATGACGAAGAAATAGTTCGTTGACCCCGCATCCTTTAGGAGACCAAATGGCTAATTACTTGTTCAAGAGTTATCAACACTTCATCAGTGATAGCAGTCTTAATTTTAGCTGTAACGATGATAGGATATCTGTGCTTGCTGCACTTCCACCTCGAGAGGTCGTCGATTTTCTTGTTGCCACATTCTTTCGTTTTGCGCAAGCAAACTTTTTCTATATCCACCAAGAAATATTTTCACGGAAGCTCAACGCATTTTATACGAGTAGCCAGGAGTTTAATCGCTCAGAATCTAGTACCTCGAGGGGATCTGCCGAATTCACCTGTGTTTTATTTATGGTTCTCGCTATTGGCAGTCAATTTGCGGAATTGGAACCCGATGTTGATTCACACCAGACCAATGATTTACCATTTAATTCGTCAATATTAGACTTTTCCAAGATCAGTATACCAACTCATTCGCCAAATCCCGGATGGCGATTTTATGAGGTGGCACGAAGACTACTCCCTGATGTCGTCTCATCTAGCTCCATGACGAGTGTACAAGGTTGTGCTCTTCAAGGGACGTTCCTGCTTAGTACGAATGCTCGAGATGTAAGCTACAATGTTATGGGACTGGCTTTACGCATGGCGGTAAACATGGGTATGCATCGTTCAGTGAACACGGATAATCTACATCCTCATGTACGTGAGCTACGGAATCGTCTATGGTGGAGCATCTATTCAGCCGAACGAGTATTCTCGATTGAAATGGGTCGGCCACTAGCGATTGACGACGCAGAGATTGACGCACCATTTCCCGTAGACCTTCCAGAACTGAGAACAGCGGGTCGTCCTAGTAGTGTCGACAATCAGATTGCGATGGCGACCCTATGTCGTATCATGGGCAGGATTGTAAAGACGGTATATTCGAACAAAATTGCATCAAGAAATGGCCAAGTCATTCATCCAAAGTCATTTAAACAGCTGAGAATAGATTTAGATGAATGGAAGTCGAGGCTTCCTGAGCATCTGAAGCTTACCAACACTTGCACCCGTGCGGTGGCTCATCTCCATTTAACATACGAACAAGCTATAATCCTTCTTACAAGAACCTCCCTCAATCATACGGTTGCAAACAAGCATATCAGTCAAGTGAGCACCAACACGGTTGACTTCTTGCATCAAAACGCTCGGGACTGTCTATCAGCGGCTAAGTCGTCCATTCGGATCATGTCGATGCTGAAAGAACGATCGCTCCTCTCTCGCTTCTCATTTCATGACTTTTTATACTCCAGTGCTGCTTTATATGTATTATTACTTGGAGTCAAACTCGAGACCCCAGACCAGACGACAAGATCGGCGTTTAATCAGGGGATGTCTGTATTATTTGATCTTGCTAGAGGCAGTGAAGCAGCGGCTTCATCACTGCGATTAATTAGTCATGGTCTCCAGTCTTGTCTAAAGGAGCAGTCCTTGACTTCACAAAAGCCTTCAGGACCTTTTGATCAAGGTCGCAAAGCATGGCAGGCGTGGGTCTCAAAAAATGCACCTTTAACGTCTCCCTCTCCTACGTCAGTGAGCGAGTACTCACCACTTCCCAACACTTTTGGGACAGTAAGCTTGCCGTTGTTCTTCAACTTTTATATACTTGCCATATACATGGAGCTAACAAGAAGCAGGCCCTAGGACAAAGACAGGAAGGGCAACGAGAAGAAATACAGCTGGAGGAACAAGAAGGAGTAACGGAATTTAGTGACACAATGAGCACCGCTGCAATCCTGTCTACCGATAACCTCTCAAGCACATCAGATATTCAACCCTTCTGGCTGCCAGACCTCGGGGATGACTATAACCTTCTTGGACGCGACCTAGCTGGTGCACCGAGTCTGGAATTTTTTAATCATGATAACTTTTCCTCTTTAGGTTCTTTTAATATCTAAACACCGCTTAAAAATCCAGGCCTATGCTACCAAAACCGGGTCAATTCTAGTTATTTAGGATCAAGTTCATGGGCGAAGTCGTAGGTCTTTTGTATGTTTGTGCTCTAACGAGCTCAACATCTCATTCCATCCTGTAAACCGTAACTATAAATCCGATTCCACAATGGGCACTTTCTTTAACAATACCGAACTTTGCTCTTTTAAATACGCTTGTAATCTTTGGATCTCTAGTAAAATCCGGTCATCTACAGCCCCCTGATTGTTACTCTGATCACCACTGCCGCTGTCGTTGTGGTCTAGCGAGTCCTGTTGGAAATGGTAGAATATTTTGACGAATATATGGATCGGAAGTCAACGGAGAATTACTTGATTTCTATAGGTACGAAAAGGAGACTATATACAATAGAGAGTGAGTATTGAATCATGCATGAATAGCTCGCATTACATCGGAGAAACAGTTAAAACATAAGAGAGTAGCTTAGAAACCGACTGCCAGAGTAATGCCATCGGGGCATCTGTGGCATGAACTAAATATTGTAAGATTTGCGATTTCTGAAATGGATGGCAATACTGCTATATTTGGCAACAAGTCGCTTAGCCTGGCTCTTATCCTCAACCCAATAACGCTCTTTTCCTTCCCAAAACCACGAGTGTAACCTGAGTTTGAGGTTCAGAGAAGGTGACTGATCAGTAAGATTCGGTGCTTGAGAGGAGAGTGTCTCGATAGACAGGCAGTCTAGTACAGTTGTTGCATAGACTGAAGCGCACTCCTGAGATGTTGTAATGCGTTTGCATATTGGGACATCATTGAAGTGTTTCTGGTCGACTTTGCTAACTACGCAGGAACCAGCTTACAGTCAGCTAATATCTGAGTTATAGCAAGTGCTTCTGACGAGACTGTTGCAGTATTCAGCCTGTATTATTCCATCACTATCAGCTCTGATATTATGTGGTTAGGCTGCTATATACATTGATTAAATCACTTACATCCCATGCCTTCCGGGTTACTCCATCTTTCTGTTGCCCCGTAAGCACTAGTGCTCGACTATCAAGATGCTTGGGCATCTAGATTACGTACCTGCAACTTAGCCCGAGCTTCTATTTCTACTTCAGCCCATTTGCACGTATGGTGAGCACTTCTGTTTCTATTCGGGAGCTCCTCTTGAGACATCCCCGTTCAAGACGTTTTCTCTTAAGACGTCTGCTCTTGAGACATTTCTCGGGAGTCGGGAGCAACAGCTCCAAATCCCCTACAGAAGAAGTAATTGCTAACTCCTCCTGTACGGACTGCTTGCGACGTAGACGTGCGCCTGCTCTTTTCAACATTGGATCAGGATCATAGTATCCGTTTTCTTCCAGCCCACACATTGCGAATTTAACCTTGTTGTCTTCGTTGCGATAACGAAAGAGATAATCACGGATTCTGTTACGTGTTTTGTTTGCTTCGACCTTGCGTAGAACTTGAACATAGGCACCAGACATAGCTTGTTGAATCTTTAATATAATCAGCCCACGATCTGACGTATACTTTTGCTAGAAGACACAGACAACTTACTTCAAATTAAATAGAAATTTTCTTCTAGGGTGTGGGTATCTCTTAACTCTATCGAACTTAGCTGAAGGTTCTTGAGTTGGAAAAGAAATTGAGTGTCTATGGGGAGGCCATAGTTAAATATATCAGCTACCCAAATAAATCGCCAAGGCTACCTTCATGAAAACGGGCGTACTATACTTTTAAGTTGGTAAGTGATCGATCGATTACTATGCATACCAGTGATTCAGGTAATCGTCGCAACCAAAGCCGTCTGGTAAGCAACGTAGTCCGGAAGCGGCATCCTTACCACCAAGGAGGAGAGACTGGAACGACCTATCCAGAACCCAGAACTTCATCATATTGCATGTACTAATTCATGTGAATATAATTAGTAGATTTATTAAGATAAAGCAAGCTGGATGATCAATCAGTCACTTGTGGATCTCCCAAACACTGTCAGAAGCCCGCCTTGTTACCAGAAATCTGAATCTTAATATGTTTCCATTTCGCAATAGACTTACGGCTTCCGATTGTGGAATGGTGCTCACCCACGTGACAAAAATAAAGAGGCGGGTCATATTATGATGGTTTGCATGCTTGAGATATTCACTAATATGTCTTGAAACCTTGGTCAGAGGTGGAATATTAATAAACTCTACGATCCTTACGAAGCTGCTTTAAGCGAAGTTAGAATCGTACTACCTCCTACTGGCATTTCAAAATATGCCATTCAAGGATGTAAATTGTTTTGTATATAAGAAACTGATGGCTAAAACCGGAAAGTGCATAATAGAAACTAGAAATAGAGGACTTCTACACGACAGCAAGACTTAGCTTAGCTTATCAGAGGCTGTGCTTCGGCTTAGTGTCAGGACTGTGGCACCTCACGCGTAGTACGAGTACGGCGGGCTGAAGTCGACCACAACAGAGGAATTAAGGTTGAAGTCAAAAATGTTTTAACTTTTACGTATCATATCTAAGGATTACGGCAAGGTTCTGCGACTCACATCACAAGGGGCTTGCAGTGTGCATCCGAGAAGAAAAGCATTTTAAATACCATGCTTAAGACATCACCTCAGGAGTCCGAGGCTTCCCGCTAACCGTTTTCCCATTCGCAGTCAAGAAATCAAAATCAGCCCCATCCTGAGCTTGATTAACAGACCTCTCATACAACCCTCTATATCCCCTTCTAACCTCCCTCTTCATCCACACATTCTCCTCATCACTCGCAATAGCCCCATGCCTCTCCTTCATGCGCCGCCTAATCTCCTCCTCGCTTAATTCCACTCTCAATATCCTACTCTCAACATTACAAGAAAGTATATCGCCGTCTTGAATAATACCGAAAACTGAGCTTGGGATGGCTGCTTCGGGTGAAACATGGAGCACAATGCTTCCACCTGCAGTCCCAGACATGCGCCCGTCACTTACTCTTAACATGTCCTTAACGCCCTTCTCTGCAAGGATCTTCGGTATCGGAATCAGTCCAGCTTCTGGCATACCTGGATTTCCAATCGGACCGATATTCTTGAGTACTAGAACAGAGTCGGGAGTTACTGCGAGATCGGGAGAGTCGATACGATTAGACATATCCTCCGTATTTTCGAAGACGACAGCGGGTCCTGAATGCTGAAGAAGGTTTGTGTACTTTGAAGCGGAAGCTTTCATTACGGCACCATCAGGAGCTAGGTTTCCGTAAAGAACCACGAGTGAGGAATACGGGAAGAGTGGATTGGATAGAGGACGGATAATTTGAGTTGAAAGCGGAAATGGGCGGAACGGCGTACTGTCGAGGACTTCGCCCAGAGTCTTCCCAGTTATTGTTAATGCTGTCGTTTTGAGGAGTGGGCGGAGGGTATGAAGTAGAGCGAGCATCCCACCAGCGTTATGAAAATCCGTCATGTAATTATCACCACTGGGCTTTAGATCAACTAATAACGGTACCTCGCGGCCAATTGTGTCAAAGTCCTTAAGTGTCATCTTGCCTTGGAGATCAGGGTGTCTATTGATGATTGCCATGAGATGAACTATTGCATTTGTGGAGCCTCCAATTGCTTGGAGCACCACGATAGCATTGTGAAAGGAGTCGATGTTGAGAATAGATTGTGGTGTACGCTTGGCCGTGGCGACGGCTACAGCATTCGAGCCCGTTTCTTCAGCTATACGTAGACGAGATGAAGAGACAGCAGCAGCAGTGGCGCCAGCCAAAGGCATCATTCCAAGAGCAGCAGTGATGCAGGCCATTGTGCTTGCAGTCCCCATGACTCCACAGGTACCTGCCTAAAATCCATTAGTCAAGCCCCTATGAGTGAGGATCTTCACTGACCGTTGGCGCAAGCTCCTCATTGAGAGCTGAGATATCCTCAATATCCATCTCCCCCGCTCTGAAAGCAGCCCAATTGTTTCTACAATCTGTACATGCTCCAAGTCGATTCCCACTATAGCTACCAGGCATCATGGGGCCGGTAATGAGAGGCAGCACAGGTTTATTTGCTGAGAGACCTCCCATGATCTGTGCCGGTACTGTTTTATCACAACCTGTCGTGTGTCAGTTAAATAATCTTCATAGCGCTCTGAACACAAAAACCTGCCTCCAATCATAATGCATGCATCCAGTGGCTGAGCTTTAATCATCTCTTCGGTATCCATGCTCATGAGATTCCGTAAAAACATACTGGTAGGAGATGAGAAACTCTCATGGATACTAATTGTCGGAAATTCAATTGCTAGTCCTCCACTTAGTTGCACTCCCCTCTTAGCAGCCTCAATGAGTTGTGGGACATTGGCATGGCAAGGGTTAAAGGCAGAATAAGTATTGATGATTCCAATGATTGGTCGCGATAGAGCATCTTCGCTATAACCGAGGGCCTTGATAAATACTTTTCGAAGGAAGAGTGAAAAGTGGGGATCCCCATAGTTGGCAAGACCTTGCTTGAGACCTGTAGTTGCTGTTATGGGCTTCGAAAGGTCATAGTCCTCTTGTGGAGAGGATCCTGTCGCTTCTGCCATGGCTACAATTTCTATAGCACTCGAAGCAATGATTTATGTATAACTTCAACAAGATACCTCATATCAGAGTTGAGATTAATGAATGGTGAATTAGCCCCGCCAATGACATCTTATGCGATTACCATCCAAAGGTGGAGACCCCAGATCACCTGATGGTGCGGATAAGGTCCTCTCCGGGGCATGAAGCTAGATGTGTAGTGAGAATTGTATATGATAGAAATTTGGCTTATTAAAAATCGCGAGCAAGACAAAGACTGCACTGAAGCTTTCGAATGAGAGAATTCGAGACTTTGAGAACCGGAGCTTCATTGCTCCACATCTTGGCCAGCTTTTTCTCCACGCAAACACAGATCGAGATGTTGACTGGATTGGTGGGGTGTTTAGCTCGAGGGATACTGGATGTCGTAAGAGGATGGAGGATGCGCGATGCTGCGCTGAAGGGTGGACTGGCTACGGAGGAATATTTGGAGATCATGGCTGACGCGTGGGAGGAGGCGAGTTTGAGGATGATGCATGGAGAGGTTTTAATACAGAAAGACATTGCATCTGTCACTTAGTGCATCTCTCGCTTTGTTAAGATCTGAGCTTGAACTTGTTAAATATTATACTATAAACTACCGTTTTTGAAGTCATTTCACTTTTTTATCTACAAACGCCTCAACTAACAAGCTACTTATTATCCTCTCCTCATATCAACTCCCAAGTAAAACCTCTCGCTCATATTCATTTCTTTCTATCTTCTCCCCGCTCACACGAATCATCCATCACCCTCTGTTAATAGATAAAGCTTCTTTTCATAGAGCATTCAACAGGTAGAGAAGTTGGCATAGGAAAATAGATAGGGCTAGATTCTCGTCATTCCTTCACAAGTATTTCCCCCAAAATAGTCAGGTATCTCTGTTTCTTAGCGAGGTTTAATATAAGTAAGTCTTCTAGTATATCAAAGACCTCTCAACTAGAACTAGGCTGTACTTTTATAATACCACCATTGAAAAATGAATCTCGTGCTCCTTCGCGTATTGTAAATACCCCTGGAGATCTTTAACGCACTACAGTATGTTACCATAAGTCTGTACTCCTACCCTATTTTACACCAAAACTTATACCTAATACTTCAAAGGTTTATAGTAAAGAAGGGATAATTAATTAAAGTCTTTATACTATACTTGTTTATTCGATAGTTAAATATATTTTTCTATCTTTATATTAAAATTATAAGTAACTAGGATTAATTAATAGAGATTAGAAGTAGAGGAGTATAGAATTTACTATCCTAAACTATTTACTATTTCTTATAGTAGCTACTAGATATAATTAAAATCTAATATAGAAAAGTTTACTTTAAATACTTTAAATACTTTATATTTAAATTTTTAGGTATACTTATAGCCTAAGTTTAAGTAATATAAGTAGATATACTAGGAGTATTTTGGTATAAAATAGGGTAGGAGCACAGACTTATGGTAACCCACTGTATACGGGTTAACGTTAATAGTCCAAAATTCGAGCAAAGGAACTTCTCTTAGTATTCTCGACTTCACTGCTAAAATGATAGTTAGTAATTGGGGCAGTTTTGTCTGTTGCCGTTTAAACAACACAGTTCTTATCATTTCAAGTCATAGAATGCCGCAACCACGCAGCTTTCACCCTACATCATCCCACAGCACCATCTCCTCAAAGCGTACCATACCCGCCATTACTTAGTCCCGTACTCGCCTGATTGGTATAAATAACCCCTGACTCGCCCAAGGTCTGCACAGTGGCGACAGCGAACGCATCAACCTCATCCCGTGGCGACGCGCCTGCATTAGCGAGAACATAGGTATACGCATCAGCAGCGGAGAGTGAAGCCATGGTGGCGGAGTCGCTCGCCCAGGGCGCGTCCAGCACAACGGCGCTACCGACCTTGTTCTCCTGCGCGCCGTTCAAGACGCCGTCCTCGCTGGTATCCGCGTAGTTGCCCTTCGCATACACGCTCTGGCCTGCATTCACTTGGTAGTAGTAGTTGCTGACGCTGGTTGTACTGGGCCCAGAAATGAAATAGTTGTTGATAATATCATGGCTAAACACACCTGCGGTATTGGCGACGGTATAGGCGGCTTGGTAGTTGTACACTACGTTATTGATGTATTGCGAGTTGGCCTTGGAGAGCGGTTGGCGGTTGTGCGCGCTCACCCAGAGATTGCCGTAGTAGGTGGCCTGGTTACCTTCGATGTGTGCACCGAACTGTTGGCCGATGGGGAAGGCGATGATGGAGTTTGAAATTGTGATGTTGGTAACACCGACGCCATCGATGGAATCCCATTGCCCATATGCAACAGAGCAATGGTCCAGAATGACACTATCCACCAGTCAGTATCTACTTGTTCAATGGCTTTATATCACTTACTTCGTGGCACCGCCCATGTTGAAGGCGCTCTTCCCAGTGTCAGAGTCTAAGTTGCCTTGTCGCATTCGCAAGTCCATATATTCAGTCAGCCGCGTGCACTGTGTTCTTGCCAGAAGCCATAAGTGGACATCACATACTGCGGATGATGATGTTGCTCTTGTCACTTGCAGAGACTTCTGCAGCCATGATACCAATCCCAGGAGAAGGAGCGGTCTGTCCATTGATAGTGATGGAGGAAGAGAGGGACACCGCTGATTCCAAAACAATGTAGCCGCTGACATCGAAAACAATGTTACGATTAGAGCCGCTCACAGCATCTCGCTACTCATCAAAATTAGCTACTGCCCTGGTAACGATTTTGTACACAATCCTCTCTTATCTAGTATTGCTCGGAGTGAAAATAATTGTTCAGAAGCCGTGGGTCGAATTTGAAGCAAACGGGGCGGAGAATCACATCCGGAGGTCAGTCACTTACAAAAGAGCCAGTTCCAGAATCTGCGAGTGTTGTGACGTGGTACGTGGTCCCGCTGTTTCCTCCGGTTGCAATGGCACCGAATCCCACAGCTCCAGCGAACGCATTTTGCGCATCTGCACTAGAGAAGAGTGTGGCGGCCGCAGAGGCCAAAAGAAAGCGTGTGTTGAGGATCATAGCGATTCCCACAAATGCAACAATTGGGATAATCAAGGACAATAGCAGGATACTGATGCATCATTCACCAGCGATGAAATCCACGAGCAGTTATAATAGCAGATATCCATGATTATTCCGTCAAGAATATCCATCTGGGCAACTTTGCGTCATAGTATTCCGTAGAGTTTGGAATATATATGGTTCGAATTTCGCTCCAATTGGCTTGGCGTCTGTTAGCCTACAGGAGGGTCATTTTCACAGATTCCAGGGGGTTTCCCCAGCCATAAACAGGGATTGTAGATCCGACGGAGAATAAACATGTCTTCCCCCTTGCCCCTCCCCTCTTTTTTTTTGAGCTCTCACTCCAAGTAAGCCCACACTCTAGGTAGGTTGTCAGTCTCCGGGAAAGTCGTTGATCCAGGCCTGTAAGTTGTCTGTCTAAATAAATCGTTACCTATTTAGGCCCTGTTTAGTTGTGCTACATCTAGACGAATAAGCCTATTTAATAACTAAACCTAATTTACGTACTTTTTTTTTCATATATATCTGACTCTCTACTAAGTTAATATTTTATATTTTAAAAATTCTACTATAAGTTTCTCTATATTAAAAAAATTCTATGAATTATATCTATAACTACTGTAAGGTTATCCATTACCCTGTAGTATAGCTATGTAGCTTTGAAGGACTAAGCCACACTTCAAGGGTTAATAGAGGGACGTTGCAAACTATTAAGCGAACGTTCAAGTGGCTGCTATTGGCCCTTAGAAGTGTGGCTTTAACCTGCAAAGTCACATGGCTATACTACAGAGCATGGGATAAAAAGTGAATGACCTCCTCGTTCTTCCGTCCAGGTAATCCCTGTTTTTTTGCGGGGAATTTCTGCGGCAAAATGCAGCAGGATTAAGGGTCTCAGGCAAGATTGAGGCATCATGAGCAGCCGCACTACGCAGGCTTTGAAATGGGAGCAAAAGGCTGACAGTTGTGGGAAATCGGGGCAATCAGTGCTCCAAGATTACTCTATAATAGCAGTGTAGGCATCTCTGTTACGCTATGTAACCCTGATGATGTTAGAGTAAGCTTCTTGGGAGCCGACTTGGTCTCTCTGAATATAGCGGTTCAGAGTTGAAAACCAAATACTAAGTAGATTACCCAGGTACGATTGATCAACCCTAACATGTGACTGAGCAGAGGATGAGGCGAGCGCTAACTAACTGTATTAGAAGCACCCCAGGTTAATATTCGGCACAGAAGAAAATGGGGTCGGGAAAAGTTGACCCCAGCCCCTGACGCCGATCAACGGGCCTTCGCTCGCAACCTTCATCTCAACATCTTTCAACATTCCCGCGTCTTTATGACTCACTAATTAATAAAAAGCTATTACCAACCTCAAAGAAAAGGAAAGTAAAATCATTCACAGCTCTCTGAGGAGCTTTATTGGAAGAAGTATAAGTCAATACTGCCACGTCGCCAAACTTACCCCGCACATTTTACAATTAACCGACCTCAACCATGGCTGAATCTACCGTTCAAGAAACCCCAACAGAGAATGCCAAGCTCTATGTCAAGAGTGCAGATGCCAATTCCTTCGTTCAAGGCGTGCTGGAAGGTAACGGGGTGGCTCCAGCCAATGCGGCAATAATAGCATCCTGCCTCGTTCAAGCCGATCTCCGTGGAGTCGACACGCATGGGGTTAACCGAATTCCTTCGTACATGGCGAGAGTCCGGCAAGGAGTGTTGGACCCCAAAGCCGTACCAATACTGCAAAAGGTTACTCCCGTTGTTGGTCAGGTCGATGGGAAAAACGGGTTCGGATTTCTCACCGCTCACATGGGCATGGCAACAGCTATTGAGATGGCAAAAGAATTCGGAATCGGCATGGTTTCCGTGAAACATTCAAATCATTTCGGGATGAGCGCTTGGGTTGTACAACAGGCTCTTGACGCCGGTATGATGAGTCTGGTCTTCACCAACTCATCACCCGCTCTTCCGGTCTGGGGTGGGAAAGAAAAATTGATGGGGGTAAGCCCCATCGCTTGTGGAGCACCAGGTGGGGAAGGAAATGATTTCATCTTGGATATGGCGCCATCAATTGCAGCCAGAGGGAAGATTTACAAAGCATACAGAAGGGGAGAGAAAATCCCAGAAGACTGGGCACTTGATGCAGATGGAAATAGAACGGATGACCCAGCGAAGGCTCTGGAGGGAGTAATGCTACCAATGGGAGGCCCGAAGGGTTCTGCATTGTCGGTGATGATGGATGTATTCTCAGGTGTGCTCTCAGGGTCCGCTTTTGCAGGCCATGTCACAAATCCGTACGATCCATCGAAACCCGCTGATGTCGGCCATTTTCTCATCGCGATCAAGCCAGATTTGTTCATGAGTTTACAAGACTTCAAGGAGCGCATGCAGTACTTGTATGATCGGGTTGTTGGATCTGAAAAGATGGCAGGCGTTGAGCGAATCTACTTTCCAGGAGAGATTGAGCAGTTGACGCAGAAAGAAAGATTGGCAACCGGCATACCATACGTACAGGCAGAGGTAGATGCGCTGAACAAGGAAGCTGAGCTTGTTGGGAGTAAGAAGATTGAAATCTGTAGTTAGGGAAGCTTTCGTTAGTCAACATAATGCATTTGATAAAAAGTTACACAAGTACATCGATTCCTGGACCTTCAAGAACCTCCTTCGAGGACTTATTTTCTGCCTTGAAGATAGATTGGGAGTCATAGTACGCCCCACCGTAGGCAGTTATCATAGAGTAGGCGATCTTTATGAACCACAATTTTATAGGACGACTGCGCTCTGTCGAATACATTGCTTCTTGCACTGCAACGCAAAAATATTGGTTTTCTATCAGGCACGACTAATTTCAGTGATTCTACCCCACTTTTTTCAACTGCCAGTAGAGATTAACTTACTGGGCTAAACATAATTAGGTTGTAGGATGGTTCTGGTGGTTGATACCTAGTATGGTACCTCGCTTATTTTCAGCTGGTAAATTATTTACAACTTCTCTCTGTAGGTATGTTAAGTGCAGTTTCAAAGGGGTCAACGACATTATGTGCCTCCTCTGATCTAGCAGAGTTAGAATAACCACTCGTCGCGACCGGGCAATTCGTCAATTCTATAACTACTGTAGGCGTAATGGGCTTACTGTAGGTTTACTACAACAATAGAAAACACGAGAATCGGCAATAAGCCCCCTATTGAACCGTAGGACTTGCTTTATTCACACCCACGCTGCCGGAAAGTGAAAGTAAATTTGGTCGAAGTTGGGAGTGATGCTATCATTGCAGCCTTAAATGCAAGGCACGCAATAGAATAGACCAGAAGCTGACCCTCACGACATCTATCCGGGAACGACATTATTATTCCTTCAAGAACACCCCTCTCAAGAATGCCTCGAGGTAGACCCAAAACCGTTGTGGCGCCGTGCCGATACTGTAACAAGCAGTTTAAACGGCAGGAGCACTTGCTACGGCATGAGCGTACCCGTAAGACTAGACCTTGTACGGTAAGCATCCTTATAAATCCACTGACAACATAATTGGCAGACACGCATGAAAAGCCTTTTACCTGTGATTGCGGCCAGGGCTTCACTAGACAGTGAGTAGCTTTCTGTCATCGTGTTTCGGAGAGTATGTGCATAATTCTAATGCCTATACAGAGATCTTCTAACGCGTCACGTCAGATTATCGCATCCTTCATGCCCTGATATCTCACCACCTGGAGTAGAGGTTGTGCAGGTACCAACAATCTGCGATACTACCGACATAGGTGTCAGTGATCTGGATCTCTTTTGGGACCCCAACTTCATGACACAAGATCTGCTGCCAGCCACGCTTTTTGACACCCACTTTTCATCCACTGATGCGCCGCCAAACATCCAACCTCCACAAATAAGCAGCTTTTCTCAATTTAGTTCTCGTCTGCCCTCATTGAGTGATACCAATGATGACCTTGAGGATGGTGATCAAGCCGAGGACATTACCGATGCCAATGCTGTGCCGCCGTGGTCGATCACCGAGTCTGATTATGAAAGATTCTGTCTTGGGGTACAATATTATGCGGACGTACTTCCACCTCGATGCTCATTGCCGTCCAGGAATAACCTAATCCGGTATCTCGAAAAATATCTTAGATGTGTTCAAGAATTTCTTCCCTTTTTACACCCTGCAACATTTTCAGCTGAGCATAAGGACATCGAGCTATTGCTAGCAATGGCTGCTCTCGGATCGCTCTACACATATGAACACCCCAAGTCATATGAGCTATATTTCCTGGCTAAGGCAATCTTAATGGAGAAGATACGCCGTGAGGACCTTCAGTTGACATCAGACTTTCTATCTGGACAAAATGAATCAACTCACAGCAGGAGAAGCGATCTAGGAAGGATACAGGTTTTCATCTTGCTCATTTCTTTCGCATCGTGGGCAGACAAAAACGTCTTACCAGACGCCTTGTCCATGGGCAGTAAGTTAGCCATGTTAGTAAGGAAGAATGGAATCTCAGAATCGGATGAAATTCCACCGAACATTGACTGGTTATCGTGGGTCGCTGTTGAGGAAAGGCGAAGGACGTTATTTGCTGCATATGTGCTACTCAATATGCACAGTATTGCTTTCGGCATTCCTCCGCTAATCCTGAATCATGAAGTTGGTATTTTCTTGCCTAGTTATGGGGAAACATGGAAATCGAAGAATGCAACACAATGGCGCCAGGCCACTCTTCAAGTCGAACGTCAGTTCCAGGAAGGGCTCCGCTGTTTCTTCAATGGCTCCGGAATCCCGAAAGATGCAAGTGTATCTTCATTCTCCAATTATCTACTCATCCACGGCATACTTCAGCAGATATACATCGACCGCCATGGCTCTACGGGATTGCTGGGACTAGACATCGTCAAGTCTTTTGAAACCGCTCTCCACAATTGGCAATTATCCTGGGAACAAACATATGAATCCACTCTTGACCCACTCTCGCCCAAGGGACCATTCGGGCTTACCGCAGCTGCGCTGCTTCGTCTTACTTATATACGTTTGAATTCAGACCTCGGCCCGTGCCCAGGACTTCTCTCTGGGAATCTACAAAGTATAACGGGTAGAAGCTCCAGTTTAAACAGGTCACCGCATGTCGATAAAGCGGTCATTCACGCTGCACATGCTCTGAGCGTACCGGTACGACTCGGAGTCACGTTTATGGCTAGCACCAAGACATCTATCTGGAATATTGAGCATTCTCTGTGTAGTCTCGAATGTGCCTTGCTGCTCAAAGACTGGCTTGAGATGATTTCGATGACCATGAGATCTTGCGGTACTGAAGAGCTGCGTAAGGCCGAGAGAAAGCTTTTGGGAATCATCACTGGGATCATCAAAGAGACAAGCTTTGCCGAGACACTGGATATTTTGGAAGACAAAGCATCCCAATTACAACGAATGGCTACGACAGTGGTCAAACTATGGGCTCAAATTTTTCAAGGCATTCATGTTCTTGAGATTGATAATGTCATTGGAGCTGGTCTACGACTTCTAGCAGATTCTAGTCCAAATTGATACAAACTTTACCAATGTGCTCGCCGGATGCGACATATTTCAGAGCCGCAATAATCTCATCCCGATCGAAGCCAAATGTTTTGTCTACAGGCATCAGAAGTTCACGACTTCCCATGAATCTAACTGCCTCTTCGAGTTGCTGCTTCGACCCACCCATGACCCCACGCACAACGCAGGCTTTGACTAGTGTTGACATGGTCACATCAGGCATCTTGTCTTGAGAGACAGATGTCAAGAATCCAATCAAAGAAACGATCCCTCCGTACGCGACTGACTTAAGACTCTGTTCAATCGTCCCTACACCACTGACCTCAATGATGTGGTTTACGCCTTGGCCGTTAGTGACACGCTGCACCTCAGCAGCCCAGTTGGGATGGGTTTTGTAGTTGATCGTGTAGTCAGCACCGAATTTGGATTTTACATATTCGAGCTTATCATCGCTGGATGACGTGATGATGGTGGTTGCACCAGCAGCTTTGGCAAAGATGAGTGCCGTCAGAGAAACTCCCCCAGTCCCTATTGATGGTAAGTTGAAGCTTATTTTACGGTGAATATAATCATACCTACCAAGAAGGAGCACCGTGTCACCTGGCTTTAGCGGTATATTACCATAAAAAGCATTCCACACTGTCGAGCCAGTACATACCATAGCAGCCCATTGTGTGAAGCTATGAGACGACTTAGGTAGCTTGACGATGGCATGTGCCGGCAGCGCGATATATTCTCTAAGCATGCCGTCTCTAGGCCCACCTATAAATCAGAAACTCAGGGTTAGTTTACTTGTTCTAGATACTGACAAGAGTAACTCAAACATGATTTAGTAGCAATGAGTAAATATAACCTAGAAGAGGCAAATTTACTTCGAGGAACTTGAGACTTACCGAAAGTGTCCGAGGCGTCCTTGAAAGGGCCGTAGAGAAATGATGGATTGAGCGGTGCAATAACGGGGTCGCCAACGGAAAACCCATAGACAAGAGCGCCCACTTGTACAATCTCACCGGCCATGTCTGAGCAAGGAATGACTTGATCTTTTACCTGAAGCGGGTATGTAGAGGTCGCGATGGCAACGTCTCGATAGTTTAATGCGACGCTGCGCACTCTGACAAGGACTTCGTATTTGTCGATGCTGGGAATCGGTTCTTTAAATGCTTGGAGCCCATCGAAGCCGTCTCTTGAAGTAAGGCGGAACACGGTTTGGGAAGACATCTTGGGTGGTGGTGAGATGAAAGTCTGAGTTGAAGAAAAATTGCAAATGATGTTGATGCACTTTTTCGATCTTATGATTGGGCTTTAGAATTGGGAGGTCTTGCTTGAGGAACGGACGGAGAGGGGCACGACGTCCATTATATATCGTTTCCTCCTTGACAAGTGGCAGTGGTGGACAATTGGAGTCGGTATTGGAGTAACACACTTGCTTTAGAAATTGCTAATAATTGGAGAAGTTAATTGCGGTTTGTCATCTTAATGTAAGAGATATCCCATTATAAATTGTAGTAGATGAACCCCATTTGGGGTAGTTTTGGGGTAGAAATAACTTTTCGTCCTAAGATATGGAGTGAATAAGCGATCCCCTATTCCCGATCGAGTTACGAAGAACTGAGTGGAACTCCACTTGGACAACACCAATATTAGAGTCAACATTGAAGTTATTCTGGTCGAGTGCGGAATAAGCATCAATATCAGCAATACGGTGGCAGCCCATGATATGGTAGCTATAGAAATTATGGAAAAAGATTCACTTTCAAATATTCGCTTTTGAAATTACGTCTGGTAAGCACATCGCAAAAGTCTTTGTGTAACCGTATTCATTCATATTGCTTTTATGGTCCTAACTAAGTTCCAAATTTTATTGGTGCCATAGCCAGTCGGATCTTTAGGCAGGACGGTGTTGAGCAGATGTCACATCCTCAGCGTGCTCGGCGTGTTCAAGTTCAGCAACATAAGCCGTCTTCTCGGGATCACCCAAAGCCAAAGCCTCAGCAACACTTCCCTTTCCTTGCGTAAGTTCCGCACCCTTCCGGCCAATAATGGTCCAGGGCAAATTAAACATCTCATCCATACCCTCCAAGGACTTACCAGCCGTCTCGGGCAAGAAGAACCATGTAAATCCAAGACCCAGGAGGGTTACCACGGCGAAGAACCAGAAAGTTCCTTGTGGCTTTAATGAATCGTCGAGAAGCATTAGAGGCACGGCTTTGGAGTTGCCGTATTGGTTGACGAAGTGGAAGGTCATTATCATCGATGTACCAAGAGATCGTACACGCAAGGGGAAAATCTCCGCTCCAATTAGATATTGGATGGAGTTCCAACCAAGCGCCCAGCCAACACCACTAAAGTAAATCATGACAATTGCCCCAGTCCCTGCGTGCTTTGCCATGGTAGATGGAGCCTTGCCATTGGTGATTGATGGAACCGCTGTAAGGTAGATGGCGACATAGAGCATTGAGATGAACTGAAGAATGATACCGGTCGAAAGAGAACGCTTTCGACCGAGGAAGTCCACCAGGAAGAAGGCGCAGATGATAGCCGAGACGAATTTTACAACACCAAAGATAGCGGTTGCAAAGAGCTTTTCAGATTGGCCAGTTGTACCAAGGAGTGCAAAGAATTGAGGCGCATAAATAGTAATTGAGTTACCACCACTCCATTCTGTAGACTTGTTAGCAAGTATGTAATACAAATTTTGACTAACTCCCACTACTTACGGCCAAGAAGTTGGCACATGAGTCCAAGCATGATGCGATATCGATTTGCTGGGAGCAAGAATAGCTCTTTCAATGGCCCAAGAAAACCCGACCCAAGAGTAGCTTCACGTTCGCGTTCCAGTTGATCGTCAATATCGATAAGCTCGGCTCGGACATATGGATGTTCAACAGGAAGGCCACGCAATTTAGACATATTCGCGCCTGCTTGCTCTCGTCGGCCAACTTTAGCCAACCATCTTGGAGATTCCAAAGCAAAAATGGACATAACAAGGATAATTCCGGCAAATATGATATGAAGTATTGTGGCGTCAATCCATTGGTTTGCACTCTTGTCGGAGATATGGAGAGATGTCCCCCAGTTTGCGAAATAACCGAGCATGATTCCCAAATATACTGCGCCACTGAAGATACAGATGCAAAGACCTCGGATGCTTCTGGGAGCAACCTCCGCTAGGTATCTATGTCCTCATTTAGCGACGATATGTAGGAGACAGTGGATAATGCTTACGCAGGTGCAACAACAGTTGTCTGGCCAATACCCAAGCCCATAACAAATCTCCCAGCAAGAATTTGTCCATAGTTTCCAGCTGCTGTTATGTAGACGATTACACCGATAATCCAGATTGTGCACAATTGGCGTGTGGCCCAGATACGGCCTGTCTTGTTGTAAGCGAAGAATTATTTTTGAAGGTCAAACCACATACCAATTTTGTCGCAAGCCACGAAAGCGATCAGTGCTCCTGCCACACTCCCAATCTGTACCATAGCAGTGATATTTCCCTTCCTATCTGCAAGTTCAGTGGCGGAGAAATGGCTAGTATCCAGGTCATATTCTGAAACGATGTCAGTGATAGGCAACGGGCAGAAAAAGAGTAGACTTACCCGAGATGAAGCTCTTCTGATTAATGGTTGTCGAAATAAGACCTTCGTCAAGACCTCTTGCTGCGCCCATAAGTCCAAAGCAGACAACACTAAAAATGAGCCTCCAATTGAAGGCTTCACGAGGCGTATCTGCCAAAGCAGCCTTGAACATGCCAGGGCCAACCGGAGTACCTCCACCCATTGTGTTCTTGTTTCTTAGATATTGAGATAATATTGCAAAAAAAACTTTAAAAAAATTGCAAATGTGGATCTGAGGCCCCGTTATCTCAAAAGAAAACCACAAGTGAGAAAGTGAGGAAGCTTCTTAGAACAAGAAGATTAGAGACATGAGGGAAAGCCATTTATGAGAGAAAATTTTAATGCGTGATAGTAGTCAGCCGATGCCTCACTCCTGGACCCTGTCTTCCTGTATCCAACTCATTTAGATTACTTCTGAGTGGTTGCTCGCTGTTCTCAACGCCTTAGCTTCTGAGATAGTGGACAAGACGCCTCGTGTACTCCTCCACACCCCGCGCTTGTCATCCACGCTTGTGGGGAATTTTCCGGGGATACCAGCCAAGAAAGGCAAACCGTCGGAATGGAATCACATTCCTGGTATAGCGAGAGGTCTCGGCGTCTTGGCGCTTACTTAGCACGAAGAAAGCCCGGTGGGGAATCCATAACCATATGGAGCTCTGTACACCACTTATGGATTGTGGGGTCCGTTTTCCAACAGCTTGGACGAGGATATGCCACTTTACAAGGCTACTGTGCCGTTGAGCGTCACTGAAAGTTTCCCTTTGGATGCTGCCGGCTAATTTGTGTAAGTTGTGGCTGATGCAAAAGGCGGTAACAGGAAGTTGACTTTGAGGGGATAAGTATGAATCCGCGAAACGGTATTTGACGGCTACTGAAACGGCAGTGGACGACTAAAGCAAGCATTTGTTGGGAGGGAGACCCATGGAAATACAAACTCGTAAAAGAAACTTGGGACCTGAAGAAAGATGAGGCCGGGAAGATAGCATCGATTTGTGTCTTTGTATACAGCGAGGGGGGGTAGCCGAGCTTTTGACGTGGACTTAGGACAAAGCTTAACACAGAGAAGCGTCAAGACAAGAGTTACCACCAAGAGATCATGGCGAAAAACAAGACTTGGAAATCAGAGGGCGCATATAAGCGTTGAGCTAGCGATTGCCGGCCCGGCCATCGGAGACAAGTGACTGTCTTATTCGCCAGGATACCTCATACCGCCACAAGTAGGATTCATCCTCATCACTCGGCTGCTTCCCAATGCCAAGATAGCAAGGACAGTACAACCTTCACCTCGAAAAGCACTACTACATTGTTTCTTTTATCCCATCACAATCCTGTGCAGTAGAACCCCAATTTTGAACAAATGTTCATGCAAAGTATCAATCCTGCATAAAAGTCTCAAAAGCCCTCCCTTTTTGGTGTCCATAAGATTCGATCAGTGTAGATAACAATATAACGATATATTATATCGATTGCGATAATCGTAGTACGATATTAGAATTCCTATATTATTATAATATTATAGTAATATGATATAATAATAGGTTTCCCTATATTGTGATACATCGTTATATTGTGATATTGTTTACTAGTATTAGTAATACCTTATACTAGACTTCTAACTAGCCTCATGCCCTAGAATAGTCCGGGAAATAGTTATTCTATTCCTTAACTTAACGATATGGCTTTCGAAGATGTCTTTAAAATAATCTTCGAATTAAAACAATGTTATAAAATACACTACTGACTTAGAGAATATAGAGGTTAAGGATAGGGATATAGATAGGGAGCTAGAGTTGCTTAGAATTATATAATAATGTTTATATTAACAATATATTGATAGTAATATGATATCAAAGTGGCTAATATCGTATTGTTCGTATTGTTAACTACACTGAATTCAATCATGTTGAATAATACACCGTTGCTGAATCCGCTTCATAGCTAGTTGTTCATGTCTAGAATCTCCAGTTCCTTTGTCCTTGCCTACGATGATACCCACGGAAATCGGAATTCCTCTCCAGATAGAAAGGCAATGCGACATTCCTTGTTGGATATACTACGAGTAACAAGCCCATCGTCACCACCGAATTCAGACAATAATATCCTCAAATTGTCGGGTTCTTTATTTAATATAACAACGGACTGCATGCAGTTCCGCAAACTTGACATGTTTCAAGAATTCCATTCCTCAAGAGCCCGAAAAAGTGTTATCTCCTTCCCAATTTACAACCAATTCTCCGGTTCTGATAACCAGAACTTGAACAGTCTGAAATTGACAAGATAGATCCGAGAATATCGAAGAAAGCTGGATCTCGTGAGATATATCGAAACATCTTAAAAAGGTTCCAGGTAGTAAGAGGACGTTATGGGCAGGACTGAAGAAGATTGCCGTTTCGAACTAAAAGATGCTGATAGAGAGGCTTCTGAGCGTAAAGGTACGAGCTTTCGTGTAGACGTGGTGAATAGGAGGGAGGCCAGCTCGAATTATGGTTCCTTGAAGGCTACTAAACGGCATATATTCCACCTCGATAAGGCGGTTCGGGGTTGCGTATGACCATATTAGTAACTGTAGTTCATCGGGTAGTTCACTGAAGCGTGGAAATATTGAAGCGACTTGGATATTTTTGTTTTGCGTAGGGGTGGAGTTGTGAATTGATCTGTCCATACTTGAATGCGATGTTGGTTTGGTTTGGTATGCGGATTTTTTGATATCTGAGGCTCTGGCCAGTTGCTTGTATATGTTACACTTACTCAATACCGGAGTTTCAAGCTTGCCTTATACTACTATTTGGTTCCTAAAATATTCCCTTCTACTCTGTATCTTCCTCGTCAATTTTCTCAATTCAAAGACAAATATCTTGTCTAGAGAATACTTCTACGTTCAAGCATCTGCACCATAAGTGATCATTTTTAGGTTGAGGGCTTTCATAGTTAGCATTTGGCTTTGTAGATTCTGCATTGCTACATCCTTCCCAGTAACTCTATTAGGTCGGAGTCTTTCGCATAGAACGCCTTGGAGAATACCATTCTTGATACCACGAGGAGTACAGAAAATCTAGAAGGAGTCTATAATGAAGCGATTATTCAATACCGCCNCCCCCCCCCCAACGACAACAAAACGACAACAACGACAAAAAAAAAAAAAGCAAAAGTATTTGTGCCGTTACCTTTATTATCTGCTGACTTACCAAAGAGTATAAGTCCTTTTCTCCTCTCTACTTATTGCATTACTATTTTCAAGGAAAGATCCCCTCTTAATTAGCCAAGAATGCTACAGCCTTACCAGAAATCGAGGGAAGTGTGGACATACCAGTAGAGGAATATAGAAAAACTAAAAGCCGCGTGATTTGCAATAGATTGCTCTAGGCCATCTTGGAGGCATGTCTTCTAGGTGGTACCAGCCTTTCTTCTGTACATATCGGCTTTGGAATGAGACTTCGCCTTTGCGGTATACAAGCGAGTAACTTAAGTTGATTTAGATTGTGAATAGAAATTAGGACTAAGAGACAAGTCCGTCCAATTCCCCTATATCCCCTTACTATACTGATCACAATGAAAAGAAATATCTAGGATCCGAAATTATAAATCATGTTAAACTTGGGTATGGCCTGATGCTCCAAAGTCCTAACCTAGCTTTGAAGGAAGTCAACAGCTCGACGACTAACATTGCGTGAGTAAGTCAACAAAGACCCCAGAAGTGGAACCGTATTCATATCCAATAGAGTTCACTGAAGAATGCTGGGATCTGCTGCACATTTCCCAATTCATGTCTCTGGCGTGGAGCTGCTTGCGTAAGACTTCACCAGTTTCTTCAATATACTAATGTCATTACATTTATGAAAATGTGAAAATGAACGCAAAAACATTTAAGATCTAACAACTACTTTCCCAACCTCTGTGCGGATTTTAATATGGAGGTCAAGAAGGTCACCCCCAACCCCACACTTCCGTTTTCGCTTCTTTTTGACTTCACTTCCCCAGTATTTTCAACAAACCAGTCGGATGCCTTTCCAAACTCTAACTCTAACTGCTTGCATTGTGCCACTTTGCCTTCTACGTCTGTTGCTGGGGCAACATCAGGAATATTTGCGTGGAGTGGACCGTTTTGTAGAAAATATAAGATGTTGAGGCATCCTGCATCTCATCTGCATCTCATCCACAGCGAGTGAACAAGGGTCTTCGGTCCGGCGCTACCACACAATTCAACAACCTCCTCAACAAACACCAATCAGACGCCAAAAATATCAAGAAACCGAAGATTATAAATACCTCCGCTTTTACACACCACGTTCAAAATCAATGCCCTATTTCGCCTTCGAAAAATGGATCATGAATCCCAAGTCCAACGTCAAAGCCGAAACCTCCTCATCACCAAAACGACAGATTTCATGGAGTTCAGCAAGCTCTCCCCCAGAGAGGCCAAAGAGTTGGACAGGGAGATCGAACTCTTTTCCCACTTTTGGAAGCTTCCGTTTAGTATCGAAGAGACTTCCGATTCCGAACTTTTCGGGATCGAACAAGAGCGTTCGTTGAAGTGTTATTTATGAGGAATGTGAGGACGAGAGAAGAGGTGGAGCGAACGAGGGGAGAACGTGTGCGCTGAGAGAAGGACAAGGTTTTGGAAACAGAAGACAGAGAAGACAGGGTCGCTGTAGGAGGAAATCGGCAACCTGGCGATAAAAGAGACATGGTAGCGGGGATTTGGTTTGGCGTTGGCGGTATCAAAATGTATTTGGCGTTGTGGTTGTGTTGTTAGTGGGTATGGCCCAACGGGAGGTATGTCAGGGCTCATTGTCCTGCTTGAGTCAAACTGGGGCCTTTCGAAGCATCATCAATGAAATAGGAGGGGGTTCTGAGTATGTGTAAATCTTAATATTTTGCTCAACGAGGTCAACACAACATCATTTGGGTTTCAACTCACAAATCCTGTCGTTTGTATCGTCGGCCGTGAATTGCTTACTGCTGCCAACCGCAAAATCAACATCGATTTTCATAATTCATACATAGATACATGACCTTAACCTCCCCCTTTACTTCAATCTCTTCTCAACAGTCTTCCAGTTGATGACATCCCAAACTGCATTGAAGTATTCGGCCTTTCGGTTCTGGTATTGCAAGTAGTAGGCATGCTCCCAAGCATCAATGCCAAGGAGAGGAGTGAACTTTCCAACGACAGGGTCCTGGTTTGCGTATGTCTTAATGCCGACTTGTCCAGTCTCGTTGTCCTTGACGAGCCATGCCCATCCACTACCCTGAATACCGGCGAGAGCTGCGTTGAACTTGCCCTTGAAGGAATCGAAGGAATCGTAGCTTGTCTCGATAGCGGTCTGCAGCCTAATTAGCGAAAGGCCTTCTGGAAAGTGGTGCTTATGTGTACCTTCAATTGCCCAGCAGGCTCTCCACCACCTCCCTGCTTGCTTGGGGCCAAGTTCTCCCAGAACAGAGAGTGATTGATATGACCGCCGCCATGGAAGTTAATCAATGGTTGCAAGGCAATTTGGGCAGCAATGTCTCCCTTGTCCTCTGCGGTAGCGAGTTGCTCACTGGCAGCATTGAAGCTGTTCACGTAGGTTTGATGGTGGTTCTTGTGGTGGAGCTCCATGATCTTGCCGGAGATGGCAGGCTCGAGGGCACCATAATCATCTGGTTGACATTAGCTATGGATGGTTCTCCAAGAATGAGCAGCGCAACTTACATGGAAGATCTGGCAGGGTGGCCTTGCCGCGCACGAAGCTGGTTGCCGCTGCAGAGGCAGCTCTTTTGGAAGCTCCGGATCGAAGAGCCGAGCGGGCTGTTGCGCTGGTACGGAGGAGCGTTGCAGACATGATTGCGTACACACAATATCGCCAATTGAATCAGAATTACAGTTTGTAGTTGCGTTGGGGTGTAGGAATTGAATATCAGAGTCCGTTGCTGGAGTTGTAAGAAGCTGGTGGAAGAGGTGTGATGAAGTATGAAGAAATGGAAGGGTTCGGCAACAAACGTCATGTCCTTTAGCGAAGAAGGAAACCGAAGCTGTTGATCACCGCACCGCCTAGGAGCAAACATCCACTAACCCATCGCGTCAAGGTAGTTACCAGAAGTCGCGTCAACCACCAAACCATAAATCAATCAATCAATCAATCAATCAATCATCAATCAGCCAAGCAACTACGGCTTTGTGCAATTTTCATAGCATTACGTAGCTACAACGGCACTGTCAATAAGGTCGAGTCCCGATGTCCTACTACGATCTTGACGCGATCCTCACCGATGCCCAGGTAAACGGCTAGCCCCTCCCCCTCCATAGTATCCAATTGACAACCACCAGAAAGTCCCTTGCACATTTGAACTTGATGTCCCCAACCTTGGCTACCTCGATAATAATGCAGGAACGTCTCTCAAGTCCGGAACGCGTGTTGAACTTCCCCTCTGGCTCTCCGAAATGCTCGCCGTCTCCGCAGCTACGACGTCGAAACCCCTCGTAACCCTCGATCTTCCCCAGGCACTGTCTCCACGAGTAATGAACGCTCTGAAAGCCGACCCCAAATCAGTGGATTTGCGCGCACTGGCACAGCATTTCTATGGGCTGGGCAGTCGCATTCTGGAGCTGTTCGAGGAAGAGGAGATGTGCGATATTTTGATGAAGAGCTTCAGGATGCGCGCGGCCGAGATCAGTGATCATGCTAGTAACGCGGGGGCTGGCTCGAGAGGTGGTGGGGGAGGAGGTGTTGGAGGAGAGGGCGTCGAATTTCTGAGGGGCCTGGATGAGATGGAGAGAGCACTATTCAGAGCTTCACACGATAGTTCAAAGGCTATGAAGATGTGGATGGGCGAGATGAAGAAGAATTAAGCACGAACAGGCATTGTTTGGAGTCTTGGCAGGTTACGGACTGCATTGGTCGGGATGTACGACCACCAACGAATACCATCAGCTTTTTGCAGTCTGCTGCAGGCAACTTTACGATGGGCGAATCCATGGTGCCTGTACTCATTCTACAAGGCGAAGCATATTTGCATTATCTTGTCTAGCAGCTCCAACGATCGTCAACCAGTCACAAAAGGTTCGCGAAGCCCGCAAACTAGAAATTGCGCCGCCAACTGCGACTTGATCAAGAGTTGTACCTGAAATCCACACGTCCACCTCTTCTCGGGCCCTTGGAATGGGGCTTGCAATTTTCAAGGGGAGCATATTTATGCTTGTCACGCTACAGTGCTGCAGCAAGGCTATTACGGTAGTAAGAGCGCTTGACAGGTGAAACTTCTTCCAAGGCTCGTACTCCAATGGACCGATGTCTTTCTTGGTGATAGGAGGAAGGCACGTAGTTATAGCCATTGCTGGCTAGGCGGACGCTGTAATCGTACAGACCTCCGTCGGACAATATTTTCACGGATAATAACCTTTGCAGTGTCTTGAGTTCCCAGGACATAGTCGCCTTCTGCTCCGCCAGCGGTTCTGCCCAGAACTTGGACAAACATGAGCAGTGAGAAGTCAGCCTCCTGCGTTTTCAGATGCGTAGGATTTCACGTATTTTGCGCTATACCAACATCAACTGTGTCACTTTTCCTTTGGCTGGTGTTTTGTGTCTCCCAGAGACTGAGACAAAAAGAGAACAACTGGTTGGTATTGTACGTATATAAACAATATCGCCACTCGATGGAGGAATATTCATCCGTCTCTAGATCGTTGTCGATCAATTCTTGTGCATTGTTGTCTCGATTCATAATCGTTCGTGTGCTCTTGAATCCTTCGAGTATGTGGCAGATTTTGTTTTTTATTATATAATGTTTCCTAGGGCTTATAGCCGTTCTTTACTACCTGCAATGGATAACCCGGAGAAGTGTCTTGGGCCTCGACTCGATGCTGAGAGTTATCAGATTCAAGGGCGCTCTGAGGTTCTGACTATCGTATAGGGAGCAAGTCTCCATCGTTTCAACACTGCTAATGAATACAACCTTAAGATTCCGTCGCAATGTTGACTGCACCGTACCCGTGGAATCCGCGATTAGATGGTTCTTTTGAAGAACGGCAGGTGACGAACAGTAATGTACGAGCGAGAAAGTCCAGATTCACCAGATGCTACCCCAAGCCGGCTGTAGCCATCAATTGTCTGATCTTTCCCCAGTTATTCTCGACCCCCCTTTGCTGTCGATAGTTCCAGAGCACTGTTTAGACTCACGAGCGCCTACCAGATCAACCATCTGATTCGCTCGGCCTGCGGCAAATTGTCAAGTGGACTCGTATAAAAGGGTATATAAGGGTATATATGGGTATATATGGGTATGCGTGCACCTTTTGTCATCATCTCACACATGATTTGCCTTTTTTACGTCTCATCGCACGTTTTGCTGCATTCCATAGGATCAAAGAACCGCCTGTGCCGTTCCTTGGCCTTTGAGCTCAACAACCGGTGCCGTTCCGCTAACATCCGTAAGCGAACATGGAAACGGTGGCCAGCGAGTACGACAGTATGACACTTCTAGAGCTTCCATTTTACTCAAAAGGGTCATATCAGACCTCTTTTCCTCATCCACCTGTCGGGCAATACTCCGTGCTCCATACTTAGCAATATGTTGTCAAGTCGAAATTTCGAGTCTGTCCTGGATCAACTGCTTGCGTTCTTGGAAAACGAGCAACTTCAAGACCAAGGAGCACACTTACACAACCAAAACTCAGATCTTGAAACGTGGGACAAGCTAAAGCTATTGAAGGGTCTTCTTTGCGTGCGATCTTCACAGAAAGAACTTCCCAGCAGCATTCTGGACGACATCGAACTCATCTTACAGCACGATTTAACACATCACGTGCTCACACCCTCGTCGTCGATTCCAATCGCTCGTATATACCCTTCCAATCCCCTCGCATCGTCGGCAGATCAAGTCCGCTTTCATGTATGGAAAGGAGATATTACCAAGTTGACCGAGGCGACCGCCATTGTCAATGCCGCCAACTCACAGCTACTCGGTTGCTTCCAACCTCAGCATCTCTGTATCGACAATGCCATCCATGCAGCAGCTGGCCCACGCTTACGGTCTGAATGTCTACGGATCATGCTTGACCAGGGACATCCTGAGCCTACTGGACACGCAAAAGTCACTTCAGGCTACTGTCTCCCAGCTGAATTCATCATTCATACCGTTGGTCCGCAGCTAGCTCGTGGTCAAACACCCTCGGCAACTGATCGTAAATACCTATCTCGATGCTATAGACGGTGCTTGGCAGAGGCTGAGAAGCTGCCATGTTTGAGCGATGGTCGGAAGGTCCTGGCCTTTTGCTGTATTTCGACTGGTTTATTTGCCTTCCCTGGAGATCTCGCGGCAAAGATTGCAACCAAAGCAGTCTTCGGGTGGCTAAAAGAGAACCCGTCTACAACCATAAGCGACATCATATTCAACGTATTCACCGATACAGACTTCGATTACTATTCCGATATCCTTCACTCACCAAGTCTTCCTCGAGATCTCAAGCAGTCATTCATTCAGCTGGAGGGAGATAGTCTTGGAACTGCCGTGGCATGGTTAAAACAAGCAGACTCGCTCATAATATCTGCTGGTGCCGGTCTCTCTGCGTCGGACGGTCTTGACTATACCTCGCCACAACTCTTCCGAGCTCATTTTCCAGCTTTCCTAAAACTTGGACTTCGCCGGTTGTACGATGTATTCGGATATCGAGACTGGCCATCCCTTGAGACGGAATGGGGCTACTACTTTACCCATCTTGCTATGGTTCGAGACTGGCCAGCGTCTAAAGTATATGCTTCTTTACTGAAGCTCACTAAGACATTTGGTGATCAACACCACGTGAGAACTTCGAATGCTGATGGGCTGTTCATTGCAAATGGGTTCGAGGAGATGAACATGTCGACTCCTCAGGGGCAATATAAGGTCCTACAGTGCTTCAAAAAGTGCCGCCCCGACGCGACATTCCCATCTCGTCCATATTTGGATGCAGCGCTCCCTCATATCGACCGCAGGACGCAGATTCTCGCCGATTCCACCAAAGTTCCCTTGTGTCAATACTGTGGGGGTCGCATGGTAATCTGTGTTCGAGGAGGAAACTACTTTAACGAACAGCCCTTTGCCGCTGGAGAGCAACGTTGGAAAGAATTTTTAGCTGAAAACATTGTGGATTCCAAAAGCACAGTTATTCTCGAGTTGGGTGTTGGTCTTTCAACAGCTGGAGTTCTTAGGTGGCCTAACGAGGACATTATCCAGAGATATGATGGCAGGGTGAAGCTGATAAGAATTGGCATTGGGCCTGCAGGCTCCGTTCCTTGGGACCTCGAGAGTGAAGGGAATGCAATTGGGGTGGTCGGAAATATTGCAGATGTAATTCTTAATTTGGTGTTGAGCAGGCCTTGACAGAATGAAACTAATTCTACCGTGGCACTGCTAGTCAGTGAAGTCGAGGCCGGTGGTCTTCTGCATAAAAATGCTCATTTTGTCTAATTACGACCGACAAGTATCATTCGATGGTTTTCTACTCGGGTTTCCCTCGTGGCCACCCTATTAATATTACATTTTCTCTGTTCGTTTTTGTAGTACAACATTGCCCGTTGGCTGGCTCTACTCATTCCATTGCCTGTACTTTCTACACAGTATTTGCAGTGCCCGAAGATCAAGTGGCGGGTACTACCTTGCCTAGCTCCTATCATATATCACTACGTGGCAGCAAGGCTAGCAGCCTTCTACTCAACCTCAGCTGAATTATTTTGTTGGAGCATGAATAGCTATTCCCCTTCGTTATTGGATGGTGAATTCGAGTGTTACCATGTAGCGAATGAACCTACAGCAGCAACATGACCTTACGCAAGCTTTCAGTTTTGAAGGCGTTCTAGAAAGCTCTCCATTAGTGAGGAATGCACACATGACTACTCACAGCCTCAAAGTTGTATGCAGAGGCTACTAATTGCAAATAATTAAGCCTCTTTACCATTTTAAGCCCGTCCTAGTCGCCAGGTTTCCACGATTTTTCTTTTCAATGGCCGACAAGCATATTGCTTGCAAGCACTCCCCGGCTGATCTTGCCTACTGTATCAGACTCACCGAGTATCACGGAGCCATAACCACCAAACAAGATCAATTGTGTGTCGCACATGTGTTGCGATGCAATGCTTCCGCCGAAGGATTTCCAGATTCACCCGCAGTTCTGCCAGTTCAGCCCCCAGCCAAACTTGAAAAGGCTTACCTATTTACTCGGTGAAGTCCTCGGTTTTATTCTTCGCAGCTAGCCACCACCCTACCTTTGTCCAGTCTTTTGTTTCATTAGACAAAACACTGAGGCTCGCTTATTCTATCACGCGCGCTCTCCATTACATCTAAATGATGACCAGATTCGTCTAATAACCCTGCTCCCGGGTCTCCCGAGCACACCAATTAGATGCACCCTAAACAATTTCTCCTTGGGTGCCTTCTTATGATGCACTATCATATACCTAGGGCGGACCGCCAATAGTGCTTATCGAAATAGATGGGCACCCTTTCAAAATCATAGAGAACCTCAACTCTGCGCTTTAGCGTCTGCGCAAACAAGAAAAGGAACGTTCGATGTGGATTGATGCTGTCTGCTTATATGTTGATCGACTTGCCTTAGGCAAAACGGTATAGTATAGCCTGAGAAGCTGAGGTAACATGATTCTAAAACCATCGATGCATTTCCCCATTCGTGACTGTAGCCTAATTTTTGTTAAATCAGGTTCGCCGTCCCAGCAAAGCAAAATACCTTGGTTCAGAAAAGACATCGCTAGTCCCAGATTTGGGACAATAGGCGGCTATTTCTAAATTTCTTTTTTAAGCGTATTCCAGGGAATTATCTTCTTCAACATGACCGATTCATATGGAAGTTGCAGTTTCTACCAATACAGTCCGCTGCCATCTGAAAGGTTTATCAGACTTCTGGAACTTTACCCTGGGCACGCAAGCGACAATATTGACTGCACTTTGCGTCAAACCGAATTGGAGAATGCCCCAAAATACGAGGCAATATCATATGTGTGGGGCGATTCCGCAAACAAGATCAATGTGCTCTGTAACGGCAAGATCATTATGGCCACACAAAACCTCAGAGATGCGTTGCTCCGAATGAGGCTCAAGGACAGATCACGAATTATTTGGGCTGATACGATATGCATCAATCAGAACGATGACGTGGAGAAGGGATCGCAAGTCAAACTAATGGAGACAATCTACGGAAATGCGACCAGAGTATGCGTCTGGCTGGGATGCGCAACCGCACAGATGCAGCCGGCCTTTGAATTCATAGACGAGATAGCCAGCCATGCGAGCCCTAAAAGCACTCCTACGTCCTCACACCTCGACGAGACTGAGCGTTTCTTTGACGTTGTAAACTTCATCAACAGAACCGAGCTCCCAGACCCTACTTCGGAATGTTGGTCGGCACTTGGTATTTTCTTCTCTGCGGCCTGGTTCACTAGACTTTGGGTTGTTCAGGAAGTATATAATCATACCTGTACGGTCTTCTGCGGCGAATATGAGGTACGATGGAAGGACGTCGTCCTGGTTGCGAAATTGCTCTGGGAAATGACTGACGACCCCTCAAGTGCATATCATTTTCACACAGAGTATTCCATTTCGGTGCTACAGATTTACTATGCAGGCCGCCATTCCTCAACATCTAATATATTCGATGTTTTCCGCCATTTCCGCTGCTCCGACCAGCGAGACAAAGTATACGCATTGCTAGCTTTTCCACCTCTCTGTGGATTGCGGCCGCTGATCCAACCAGACTATACCAAGTCCGTCGCTGAAGTCTTCGAAGATGCTACAGTGAGGATCTTTACGTCTTCCCAGAACCTCGGCCTTCTATCTAGCCTTGAGCATGATTGTGTAATCGACGAAGAATGGCCATCTTGGGTTCCGAGGTGGGATCGTTATCGCACAACTCAGATTCTGCACAATTACGCTTCGGGGAGAGCGCAATCATCCTTACCTCGTATAAATTACAGTCCAAGAATCCTCACATCAGAAGGGGTTCGTATTTCCACATTGTCATGGTGCGGTATGGTGATAGGGAAGGGGACGGCGAAGTCAGCAGCATATGGCGGATCCGAAATGGACCCCCTCAAGCAACCTTTTCAGGAATTGTTATCAAAATATCTTCCTAAGATAACACATTCAACCGACCCTCTTTTACTTTGCATTGCTATGACGCTTACTGTTGGCCTCGATTTCAAATCGCATTGCCCACCTCCCGACTTGTCCCAGTTCCGCCTCGATTTTCTCGCCTATTTGGTACGCATCTTGCCGTCTCTAGATATGCTTGGTACTACACAACATTTGTCGCAAGTCTTGGTGGAAGAAGGACTAGCAGGTGATTCGCAGAGCTTCTATACCGCTGCCGTCCGCGGATGCAGAAACAAGCGGTTTTTCTGCACGCAGAACGGAGAATTCGGCATAGGCCCTCGAGCGGCGCAGACTGGTGATCTTATTGTTTTGTTGTATGGCAGCAATGCTCCATGCGTGCTTCGGACAAAGGGGTCATACTATCAATTTGTTGGTGAATGCTATCTGCACCAGCATATGCACGGTGAAGTGATTGAAATGGCTGCTGAAGAATTGCTCGCTGTCGAGGAGTTTGAAATGAGATAGATTTATTACCTAGTGCTGAAATTTATATAAGGTACTATCGGGTGTATAGGTTAGCTTAGGAGGAGAAAATACGGGACTTAAAGTAATATCTGTAGGCTAAGAATCTGAAGGAAATAAATCCTTTTCTAGTGTACTATTTCGCCTGAAGCTGTAGACAGCTTGTAACAATAGTGTGCAAGTATTTCTGAGCCTAACCGGATCTACATGACTAAAGCTGCTTACTGCTTCTTCGTCCTAACAACCTAGAAAGGGGTCAATTTTGACTATCGGGCTATGTCTAATCCCTGTTCTACCTCCCTAGTAGCTAGAATATAGTAATTTGTAGTACTACACCTGCGAGTACGTTAGCTTGTAATACTGCATGTTAAAGGAATGTCGTCTAAAGTATTGTACCTTCATATATTATAGTATAATATATGTGTTAAATTCGTACTTTAAACCAGAGTAGTCGGATTTGTAGTACTACAACTCGGACTGCCTCCGCTTGAGGTATAGATTTACTATATAGTTAATAGCTTATACTTTTTAATAACTGGATTACTTAATATATATTTTACTTAATAAGAGTAATATGAAATTTCTAGTTGTTCTTATAAACTTTATTCTTTAATTATATTTATAGTAAAGTAGACTTGGAATAATTATCTTTATATGTAGTACAATATCTTTATTAATCTATATAGCTCCTGTAATAATACTTTCTATAGTAGTATAAGCGGCTCTGTTACGCTATACAGCCGTAATAATGTTCAGGGTAAACTCTTTAGAGAAGCTCTTAGACTGATAGCGATCTGGCGCTAGATTTACTAAAAAAAGCTCGGAGGCTCTCGCATAGAGATGGAGAAGATTCCCAAGGACAAACCGGTTCCGATAGAAGATTACGGGCCGCAGTTCAACCATTTCAACGGTATAGGGACGAAAGACCTCCCAGACGTTGTTGAATGGGAAGGTCGCCTAAACTCTCTATGGAAGATGGCTCCAGCTGATATTAGTGCAGATGGGTGGACTGCACTTCGAAATCTTTTTCTGCACAGACAATGGTGGATGCGAGTGTGGATTATTCAAGAAGTGGCCAATGCGCAAGACATTAAGATATACTGTGGCGCTAAGTCTATGGGTTGGACTACTCTTAAGCAGGTTTCTTCCTGCGTCAAGGATACTTCCGATACTGCTAAAATAGAACTCCTTTCACTCCTGGAAAATTCAGGAGCGATGACTTTGCTTAACCAACGTTGTATTACGAGGTTCACTTTGAGAGAAGTGGGCTTTGAATCTCAGGATACTACTCTGCTTGACCTGCTACTCAAGTTTCGAGGATTCAAAAGTACGGATAGTCGAGATAAGATCTACGCTCTGCTTGGGCTCGCTTCTATCGACAAAGATATGCCTTTCGAGCCGGATTACTCGAAATCTGTGGCCCATGTTTACTGTGACCTTGCTAGAAGTATCAGAGTATCATGGTGATCTTGAGATATTGTGCCTGCCTCGTCCGATAGAGCAGCAGTTGAGGAACCCTCTTCCTTCCTGGGCACCCGATTGGGATGTTCTGCCCGATTCAGCTCCACTGTCGAATGTTTTATTACGCACTTTCTGGATGTGACAGATACCCCGGTCGACCTTGCCGTAGATAGAATAGTCCCCATGGGAGGTCTTTGGCTCCGAAGCATAGTCGATCACACCTTGCTGGAGTTGTGCTAGAGAGATATTGAACCATTTTCCGACTTGTAATTGCCATTGGTTGTTTGGAAGGCTAGGTTGAGAACCATCCCACAAAGTCTAGCTCGCTAACAGAGCACTAGATCCATGTCCTACGGTCGGCTGGGATATGTGACTGTTAGAAAGATCATCCATCATGTGCCAAAGTGCTGTAGTCTGCCAATACAAGGTTGATAAGTTCTCGAATTCTTCAATTGACTGATATCGATATGTGAGATTTGTGCAGTTCAATTCATCATCCTTTTCCTGTCTTGTACTGCAGAACTGGAATTGGTCGATGCATCCTATCGCGATTACAGCATAGTCCGCGAAATAAGTATCAGGCATTTTTTCAACATCTTTTGCATATGCGCTCCGAAGATAGCATCATCTACAGGAGATCCATATATGATAGTGTTTGCCCCAATGAAATGAACGGACACAGCAGCATCAGTGCGGTACAACATAGCGCCTGGTTACCCAGTAGAGGTTGAAATGTTTAAATCCGGGTCAAATTTTATGGAGCTAGAAGATCGTTAGACTGGCTCTTATTATGCAGCTATGTAAATCTTACTCAAGGGTGTACTGATGCTGGTTGATGATTTGGAAAGTATCATACTCATACGTCTAATTTTGGCCGTATGGTCCAATATAACAGGTTCCAAGGATGGACCCATAAGCAGTATAGGTATTTGTGCTGTAAGCAGTGACGTGCAGAGGAGAGCAAATAGCCTTTCTTCGAATAAAAATCATTTTAGATATGAGAGTATTAAGCCCTAGGATTTTGTTAGAGTTTGAAAGGCTAGTGTCTATATCATATGCTATATTGGGTCCAAGACGACAGATGTCGTTACTAAATGGATACGTGGCGTTGGCGTTGAGGGCCCAAGGAATCTCGGGGATTACATAGTGAGAGCACTAGGGGGTTGAATTTTCCCCCCATAGCTGTCCTGGGCATACTTAGCATCAGCCACTGTATCTTGGAGACCGTTCGCCCTATCATATATACAACGCAGCTTTATTTCCTTCCTTCCTGAAAACAAAATCCAAGCTATCTGATATCACATTTGAGTTCGAAATCTCTGCCACCAAAACTTAAAAATAGAATTCCCAAGCCGAAAGTGTTCTAAAAGTACTAGTAGGACTTCTGGGTTGTGCTAGCTGAATGCTTTATTTTAATGTTAATTTGTATAAGTATTTCCTCTTCACTTATTATTCTTCCTCCTATGCCTGCTAAGTGAATTTGCAAGTCTAGTCCTTCATGAGAAGCACTGGATGCAGCTATCGACTTGAACGACCCATTACAACTGTGACAAAGTGTGAAGTAAAGAACAAGCTGACGATACAATAAATAGTAAAATTGTGCTCTAAAAGATTTTGATAATTTCTTAGTTTTATAAGACTATAGTCTCGGCTCAGAACAGTAGGTTCTTCATGGGATATCTACGTGATATCGAAATTACACCGCGACAAGCAGTCGCTCAGAAGGAATAAACAGGAAGGCGTAAATGCTAAATTCTTTCGTCCATTGATGTTCTTAAGGTATAGTCAATAGGGCTAGGCCGAAAGTGAAAATCGTGTTTCCAAAAAGAACGCAGATCCCAGGCACAGAATGGAGTGAGGCATTGCACCAAGTACTTTTAAAGTCTAGGCAGGACAGCACTAGTTGTCATCGACGAATGATGGTAAACTTGTGAAGAAGGCTGCTCGATCCGGACAGTGGCAACGTTTAGTTACACCTCGCCAATCTATGTCGCATACTGTAAATCACGGATGTGATATCAGAGACTCTATACTCTTAAGAGAGACTCTCAACCAACTCTATGCTTATAACTTCGACTTAATATCTTTGGGAAAACCCTTTGCACAAAGTATAGCTATATATACCTTTTCCTAGTTGTCGTATATACAAGAGGCAGTATTACTATAAGGTTTTCTTATAGTAGTTTTAAAGCTTAGTTCTAATTATAAGGTAGAGTTGGAACTTTCGTAGTTGATTGATATCTACTTTTATTTTATAATCCATGATCCGGGAATGAACATCCTCCATACCTTGCAAGTGCCTAACGAAGAGGGAGGTTAAGAATTTCTGGAAGGTACTGTATTAAATTTCTCCTTTTGAGCCTATCACTTACTACGACGTTCTGTTATATTCACATCTTTTGTATCCCTTACAAGCCCTTGCTGGGTTTCCAGAACTACGTCCAAGCTATAGGCCTTGATGGGCAAACTTACTATCAGCGCAAAGCCGCTCACGCCGCACGCCAACAACCAAATTACCTTCAACGAGTCTGCGAACGCCTGGATGAGTTGGGCTTTCATTTCCGGCTGGCCACCCATGCCTTTGATGATCTGCACAAGCGTTGGGGCGTTTTTGCTGTATGCCTCCGCATATGGGGCCAAGAGCGGGTAAGTGAGAAGCTCCTTCTTAAGCTCGTTTTGAAAAATGACGCCGCCGATTGCGACACCGAAGGCTGAGCCATAACTGCGGAAGAAGGAGTACGCAGCCACGGCGAAGGCGATATCTTCGTTCTGGACACTGCCCTGGACGGCAAAGGCCATGGCCGGGAAAAGAAAACCGATTCCCGGACCGGAGGTGAAGTTGATGAAGATCCATGCTGGAATTGACGTATGGACGTCGAGGAGATACATCAGTCCTGTGCCTAGTGTGGTGAGAATCCAGCCGATCCATATCATCCACCGATAGCTACCGGTCACGGTAATAAGGATTCCGACAAAGAGGGCTGCTGGTGCAATGGTCAGTGTCTGAGGAAGGAGTGACAGCCCGGTTATGGTTGGCGAGTATTCTTTGACTGCTTCAAAGTATAAGGGAAGGTAGTATAGTTGGAGAAAGAGCTGGTAGATAGCCCATTAGATTTGGTCATATTAGTTGGTAGACAAGGTGACATACTATAAGGCCATGGAGAAAGGCTGTAAAGAAAGTTATTTTCGCCGTCAAGGTGTAGAAGATGCTTAGTCGGAATGAAGGTTCAACAGCTACGTACAACTCCCAGTACACCAATGGAAAGAGGCCGGCAACTCCAAGTGACAGTGGCACCAATGTTCTCCAGTCATTCCATGGATGTACCACACCTCCCCAAGACAATGGTATTAAGATACTGGTTGCGGAAGCTATGAACCAGGCCGTTCCCGCCCAATCAACGCGTTTCAGCTTTTGTTTCATGGTAGATCGGTCTTGATGAAGCTTCAAGAAGACTACAATCAGTGCAAGTGCAGCGGCGCCGAGGGGAAGATTGATCCAGAAGATCCATCTCCACAGACCTTATGACAACGGCTGCTGTTAGTATATGATGCCTTACATATTTTTGAACGAAAACAGGCCGACCTTTTTGAGCAAAAGCCCCGCCAATAATTGGTCCAGCGGTCGACCCAACCGCCCACATGATGCTAAGGTAGCCAAACCATTTCCCTCGAAGTCGAAGCTCAACTATGTCTGTCATGACAATATCGCCGAGTACAACTACACCTCCAGCACCCATGCCCTGGAATGAGCGGCCGACCAGCATCACGGCAAATTCTTTCGAGGCAGCCGACACAATCGCTCCGAGTAAGAAGAGTACCATGGCAGCGGAGAGCTATACAATTCAGCGGGTGCTTGGATTCCAGAAGAGGAGGTCACGATCACACACCAGAGGCTTTCGTCCGAAGATGTGGGAAAGCGACGCAAACGTCGGCTGAACCACCGTTGACGTGAGCAGATAGGATGTACCAGCCCAGAATTCCTCAATACCTGACCCATGGAGGTCATTGGTAATGACGGGAAGAGCCACAGTGAGGGAGGTTGAATCCAGCGCCGCTGCCAGCGAGGCAACGGCAAGGGAAACAAAGATTACATAGAATCTCCATCCCAGAACAGTACCATGGCCCACGACTTCTCTATCACCGTCTGACTGAGTTTGTGGAGGCGCGTCAGCTAGATTGTTTGGTACGGCTTTTGTATCACGACCGCCGCCATGTTCGAGGGATATAATTTCGCCGGTAGAGTACGAGTCGAGGCGTTCGTGAGAAGTCATAGTAGGCAAGAGAACAGAGAGTGTTGGACGGGACCCTTCGATGGTGGCAGATCAACTAACGACTTGATGACGTCGATGATAAGGCCATACATTCGCTGAAAGCTTGCCGAGTGACCAAGCCAGAGTACCGGCTAAATTCCCTAGCATATTGATGACTTGTAATGCAGTAAATTACCGTATATTTTGCTTTGATGGTAAGCGATGTGTTGTAGTGGCGCGGAGATATGCTGACAACAGCACTAGGTAATGCAGGGTCGTTCCGCAAAGTTTGCAGCAGTCAGATTGGCGTCAATAGTGCGATGCAATGCAGGCAAGGTACGAGTCAAATACATTGCTACTTTCGCGGTGTGTCTCTAGTGCACGAAATATTCGAACCCTTATGATGTCGGCGTTTGTAAGAGGAATGCTTTATATACATTCTAATACTACCTACCTTACCCCTATTGTTTTATAGTGTTTTATGCCTATATAATCTATAAGTAAAGGATATATTTACTAATATAGATCTAATTATGGTTTTATAAAGTATAGTTTATATAATAATAAATTTTATATTAAATAGTATTGCATTTATAAGTAACTTAGGGTTATACTAATATTTAAGGTCTTACTTTTTATATTAAGAGATTATTACTCATATAAACTAAATAAATTAACTAGAAATATATTGATTTTTGTTCTCTAATAAAACCTAAGTTAACCTAAAAAAGAATAGGTATCTGACTCCACTGATTGTGATTTCATACTAATTCGCACGCCTATCATGAATACTATTATGCTAAAAGCTTTAGAATGGGACCCCATCTGCTTCCTCGGTACTGGGTCTTCTTCTTGCTACAACTACATGATCTCCTAAGACACCGCCACGGAAAGCAGCTTCGCAGAATGAGAAATAATAGACCCCTTGAAATCAGGTCAGCATTACCAACTGAAAGTAATTGCAACAAGGCGAAGCCAAATCGTTTATAAAGCAAAAGGGAATATAAAAGAATGACTTACATCTCCTCTTCCAGGCCTCCACCTCTGACTCAGTGAATTTCCCATCCGACTTCTCTTTTTTTTCAGCCTCAAAATCTTGTCTGATAGCTGCCCAGTTCTTCACAAAATTTTCCCTCCAAGTTCTCAAAGTCTTCACATAATGTGGCCCTATACTCTGTACGGCATCGATTTCCAAACTGCCTTTTGACCCAACATGAATGGAGTCCACGAGGCGATGGATGGAGGGAAGGTATCCATTTGGGAAAATGTAACGTTCGAGAAATGTGTCCATTTTGTCGGGGTTTTCATGAAGCTGTAGGGATCAATCATAATTCAAATGTGAAGTAAGTCAAGATGTTAAATGAGAAAAGGAGGATAGTACCTTGTTAATGGCAGTAATCCCTTGAACTACCATAATCCCATGGGTAGGATTCAGCATAGAACTGATGGTAGCAAAGTATGTATCCATGTACTCTCTCCCAACATGTTCCAACATTTCCACACTAACAATGCGATCATATCCGCCCTCGGGAACAGGAGTCTTCCGGTAATCGCAAAGGAAGATCTACACAGCTCAGTCCTATTCAAACAGGGAAACTCGCAAGAGGAAAACAGGTTGTACCCACCTCAATACTCCCCTCCAACCCCGCCTCCTGAACCCTCTTGTCTCCCAAAGCCTTCTGTTCTACACTCAAAGTCGTAACAGTAACCTTGCACCCGGTCTTCTTAACAGCCTCAATAGCCAGAAAACACCAACCACCACCAATATCCAAAATATGATGATCTTTTCGAATTCTAGCTTTGTCAATAATATTATGAACTTTCCTCAATTGCGCATCACCCAAACTCTCATCCTCATTTGAATCAGTTTTCCAGATCGCACTCGAATATGACATGTCAGGACTTAAAAAACAAGAAAACATGAAATTAGAAGTATCGTAATGACCTGCATTTTGAAGAGCCTGTCGCTCATCATTTGTGGGCTTTAGAAGATAGCGTTGTAACCTGCCAAATCTCATCAGCACAAAAAACAAAGGAGAAAACAAGAAAAAGAAGGTGTTATACTTAGGTAAAAATTGCAAAAGCCAAGATCCTTGACCCAGAGAAGCGATATTTGCAAGGAAGAGTAGAAGCAGAGAGACTATATCGTTGATTTCGAGTTCACGAAGCATGTATGCTTCAGCAGTGCCCTATTCTCACTCAATCAATGGGCACTAGATTTTATCAAAGAGGAAGAAAAGGGAAGAAAACTGACCAAGTCAAGATTCATAGCTAATCTAGTCCAAACATTCTTACTCCTGACTGTAATCTCCGCCTCGGGTTTCCCAGATCCAAAAACGAAAGTTTCAGCTTTGGAATCTTCATCGTCGCTCTCATCGATGTGGACCGTAAGTGTTCCGTGGGCTAGCTTGTTCAGGGCAGAGAGAATGATTGTTTTCGAGAAGGAGGAGAACTGAGTAAGGACGATGTTGTGGAGGGTATCGAAGGACATCATTTTGTCGTTTTGGTTTTCTATTTTTCTTTCTTCTGTTTTGACTTGGAAGTGAACGGATCCAAATTTCGAATTCAAATTCAAAGACAAGGGTACCGAGGTTTGAAAAAGAGACAGTAAGAGAGAACTTCTCTCACCCAACCTACCTGCCTATAGCGAACTCCTCCCGGACTCCCTGGAGCTGAGCTGAGCTGGTTTCCTAGCTAAGGTAGGGATGTTAATGGAATGGAGGGCTAAGTAAGACGCAGTAGTTCATGCACACCGTCAGCATGCATGCATGTATTTTAAATACCTGGTTGCCAAAATCATGGTACATGGGATTTGAACAGGTGTCTGTGTGGGTGTACAAAAGGTGGGGGATATTTTCCCTTGATAACGAGTACTACCCCTGTTAATTTGCGACTAGATCATAATAGGTAACTTCTTGCACCTACCACATCCGGCCTGAAAATAGAGTCATCCTTCGATTTTTATACGTATTTTAAACCAGCTATATCATATTCTATCTTTCTCTAATTATTGACTCTTGCCGAGGCAAAATATAAAACGGCAGATTAGTTGGTCTGTGTAGAAAAAGCATGTGAAAGAGGTATCAGAGGATGGCGATTGAAATGAAAATAGCCTCTATTTGGAAATGCTGCACATAGATCAAATAAGAATAGAATAAAAATATGCACACATCATATATAATTGTAGATTTATAAATCTTATTGCGATTAATACTATAATATATGAAGGACAATACTTGGATACGATGTTTATATTACACTTCAGTCAAGCCTTATTACACTTTATTTTCTTCAAATTTCACAGTGACCAGACTAGAATGCAATCTATGCCTACATAGCTAAGACTGTGAAGCATAGAAAGATTGTTTATAGGGTTTTACTCATTTTAAGACAACAAAGAAGTCAGGTAGAACTCTGACTGATATCAATGACACCTATGAATTTGTTACAGACAAGAGTTCTGCGTTGTAAATTACTCTTACACCGAAACGCTCTTGACTAAGCCAAGCTTTGAGATGGTTTGTGCAAAGGTGTAGATTACCACTTTCTACTCACTGAAACTCGCCGAATATACACAAGAATAGGTCTCCCTTTCTAGCACTCTACACTCAATTTGAAGTATAAACCTGGATGGTGTGTCTATTATATATAACGAGGTCAAATTGGCAGACAAATAACCATACATGCTACCTCCTAACACCGTTAAAAGAATCCTCACCATTCAACAAACACAGCATCTGATCCGACATACAAGCCTGCAGCGGCATAGGCGGCGTGGAAAACACAAACGCCTTCGCGTCCCAACTAAGACACTCGATGCTGCCTGCACTACCGACTACATACCCGCCTTGGTGCCCGAAGGCGTGGAACCAGGAGCCTGCTACAAGCACGCGTGTTGTTTTCATGCTTAGAGATAAAGGTGCGAGTGCTGATTTGAGAACTGATGTCCCGTGGCGGGACTCAAGCAAGTCGAGGTAGCCTAAGTTTCTTGGGCCCAGTTTGCCCATGCCATGGCGGTCGTCGAGGAGGAGTGTTAGGCCTGTGAGCGTTGGTTTGAGTTTTTGGGATGCGGTTGAGATTAGGGATAGCAAGTCGAGTGTAGAGCCGTTGTTGACTGTGTCAACGGTCTCAAGGTAGAGTGTTAAATAGTAGCGCGGGCCGCTGCGGAAGGAGTCTAGTTTCTGCAGGAGGTCCGGGATACTGCTGAAGAAGGTGAGGGAGACATGCTTTGAGGGCCGACGGAGGGTGGCGCCTGCGATTGTGCGGGATGGGGCCGTAGAGGGGACAAGGACGCGGTGGAGAGGGCCGTTTCTTGGGACGCACTTTTCCATCAAAGCTGTAAGGGTTGAGGCTATGGCTATTTCGGCGTCTCCGCAGGTTATTGCTGGAAGTGGAAATGTTAGCTGGACACTGTGATAGAGGCTTTCTTCGCTTCGCTCTTTTGAAGATATATATAGATATATATCTTACTCCGTCCCTGTTTCACTTCGCCTCTCAGAGAGAAAAGGGGCTCTTACCATGACATGGTCCTGTTGCAGCTACAAGACTCGGGTAGAGGCTCGCTAGTCGCCGTTCCAGCTGGATAAAGATATCGAAGGAGCCGTAAAACCAGCGGGCAGACGTCGTTCCCGTGCCATACCGTCTCAGCCCTTCAACACCAGCTGCGCGCACCGCTTCGTCGAACTTGCTGTTGACTATCGTCCCCGTCACACTCCCCTTGCCCCCCTCGGCGCTGAGCACATCCACAAATCTCAATAGCTCCGTGTCGACGCTCTCTGATTCCAGTCTCACCGCTTCAGGCACCTCAGGATCAGCCCTGTGCAGCAAGTTCTCATCAAAGTTCGTCGCCTTGACTCCCCTGACGTGCAGCTTCAGACTCGCTTGCACAATGACGCTCAGTAAGCGATGAATCTCGGGCCACGTGTGTGTCGCAAAGATACACAGCCGAATGCGACACCCCCACACGGGAGTGGCAGGAGGGCCCGCCCCCGCAACAGCCACACCCATCTTAACAGCGACTCCATGGAACATGCTCACCTGGCTTACCGTTCCCACGGGAAAGCAGATCACCGCGGATCCGGGAGAAGCCAGCACACAGCACCCGGCGCCTCGTAGTGCCTGCGCCACATAGTCCGCCTTTTCTCGCAACAGTCGCATCCTATACGCCACAAGCTCTGGCTTGCGAATTAGGCTTAGTAGTCGTAACAGCCCGACGGTCGACAGCGACTCGGCAGCACGTGATGCCAGTTGCTCATCTTGTCTTCGTAGTTCCTCACCGACAACGCCGTTCGCGAGCACGAACCCGCCGGTGCAGCCGACGGCTTTAGAAAACGTGAAGGTCATGATATCGACATCTTCAAAGCGGCACTCATACCCCAGGTCCTGCCAGTAGTTGAGTGAGCCGCGGCCCGAGGAGCCCATCGCCAGAAAGGAGTGGGCTTCGTCGACGAGGAGCGTGAAGTTGTAAACGCGCTTGAGCGCCAGGAGGGCCGGGAGAGGCGAGATGCCGCCTTCGAGGCTGGAACATAGTATATAACTGTTAGCATTTGTTTGTCTTTGTTTTTTCTTACCCCATACTAACTAACATACCTATAAATGCCCTCGACAGCAACACATACACTCGCGTCAGGCGCCTGCTCGCGGTACATACGCAACTTAAATTCCAAATCCGTGAGATCATTATGCCCGAACCGATGCACGCTTGCCTTGCAGTAGAACGCCCCCGTAAACATTGAATTGTGGCAGTCGGCATCACATAGGATTACACACCTGCGGCCCTGGCGCTTCGCCGCGGAAGCTACACTTGCAAAGGCGACGACGTTGGTGCCGTAGCCTGAGGGCACAGTGACGCAGATTTCGCAGGACATGAAGCGCGCACACTCTGTTCTCACAGTGTCCTCGAGGCCTTTTGGTTCGGGGACGAATGGGAGGCTTTGGAGGGCGCGGGAAATCACGCTCTCAGTTCCGTACTCTAAGTCTGCGAAACCCGCGTAGTTGTTACAGGCACAATTGATCAACGGCACGGGATCAACGGATGAGAAATCATAACTTTCTTCATAGCGCCTCGTTACGTGCGCAGGGAGGAGTCGTGTCTGAATGCGGTTGTAAGGGCCGCCTGTTACGATGTGAGGGTCTCGTCGGGACATGGGAATATACTAAAAGCATCAGCTTCTGAATATGAAAATGAAGAGGAAAAGAAGGTGTCTGTATACATACGTAGTAATGACTCCAAGCATCACTAACCAACGTGCCACTAAACCACCTGCGCTCCAGAAAATCACTCCATGCTTGTCTCAGAACGAGCCGGATGCTCCAGAGCACGAAAAGTGTTTTTTCGAGGAATGATACTTCTGGTTCTGAGGGATGCGTGAGTAATACTTTACTTTCTTGTTCTTTCTTAACTTCCACCGGTGGAACAGTTTTTGTTGTCCGTACTACTGCCCTATTTCTCCCCGGTGATACCCTCTTCCTACTGTTATTCGTTAAATAGAAACTCTGGCTTGCGAAGAAGATTATTATCCACTGGTGTAGCAGGTTGGCGAATGTGAAGTGTATGTGTTGATGCTTGTTTGTCGCTGAGGATGCAGTTGTAGACATTGTGAATGATCGAGGTGTGCTGGACTCGAACCGAGTCGAATTGAGTTGAGCTTGAATATGGGAGAATTGAACGTTGAGGGGTAAGGACTTCGTTGTGGGAGAGTGCTGCGTATCAAATGGGAAACTCAGTATGTTGATCCTAGATTTGTTATCTTTGTTATCTATGTGCTCCTTTCTTTTCTTACAATTTACCTTAAACCTGTACTTTTTACCAGTATTGCATTTTATAAGTATGATTGTATTCTATAGGAGTAATAAAGATAATTTACTTACAGTGTTACAGAGCAAATATTTATTGAATAAAAAAGATAACTAGTTTAGATAGATCCTCATTGAACTACCGCTATGATTTACCTTTAAAGGTTTTATTATTATGATTTACTTTGTTTTTTTTTAACCAAAAAGGAACAAATAAATTCTAGAATTAAGCTAAACTAGTAAGGTATCATTTACTCATAATCGAAAGATCATTGATATGCAGCTTACATCCACCTTATATCGGCTGAACCCGACACAAGGTGTGTATCTATGTAGATACCTTCTTTTCCTTTTGGCAGTTATTCCGGTGAAGGATCAAATCAAAGTGGGGGTTTTACCTTTTCTTTCTTGTCGGGTCGTCCTCCTTTTTCCCCGTCCTCTTTTTCCCCAAGGGCAGATACTAAAGTTGCTTAGACCTATGCAATGCGATTACAGTAATCCCTGCTTATAGAACACCTCCATGCTGGAGTTTGATGCGTTACATAGAGAGATTCGGTTATCTAGAGAACTTACGTGAGCCGTGTAGCTAAATCAGGCTATTTTGAGCTCACACTATTAGGTTCTAATTCCCTTTTAGAAGATAGATACACCTATTGCCTAAAGTAGCGTAGTTTTACTCTTCTGTACATACGATATGTACAGCAAGCATGTATTCGTGTGGCACCGATGGCTTGGTCGTATGATGATTTACAGTAGTGCTGACAACAGGCGGAGCGCCCCTCCGCAGAGGACTAGAAAAGGAAGGTAAGCGATGTCCCGTCAGTGTACAGCAATCCCTGTCTACCCCGTACCCAGCTAACCATTAGCCGACGATTATGACGAATCTCACCTCACACCATACAAAAAAGACTTGGTACTTTTTTTCGGTCAGAAATCTTCGTATATAATTAATTTCTTTGTATAACATTTAACGAATAAAATCCTTGGAAATTCGGTATATAAAATAGAGATTTTCGGTGGGGTCTTTGTATAAAATTTGTTGAATGGTGATATATTATTCGACATATTAGCTATGTTGACGACTCACCATGTGGAATGTTCGTACTAGTGGTAAACCTTAAATTGACCACTTACCCCATTTCTCCCTCCGTTAATTTCTACTAAGTACACACAACTAATAGCAATACAATATTGCCCTCTTATTTGCCTATTGCACTTCCTACATGAATATTGATTACCGTAGTTATTAGCAATTAAGATGAATCGGTGGAATAAGATAATAGGTTACTTTTAGCCTAAATTACTAAGATATTATCTTAATTATTAATAACTATAGTATATCCAACAAAATTATATCAGGTCGTGGATTCATATAAAAGTTGATTTTTTTATTATATAAAAGTAGGGTCGCAGAGCGATCTCACTATAAACTAGACTAAAATCATATATTCTTTTCTTTCATGAGGGTACAAGCTAGTTAACATGCTCACATGCTCACATACCACGTGATGAAACTTGACGAATTTGCTTTCCAGATTCGTTTGTCGGCTAACTTCATCAAAAACCACCACCTAAACACAATTAAAGAAGAACACTTCTAACAAGAGGCAACACAGATGAATTGGATCAAACAGCTGCGAGATTATCCCTGGAAGAACCAAACCTTGAAACTTTCGCTAAAATTGACAGACTCGCAAATGCTGTAGGAACCCAGGAGCTCGAGTATGGCCCTGAAGCAATACAGACCATGACAGCTTAAAACCGAAGCAGACCGAATTGTAGTACTACAATTCAGCCTACTTCGGTTTAAAGTATACATATTCGGCATAGAAGAATTTGGAACACATCGACTTTCAATACATGAAATCGAATTAGTCTGAATTACAATACTGCAGTTCAGATTACTTCGGCCTAAACATAGAGCACACCGAAATTTGACATTAGAGCCTGAACTACCATGGCTAGCAATACAAAAAATCCAAAGCATTCACTGACTTCAAGGCATATATGCAGTTCCAGAACCTAGATTATAACCTCAAGAATTTAACTACACATCGGCACCGAACGCATTTAAATACGTCCGTTGTATTGTATTAAAGCATACCAACAGTAGATTAGTCAAAATATGGTCATTCATTAGCTGCTTATGAAACTACATCTACTAGTGATATGTTCAGGGTCAACTTGAAGGGATTCCCAACCTCTCTCGCTGGCTAAGAAGCCACGCTTTGGCCTCGACGATCCCGCTGTCAATATGGTCAAACTGCCACGCCAAAAGCGCATCAAGTGTGCTCTTGAGGAACTTTCCACCCTTCTGTAGACCAAAAAGACTTTGGATTTGATTGCCATCTAACAATGGGCGCTGGAAGTGGGCATCTCGCAAGTTCTTGTCCCATACAAAATCGGCAAACGCAGAATATTTCTCGAGTAGTGGCCTTTCAAGCGACTTGTCTATTGAAAAGCTATCCATGGAGAAGTCTGATGCAGATGTTGTTTGCGGTGCGTAAACGGCCTCGGCCAACAGAACGTATGTCACTTGCGTGCTCCAGGCTGTGCCCCAAGAGCGGATAGCCATGCCGATGAGGCTCCGTGGCGGAGGCTTCTCTGGTTGAATTGTGATAGCGTCCACAATAGCGTGAATAGAATCGAAATTCTTGAGCGCATTCTCAAGGAGTTTGGATATTTTAGTGGGGGCTTTGATGGCGCTTATCACCTCTTGGACCGTCTGTCCAAGCATAGTTTTTCGGAGCCCAGCAATCGGTGCATATGCAGCCATAGTCCAGAGACAAATCGCATCTTCCTCAGATTTAATCATCATGCCTAGATTGCTGTCGTTCTTCAAGAGATGGGCGAGAAGGCGGTAGGCCCGCGGCCACGTGATTGGCCATGCCGATGATTTGGGTGGTCCTAAGATAGGAAAGTCATGCTGTAAGGTCTGGAAGACGAACGAATCAAGACGGATAAAAACTGGGATATAGAGGTTGGACTCGAAAAGATGTTGAAAAGCGACGACTGGGTTGGGATCCGTCATCATTTTGACCAATTCAATGCCGATTCTGTCTCGAACAATCATTGTGTCCAGGGCTCGCCGTATCTCTGTGTCTTTTATACAGCATATCACCTTCGGGTCGATAGCAAAACCAAGCTTACTTCCAATTCGAATAAGCCGCAGCACCCGTAGTGGATCATCCATGAAAGTCTGGCGCGGATCTAAAGGAGTCGTCATGATTCTCGCATCTAGATCTTTGAGGCCTCTGCCTGTAAGATCACAAACCTCCTGCTTCTCCAGATGGAAGAATAAAGAGTTCACGGTAGCGTCGCGACGGAAAGCATCTTCCTCGGGGGTGCCGAACTCCATCTCGGGGGTCCGGCTTTGGCCGTCGTAGACCTCTTTTCGCAGATTTACCAAATCAATATCCAAGCCAAATAATGTGCCGCCGGCTGTCTCGAGCTTCTTGGACTTGTCGGCGTTTCTTTCTACTATGTGGAACCTGGTGAACCTGGAACCCGTGATGCCTAGGTCGGCTACTTTCTGGCTATACTTGGCATCGATCGCTGGCTCTGCGGAGTAGCTCTCTATGAACTTGCCAAAATCTCTCCCCGTCACCGTGCTCAGCCCAAAATCCAGGTCCGATGAAGGGATGTCCAGCAGGCGGTCACGAACCCAGCCACCCGTGATCCAGATCTCGAGACCGGGGAAATGTTGTGCGCATTCAAGCAAAAATTCCCGTAGAAGCTGCTCAGCGGGCAGCAAAACAATCCGGGGATTTTGGGCTATCAGCTTTCTCTGGACTGAGGCTTGAGTCAGTTAAATCTGATACTGGACCAGGGGATCAACCAGCTTCGGGAAGTAAAAGTACAACCTGCAGTGTCCACTTTGGTTCTCTTTGCTTCAGGCTCCATGGCAGCTCGTCGCAAAGTTGGCGAGAAGAAAAACAAAGCACTGGGCGGGCCTCAGTGAAGCAGGCCTAAGGTTAGATGAAGCCAGCAGGGCGGTAAGGATGAATGATTCTTGTTTAAGTTGAGGCAGCCCGGGGCGCTTATTTTAGATAAGGCCAGTAGGGCGGTAAGGATGAATGATTGATTCTTGTTTGAGTTGAGGGCAGCCAGGGGCGCTTATTTTACGAAGGTGCGGGGGTAAGTTTTTTCTTACCGCCATACAGGGGTTTATGTCGGGCAGAATAATTACCACCAAGTCGAGGTGTACACAGAGGAATGCACCCCGGCCAGCACCCCTGTATGTTGTCCCGAAGAAGGCGGTAAGTAAAACATTACCCCGAGTACCTTCGTAGATGAGGCCAGCAGGGCGGTAAGGATGAATGATTCTTGTTTCAGTTGAGGCAGCCCAGGGCGCTTATTTCAGATGAGGCGCTTATTACCCTGTAGATCAGTCACGTGACCGCTTATCGCGTTTCACAAATTCAGGCTAACCGCCTACAGATAAATATGAACAAATAAAAACAACACAACAAACAAACACACATACTCAACGTTGATAATGTAGCACTAATGTAGCTGAGTCACCGAAGACCGCTGAACTAGACATCCTGCACTCTTCGATCCTAGACAGTAGAGCTTTATGGTTGCAATCCTTGGCGCTTAAACCAATGAGCCTTGTAACCGCCCAAGGTCAGGCCACAGTAGGTTGTCGCGACGGTCTCTTCAGTTTGTGACTGAGATGCCAGCCAATCATTTCCTAAACACTCTAGCTGCGCTGAAGTAGTGTTCTTCTATGGTGCGTTGTTTTGAAGATATAAAGGTCAAGTTCCCGTTTCTAGATATGCTTCTCTTTCCTTATGCCCCTAGCCATCTCTCCAATACAAATTCTTCTACTATCGCTACTCTTACTTCGTTACAGCAATGTCCAGCTCTAGCCGCAGCAACTCCACCCAGAACTTCCGTCCGGAATACTTCGTCCATACCACTAGCTCTCAACAAGAACAGTATCGACAAGACCAAGCCAATTACACCAGAGTGCCTCGAGATGCTTATCAGGACATTTCTCGGCATTCTGAGAGAGTGGATAACCGTACACAGCAATGGGAACAGAGATCCCAGGAACGAATAAAGGCATGGGAAGAAACCGAGACTGCTCGGAGGGAAAGACGGGACAGAACTGATCCCGACATCCGATACCGTAAGTCAAAACCACCTACCAGGGGCTCGGCGTCTTCAAACTACTATTCAGGCACTAAGACATAGCTTTCATAGTCCGAAACAAAAAAAACCGTGAGGAACACGCCCTAGCGAAACTGGATCATGCACAGCAGGATTATATGAACGCGTTGGGGCGGGCTGGCGGTCATGACACTATTAACAGAATTCAGAGAAACAGGATCCCAGAGATGTCAGTTTACATTCCCTACCTTGCAGGACTGCCTTTTGCTATTCAGTGACACTAGTTTTATTCTGCCTCCTAAGTCTGAGCTTTTCTAAATACAAAAATACAAAAACTAATTGTAATTTTTTTTAATAGTTCTAATTACACTGCACCGGCTGAGATCCAGAACAACGTTGGCCGTCACGCCGATTATCGTCCAGTGGAGCTTCCTGGTACTCGTGAATACTGGCAACATCGTCGCTAAAGATTGTTCTTTATTTATTGTTAGATGCGTTGTTTTCCTCGTCATTTATTGGATATATTGGTCGTGTTGGCAGTCTCATCTTTGTCAAGCTGGTCCTCTGTCTCAGCTTCTCTTATTTACATTGGATTGTTTTCTTTTACTTTGCTTTGGCTTAAGTTGCACTTTTGTATCATTTCCTTATAGCCCATTTAAATGTTTTCTATTGAATTAAATTGTTTTTATCTTAAGTAGTGAACTGTTTTGCCGTGCTTTGATTCTGTATCTTGGGTATATGCTGTTACGCGTGAGCAGCGTCTAACCAGAGCGGCGACGCTAACTAACTACATTGAAAGCGAGATTGAATCAGTTTCGCCGCAGATTACCTACAATAACGTCGCGTATGTGCACGCACACGCTATGGCAAGGCGAAGAACCTGTGCTGATATGATTTGAAGTGGCCTTCGAACAACTGTTCAGCTTAATGTTGAGTGGGGCTCTTGGAGATAGAATAAACCGAATCGATGTCTTGTTTCATATTCCTGGAATAAGCAATCCACTGGTAGGAGGTGTGGTTGGGACAAGACCATCTACCAGGCGAGATATTTAATTGTTATCCACTAACTCTTTTCTAATACAGCGGTAGTTTCATCTCATAGAAAGCAGGGCCACATATTTCATAATGTTTGTCTATCCGAGTGCTACTTTTAACTCCATAGAATTGCAATTCATTAGTTGCCCTGATCACCCAACCCATGTAAGTTATTTCATGGACTGCATCCTTGGTTCTCAGCAATCCCAAATACCTCTATTCAAACGTCACCGAAATCTTGCATCCATTGTAGCTTGAAGTGACAAGCTCCATCCGCTCAGTCCAAGGCTTTGAGTCCCGTGGCTCAATACTCTTGATATGCTGCATCATGCGAATGGTTGTATATGAGGCTTCAGTTAGAGCATATTGTTCTAATCCAACATTAATTCAACGAAGTAGAAGGGGAGGAAAGGGAAGACTCACGCCCGAGGCAGATTCTTGGGCCCCCATTAAATGGAAGATATTCCCACGTAGGTTTGATCTCCTCCCACCTCTCGGGTACGAACTCATCTGCATCCTCACCGAAGAGATCCTTCCGTCTATGCATGGACCAGGTATTCCACATGACCTCGCCGTCCTTGGGAATAAAAATGGGGGATTTGCCGTCCGGCCCACCTCCGACAGGTATAGTCGTGTCTCTCAGCGCCGTCCGGGCGTTGATGGGAAGAACTGGATACAGCCTTAAGGTTTCACTAAGAACCCACCGCAGGTACTTCATTTTCCCAATTTCCTGATACGTCGGTGGCCTACCCTCCAACTTATCAACTTCTGCCTTGAGCTTTGCCCAGACGTCCGGCCGTCGCGCCAGTATAAACCAGGTGTTGCTAAGGAGAACAGCAGTAGTGTCACGTCCGGCAATCAAAACATTCATCGTCTCCCAGCGCAACACTAGCGGATCATTTGTGTTTTTGGCAACTTCTTGTAAGAAGACGTACCGCCCACCTTCCCTATCAGGCCCTCCCTTCTCTTCAGCCTCCTTAAAAGACGCCAATGCCTTTTGGACATAGGAGTCTATGAAATCATGCACAGTCTTGAGACTAGCCCTAAATTTCTTCTCCGACAGGAATAGTGACAGGAATGGCCCCAGGATATCTCGTATGAGCATTTCCCCCTGCGCGGCATCCAAGGCCTTCGCAAAGCTCGAATTTGCATCGTCATTGTCGTCCTCGCGCAACGAGTCACAGGAAGTCCCGAAGAGCAGATGTGTTGTGGAGTCTACTGTGAGCCGGCAGAATAGATCTTGCAGGTCAATAGTGTCCCCGTTTCGTGGCACCAGTGCGAGGAGATTTTGGATATGTCTCTCGAACATGGGAAGGTTGTCGGATAGGTTCTGGGTGAGGTTTGGACGGAGGAGTTGTCGTGAGCGCTAAATTATATAAACAGTTTTTCTCAATACAGGTCTCAACATCGATGAGAGGACTTGAATTTGCAAATACCTTCCAGGGAGTGCCCTCAGTTGTAAAAATTCCATGTCCTACGAGAGGTCCCAGAAAATGCTGCCTCCTAGGACCCAGCCCAAAATCTGCGAATTTTGAGGACAAAACCGTCTGCACATTGTCCGGCTCAATTGTTTGAATTTCAGGCATCATCAAAACCTTCATGTTCACAGTAGTGGCATAGTCCTCGTAGATGGTATGATAGCGATCCAGCAGATTTCGGTTCCTCAAAGCGTTTAAACCTCGAATAAGAAAGTCTATTCCGAAGATTGGATCCCAAGCCGGCACTTTGAAGGCAGGTTTGCATCCCAGCTGCTCAGCCTTGCGCCTGCGTTCGCGACGTACAATCAGTTCCTGGATGCTGGCGTAGCAGATAAAGACACAAATTACAATAAAAGGCCACGATTGTATAACAGCAGGCGTCTTCATGCTGGGCTACGATGGTGTTGTTTCTCTCGTATACACGAAACGATTGTGGTATAGAACCCGTGACGGACGAGTAAGAGGGAAAAACACGAAATGGAGAACTCTAGCAGGAGTAAATCACGTAGAGAAGAGTATAATGGGGGAAAGCGGAACACGTCAGTTAACCTAATCAGCTGTTAAACCTCTAACTACAGTCAGTCGTATAGTACCGCTTATTACGGCTTGTTAATACCTAATAATAGACCACTAATAAAGTATAAAACGTGGTTGTCAAACTTGAACAAATTAAACAATATTTGAAAAGTACATAAAAGTATCGTATACAACCCCAGTAACTGATAACGCTGTGCCTCTATAGTACTTGTACAGCTGACAACGGGATTTGACCTAATTCTGGAATTGATACTTCAGACTGTATCATTTGACGTAAGAACATTGCTGACTGCTCTCGCAACTACTATTATCTACATGGCGGAAGTGCGGAATCATGTCACCTCTTTGTAGTTTGAGGTCAATGCTTCTATTGGCCCTGTTGATTTAATTGGTGTATTTATTGTGCAGTACAAAGTATGTCGTTTACTAAACTTGATATTACACAAGTAAGCAGAGGATTTTCTGTTTATAGAGCCACCCCTCCTGCCCTCGGTACCAAGTAGTCAAAAACCTTATCTCTCCAGGTACAGAATCACCCCTGCCGTATTATTCCTTGTTGGGTATATGTTTTATAACGGTTAGCAAAGCTCGACTTATCTGGCATTAAAACGTAGCTGCTTTATAATCTGTCTTTAAGGCAGAAAGCCTACAATTACAGGCTGCATACCCTATACTTACAGGCTATGTGCCCTATAATTATAGTAGTTGTAAAATAGTATGGGTAAAAAAAAAAGCTGGGCATTATTGAGTATTATTAAAAAAATTATAGTGCTGTATCGCCTATATTTCTAGGGCGCATAGCCCATAATTATAGGGTACGTAGCCTGTAGCATAGGGCTTATAGCCTGTAGTTGTAGGTATGCCCCTACCTGTAATTATAGGGCTTATAAGTAGAAAGATAATAATCTGTACAGGCGTAGATAGCGAGGTCAAAGAAACAACGGCAGATTCGGGAAAGACCCACACCTCTGCCAAGGAATTCTTCCGTATATTTTACTCCCTCCACCCCCTCTCCCACTTGGCGTAAGCTGGATGTAAACACGGTCGTTTTCCAGCAGAGGAATCACCCCACCACACCTGTGCCTGTCCGTTACTATACTGTATTGTTGACTTGCGTCCCGTCCCGCATGGTCTGTCCCACTCCCTAACCTTCGGGTAATATAGTAACCCCCATCGAGTCTCCAAGCTCCGGATAGCCTACGCAACCCCACAAACACTATTGAAATGCAGTCAGAGTAGCACAATTGCGTGAGAAAATAGAGCGGGGGCGGGGTCACCCACAAAATACCTCCGTAAATTCCACTGATAAGCAAGTGTGTGATACTGTATTGCGCTTGTCTTGCGTAACATTGCCATATCTCACTGCTGCAGAGCGGGCTAACTTACCAAACGAGCAGACGTATGATAAATTAATTGAGCCTGAGTGCAAACGTAACCCCTCCCAGGAGGCTTTCAGGGTAACACTTTCTCTGCAGTGAGAATCACACAACCTAATGTACCAGCGTGGCTTAGCACCATCGTATTAGTTGACTTGCAGGAGGGATATCCAGCTTGTCCCAGATTCTAGGAGCTCCAGACCGAACAACTCCGATAAAAATAGTAGGAGAATTCTGTACGTACTCCCAAAGTTGCAGCTTCCTCATTTTCCCAAAGCGTCTTCCCTTCGACTTATCCTTTTCTTCTATTTGGCGTAGAGTACTGTATTTACAAAAACTGAAGTCTACAGTGCAGAGCTCATAGTAGTAGATTGCGGTATTTCCACAACCGAATAGGCCCTGAGGTTTAGAATGAGTGTCTCACAACAGAATTCGCAAGACCAGCGAGTCGCACTGAAGATCGGGTCAAAGTCAATTCCATACTCATCGCCCTTATTCTTCTACGTGGCCGTTGTAGCTGTTTTGGCAGGATACTCAGCCTATCCCTCGGAGTCCAACCCATTGCACTCAGCAATCTTTCTCTCCTACCCATTACCTGCGAAACCTGAGGCAGGCCCTACACAGTATGGCAAAGGCCCAAAGGATCTCATATTCGTCGCCTTCTACACCATTGTCTTGTCCGCAGCTCGCGATTTTATCAGCGAGTATGTGGCACGCCCAGTCGCCATCTTCTGGGGCGTGAAAGACGCGGACAAGCAGAGAAAATTCATGGAACAGTTCTATCCCGCTGCCTACTTCGCCTTTATCTCAGCCTTCGGCCTCTACGTGATGAAACGAACGCCAATGTGGTTCTTTAACATGCCAGGTCTCTTGGAGGGCTTCCCTCACGAGACGCATGACGCACCCTTTAAGACGTTCTATCTCATCCACTCCGCCAACTGGGTACATCATGCCCTGATAACATTCCTGGGCTTTGAAACGCGTCGAAAGGATACCATTGTCGTTTACGCCCATCATATTGTAACGTTGTGCGCGATCCCGCTCGTCTACAAATACCATATGACATGGTTTGCGCTTGCGCTGATTATTCCTCACGACATCTCTGACTCCCTCCTATGCGTAAGTCGAACGAATCTATCTACATAAAACAGAACGAGATACACTTGGCTAAAACAAAAAATATGTATAGTTGGGCAAATGCATAAGTTACATTGGCCCCAACGCCATCGTCGCATTCCCCTACTTCACCCTCTTCGTCGGCTCGTGGATCTACTTCCGCCACTGGATCGGCAGCATCACCTTCTGGACCCTACTCACCAAGTACAAGCCTGCCATCACCGCCGCCTACCACTGGGAGGACGAGCAATGGAAGGCAACGACTCTTCATGGTGTGGTCGTGGGGCTGTTCGGAATGTTGCAGGTAATGAATGCCTATTGGCTTTATCTCATTCTGGTAGTTGTGGCAAAGGCAGTTTCAGGCACAATTCCTAAGGATGAGAGGGAGTCGGATGATGAGGAGGACAATGTGAAGGAGGATTAGCTTAAAGTGTTCAAGGTTGAGGATGTGGATATTTACGTTTAAGAGATGAGGTTCTGGTAGCACAGCTATGCTGACGATTTCATGGCTCGCTTAATTCATGAATTAAGCGAGCCATGAAGATAGACGTGATCCACATATTTAAATACGTATTGATCTTGATAATCTAGACTTTTCATTTTAAGCTCAATATTGCACTGCGGTTCATTTGAGTAATGAACTGGCGGAGTTGAAGTCGATGGTATCAAGTTCAAATTCAAAAGTTTTATTATTCACCACTTCCTCCTTTCTTGCTAGCCAGATGTCTATGTTACTGTAATCGTTCGACGGCAATTTTTTTCGCGCTCGACAAAGGTCTCGAGAAGTCATGATAAGCAAGAGAATAGAGAATCTTCAGCTGCATTCTGTGAACTGCAAACCAACCAATGGCCCGGAGACGCTGGCGGTTCAGCATGTAGGACTCTCCGAGCCCTTGACGAGTTTCTGTGCCGTACTATGACTTCAATGAATAAATGAATCCGTAAATACCTACATATTCTACCTTGTACCCTGGCAGATATTAAGGCACTGATTTTCGCCAAATGTTCCCAACATTGTTGAACATAGCCTCGGATAAAGACCTTGGGCTTCGGGAGGAAGCAGTGCAAGAAAAGCTGCGGGTATAGTGTAAACTCAATGCAGTAAGAAATTCAATGGAGCGGAATTTTTATGCAGTAAGAACATAAGCTACATTCGTATCCCTGCGAGTAAGTAGTGACAAATACCCCAAACCTTTCCGTAGTTGTAGAATATCCTGAATCAGGTATCGGTCTCATGCCTAAGTGCTTATCAGCTCAATCACCTTCCTATTGTAGCGGTTAGCTATTCCAGGAACTGGGACAACTCGAATGCCCATTTTTTTCAGGAGAGGAGTCGTTCCCATGAGTTCATATCTCATTCTGCCTCGTTTTTTAGTCTCAACTGTGTAAACCTTTTAGAAAGATATGTTTAGCAATATAGATTTGATCAGTTTGTCGTGGAGTGTGTTTCGAGTCGTGGTGGAGCTCTGGATGGTTGGTGTTCTGTTTGTAAGTCTCTCCAGTTTATTCCATACTCAATCTCTCGGTTCTTGGTCAAACTGAGAGATACCTCCTTGTGTAGAGGGGATCAAAAACTGACCAGACTTTATTTTGCGTAAGATTCTCTCAATATGTGTCTACCGAATCACTCTCCATCCATACGCAAGATATCCAGGTCCCTTCTTAGCCAAATTTACCAATGCATACGCGGCGTATCACTCTTGGAAAGGAGACTTGCATGTTGACATTTGGAGATGTCACCAGCGCTATGGTAAGAAGTCCAAATATACCTCACGTGCAAGTTTTAAAAGTTAACTCATACAAGGCGATCGGGTTCGTTATGCTCCAGGACGTTTGCTGTTCAATACACCGAAAGCTATGAAAGGTAGATATTTAATCCTCCATATGATGTCACAGACAAAGATCTTCGTGCTGAAATTATGAGGGAAAAGACATTTACAGTGGTGAAAAAAGCGTTGTGAAGTCAAGAGCCTATGAAGCGATGATGCACCGCGTTCCCAATACCATCACTCTTCGGGATCGGAAAGAGCATGGTCGTAGACGTAGAGTTCTCGCATTTGGATTCTCAGACCAAGCAATCAAGTCTTATGAAGATAAGATTCGAATGATAGTCAAACGATTTTGTACCGCATTAAGTCCGTCATTAGTTGAAGAACAAGCTCATGGAGGATGGTCAGAGACCAGAAACCTCGCGGACTGGAGTACGTATCAATTACCTTTGAAGTATCTGCTTTCTTGACCTAACGCTTTCTTATTCCAGGCAACTACGTCTTTTTTGACCTCTCCAACGACATTATCTTTGGTCAAGATTGGAACTCTATTGAAAAGCCAGAAAATCGTTCCATTGTCACCTCTATCCAGACATCAAATTTGCGTGGAGGTATCCTTTCAAATGCCGCAGAACTTAAATTCTGGCGACTAGACAAGAAATTATTTCCCACCGCCATCATTGCTCGAAACCATTTTATACAGTTTATCAAGGAGACCGTGTATAAGAAAGTTACGCAAATGAAGAAGAAACAGCACCAGCAGGACATAATTTCCACTTTAGTTCGTTCGAAGGATGAAGATACGGGTACTCGTTTGAGCAACGAAGAACTGGCTGCAGAAACTGCCAACCTCATTTCAGCTGGTATGGAATTTCGAAAATTGAGGTTAAAAGTATTTGATGCTGACCTGACAACTTATACAGGGTCTGACACATCGTCCACAACACTCGCAGCTATGTTCTTCTACCTCAGCCGATATCCCGAAGCATACGAAAAGGCATCGAACGAAGTGAGAGGTGTATTTAGATCTTCAGATGATGTCTGTGTGGGGCCAGCGCTTAACTCCTGTGTCTATCTGCGTGCTTGTCTAGACGAGTCTCTACGGATGGCGCCTGCTGTCGCGAGTGCTCCGTGGCGCGAAGTCGCAGTAGATGGGGCTCTGATTGATGGCTGTCCCATCCCTGTGGGCTATGATGTCGGGATGGGAATATACAGCATTCAGCACAACGACAATTACGTCCTGCAACCATTCACCTTCATGCCTGAGCGTTGGCTGGTCAACTCCACGACATCAAGTACACAAGAGAGTGTTGATCGAGCTCGCTCAGTTTTTGCTCCTTTCAGTGTGGGACCACGCAGTTGTATTGGGAAAAGCTTGGCAACTGCCGAGTTGATGTTCATTATGGCAACAGTCCTCACCACATTTGACTTCAGGAAGCCTGAAGGGCCTGAAAGCTTGATTGGCGAAGGGTCGCCTGTTGCACCATATGGCCGGCATAGGAAGGAAGAGTATCAGCTCATTGACCATGTCATCTGTGCCAAAGAAGGACCTATGTTACAATTTCGAAAAAGAGAACGCAATTAATGGGCTTATGGGGCCTGGAGCATAAGCCTGATTGTCAAAGTTATTTACCGTACGAATTGGTTATAAGAGATCATTTTAAATAACTATCTATTCGGACATAAGAGATAGAGTTGAGTAGAGGGTTGAATAGCTTACTTGATTTAAATAAACCATTTAATTTGAATAATTTGGTTGCCTCACTTCGTAATCAGAATGATCTCTTATAACCCAATTTGTACTATACTTCATAGATCGAACGATGTGCTGATGATTTATAAGGAACAACTTAATGGTCCGAATGAAGTCCATCAGAACATTTAGGGAAAGAATATGCCACATTCGAAGTCCCATTTCTAATTCTCAGATTAGACAGACCGGTGGTTAAGTTGATTGCTATCCAATGTAGCTAAAATAAAAGATTTAAAGATTCTATCTGCCGTACACATCTTCTTTCTCGTTTCTACTTCTACCTAACCAGCATGATCACTTGATCATATTTTGAACTTAAACAACTTCTCCATACTGTACTGCATACCGAGGTAGAGCTACAGGTCGGTGACTTTCATATCAGTTCTGTCTGCCAAAACTGAGCGTGGTACAGTTGGTGCTGGTCTTCAAGCTTCTCGTTCTGAGATTAAACATTTCAACCGTTGGAAACTCCATTAAAGGACCCAGGATATAGCCCATCGCCAATCAATTAATATTCATCTAAGTCTCGATATGAGGATGTTTCAACTGGTTTCTACACGCGTGACTGTATATTTTATGAGTTGGAGCACTTATGGTAACAAATTTCCTTATAATCATCCTTCTCTTCATCGATTATATCACAAATTAAAATACTAGAAATCATGTAATTTGGCATAATTAAGCTCTCTAATTACAAGACACTATTATTCGATTTACAACGGCAAGCCGCCTATTTGTAATTATGCAAGTCCGAGGGAATAGGAAACTCTCCTGCAGCCTGCATGCGGGCGGCGGGCCCAACATGTCAATTGAGATGGACACGCAATGTACTGACGATCTTGCGAGTAACACATTTCCGCTACCAAGAATTAGGGCTTTAGTGTATGCAATGCATCCCTCCATGTATGCAACAAGGTACCCATGTCGTTACTAAAAAGTGACTGACGTCTGCCGCATTCAGTTAACGAAGTTACCCACACAAGTAAGAATTTAGTGTAAAAGTAGACATAAGAATAAATTCGGTGACAATACCGTTTGAGGAAATAACCTCACCTGGTGCTAAAAAAATGATAGCTAGAATAAAGGTATCATACCTATTACTACTACACGGACTTGAATGTCTTAATCACACACCTTTATGCATAGATATGAGATAATCCCAATTGAGCTGAGGCGCAAAACACATCTTACATTTTAAAATAGAAGGTAACATATGAAATATCTTGGAGGCTTGAATACACATCATACATCACTATATGAAGCTGAGAAAAAAGTTCGTGTACAGTTCTATGGGCACAAGATCGCAGCAGAGTCAATAGAAAATCAATAAATATCAACACCAATGTCTTCTAGCAATGGAACGTCACGTGCGCCCACTAGTACTGCCATCGCCATCGTTGGCATGAGCTGCAGGTTTCCTGGGGGAGCAACAAGCCCTGAGAAACTATGGCAGTTATGCATCAATGCTAAGAGTGCTTGGAGCGAAATCCCACCAGATAGATGGAATAAGAAGGCTTTCTACCATCCTGACGGAGGCAGGACGGGAACAGTAAGGAGTGATCATCTGTTCAGATATATTATTATACTGACACTTGAAAAGACGAATGTTCGCGGTGGCCACTTCCTTTCACAAGATGTCGCTCTATTTGATGCCCCTTTTTTTAATGTTTCTATGGAGGAGGCCAAGGTATGTTTGACAACCATTTTCTTTCAAAATAGCGAGATATTGACCGTTAAAATTAGGCCATGGACCCTCAACTACGACTACAGCTTGAGACGTGCTACGAAGCGATAGAAAATGGTAAGAAATGGGAGCTTCTGGCCATAAAACTACGACGCTAACGGCTTTGAAATAGCTGGCATACCTTTAGACCAGATAGCAGGTTCTAAGACCGCAGTCTTTTCCGGCATCTTCACTAGAGACTACACCGAAAGCATGCTTCGCGACATTGAGACCCTACCGAGATACTATGTCACCGGTACTGGCACAGCAATGCTTGCCAATCGTGTATCATACTTCTTCGACCTTAAAGGTCCGAGCCTGACAGTCGATACGGGGTGTTCGACTAGTCTTGTGGCGCTACATCTTGCTTGTCAGAGCATTCGCGCTGGAGAATCCGAAGCTGCTCTTGTTGGTGGGTCGAATATAATACTTAATCCGGATTTGCCCATTACCTTGAGCAATATGGGGTAAGACGATCCCTGGCCATCGAATTAATAGTTCCGAGATTTACTTAAAGTTACATCTTAGGTTTCTATCCTCAGAAGGCCGCTCATACGCCTTTGACCACAGAGCAGCTGGCTACGGCCGAGGTGAAGGAGTGGCATGCATTGTCATCAAACCACTGGAAAAGGCGTTAAGGGACGGCGACTACATTCACTCTATCATTCGTCAGACCGCAGTGAACTCAGATGGAAAAACAGACGGCATCACACAGCCGAGTGCAGTTGCTCATGAGCGTCTGATCCGCTATGCCTATAATGAAGCCAATTTGGATCCCTATGATACCGATTATGTTGAAGCTCACGGCACTGGGACACAAGCTGGAGATCCTCTGGAATTGAAAGCCGTGAATTCCGTATTTGGAAGCACTAGAACGGATAGTAACCCGGTGTACGTTGGCTCCGTCAAAACCAATGTGGGCCACCTGGAAGCAGCAAGTGGTCTTGCGGGCGTCATTAAAGCCTCCCTGGCTATGCAGAACGGGATCATACCGCCGAACATTAATTTTGAGAAGGTTAGCGACAAGATCCCGCTGGAAAAGTATCATCTGAAGGTAGGCTTTATCATTTCCAAGGTTTTCAGTATACACGATGGCTAATCTAGCGCAGATTCCACTGCAGCCAACGCCGTGGCCTACGAAAAAAGGACCTAGGCGGGCGTCAGTGAATAGTTTGGGATATGGAGGTACCAACGCACACGTGATTCTGGAGGATGCGAGTAGGCTGAACCAACGACCGAAAAGACATGTAAAAGGAATCGTCAACGGAACCTCGAATGGAATCACCAACGGAATCTCGAATGGGATCACTAACGGAACCACGAATGGAATCGCTAATGGGCTAAGCAGTGATACCCCCAACGAATTCTTGAATGGAACATTAAATGGAAATTCTCATGGAATCATCAATGGTATGAATGACGCCGCAAACGGAGTCGTCAATGGTCATCTAGCCTCAAAGTGGCGTATCTTCCCATTCAGCGCTAAAGACGAAGAATCCCTTCAAGATACAATTACCAACACACGCAGTTACCTCGAAAGCCACAAAGACAAAGATTCGATAGATGAAGCAGGATTCCTTGACAACCTCGCATACACTCTATGCCAACGGCGCTCAGCCTTCCGATGGATGCAAGCCTTTCCCGCACACTCACTCGACGGACTCATATCGGCCCTGGGAAGTCGTAAGCCGGTATCTAGCATACGGCGGCGCACAGAATCTCCTCGTATAGGCTTCGTCTTCACGGGCCAGGGCGCACAGTGGCATGCCATGGGTCGTGAACTTCTACTTGCCTTTCCCATCTTCAAGCGGACTTTACAACAAGCTGATTTATTTTTGAAAACTCAAGGATGTCCATGGTCGTTAATTGAAGAGTTGAATCGGGATGCGGAGACGACACAGGTCAATTCCGCCACTGTTGGCCAGCCGTTGTGCACAGCTATTCAGATTGGTTTAGTCAAACTCCTGGAATCTTGGGGTATTTGTCCTACAGCCGTTACGGGACATTCTAGTGGTGAAATCGCCTCTGCCTTTGCCGCTGGAGCTTTGAGTCTCGAATCTGCTATGTTGGCTGCTTATCATCGAGGGGCTATTGCGGAGAGGAGTGCAAACCTGTCTGGAATATCAGGGGGGATGATTGCAGTTGGGCTCTCACGCAACGGCGTCATGGAGTACATTGAACGTTTGACGACAGGTAAGGTTGTCGTTGCATGTGTCAATAGTCCCTCGAATGTGACTGTGTCCGGCGACCTGGCCGCGATTGAGGAAATTCAAAAACTGCTCGACGCAGACGGGGTTTTTGCCCGGCGGCTGAAGGTCAATACAGCGTACCACTCCCATCACATGCTTCTAGCCGTGGACGGCTACCTTGACCAACTCAGCGGAATGGAGACGGCGAAGAAGATGTCGTCTGATATTCTCTGCGTCTCTTCGGTCACTGGTATGCCGGTTCACTCTGCTAAAGAGCTCGGTCCGTCGTACTGGGTACAGAACGCGGTTCAGCCGGTTCTCTTCAGCGATGCGCTCACATGCCTGTGTCGAGGAGGTGCACCAAATGAGGATGCTCAGCAGGTTGAGGCTTTTGTCGATGTTTTGATTGAGATTGGACCTCATGGAGCCCTCGCAGCTCCAATCCGTCAGATCTTGCAAGCTCCCTCGCTCAAGGAGATGCCCATTGCATATCTGTCATGTCTAATGCGGAGTCAAGATGCCCATGAGACCATGTGTAGTGTGGCGGCTTCCCTCCTACTGAAGGGGACCCAAGTAAATCTCGGGGAGATTAACTTCCCTCATGGTAAAGGCACAGTCAGCGTTATTCCAGATTTACCCTCGTACCCCTGGGCACATAAGACACGACACTGGCATGAGCCTCGCATCAGTCGGCAGCAACGCTTGCGAGAACATATTCGGCATGATCTTCTGGGAATTTTGATCCCAGGCCAGAATCCTGTGGCATCAACATGGCGGCATTTCGTTCGTCTGTCTGACCAGCCGTGGGTGAGAGATCACGTTGTCGATTCAAACATCCTGTACCCAGCAGCCGGCTTCATAGCCATGGCTATTGAGGCAGTCGCCCAAACACACCATGATCTCACTGCAGGGGAAGTAAGGTATCGCGTGCATGAGATGAAGCTCGTGAGCGCGTTGGTAGTGCCTGATACGACGGACGGGATTGAGCTCCAGTTATCCCTCTTCCCAGCTGACGAACAGCTACCAAAGGCCCAAAAATCCTATGGGTTCCGCATTCTCTCAGTGAGAGAGAATGATGAATGGCATGAACATTGCAGCGGTCATATCGGCCTCGAAGTCCCCCCAACTACGAGTAACTGGAAAAATAGCGTGCGAGGATCAACAGCGACAGCATCTGCCTTCGAATCCAGTGAGCAGCTATGTACGAAAGCAATCGACACGAAGAAATACTACGAAGGAGTTCAACGTCTGGGCATCACTTATGGGGAATCATTCCAAAATTTGATCAAGATCCAGCAAGGTTCTTCCCACTCTCTGACGACGGTCCAGATCCGTGACACTGCTGCTCTCATGCCGTCTCATGTTGAACAGCCTCATATCATCCACCCGACGACCCTAGACGCCATATTCCAATCAATCTATCCAGCTCTCTCAGATAGTGGTACTGAGCACAAATCCATCATGATTCCAACTTATATCAAATCGTTGTCTGTCTCTAGAAACATTAGTCATACACCCGGCTCGCAGCTGAGGATTAGCACAAACGCTGAACGCAAACTTCGCAATGCCGGAAAAGCTTCTTTAGTGGTGGTTCATGAGAATGACGAAGATCTAGCGCCTGTCGTGGAGATTGAGGAGCTTGTCCTATCTTCAGTCGGTACGTCAGTCGAGGAGATTATGGGTGCGAGGGAAGGAGACTTGTGCTTCCATGTTTCCTCTGAGCTCGATATATCATTCATGACGCCAAGTGACTTCTCCGCCATGTCAACCACAACCATAGACCCTGCTGAGCAGAAGATATCTGCAGATCTACAGTGTGCCTGCTTCCACATCATTGAGAGAGCCCTGAATAAACTCATGGAGGCAGATATAGCTCAGTTTACAGGTCATCACCTCGCTATGTTCAACTGGATGCGAGAACAACATGAGCTGGGACAATGGGGCCTCTTAGATTTCCAAGATAGTACGTGGCTAGACTTGAAAAAAGAGGAGCAAGACAGCCTTATCACCGCCGTCGGGACTCAAACCATCAACGGGGAGATGTGTGTTCGTGTGGGCAAGTACCTCGTCCAAATCCTACGCAAGCAGATTGAACCTCTCCAAGTCATGATGCAGGACGGGCTGCTATACAAGTATTATGAGAATGCCCTTGGCATGAAACGCATTTACGCCCACATGAGCAATATTCTCCGACTCTTCGCGCATAAGAGTCCCGGAGCCAATATCTTGGAGATTGGCGGTGGTACTGGAGGCTGCACTGTTCCAGCGCTACGAGCTCTGACGGGCGATGATGACAAGATCCCCCGTTTTGCGCATTACGATTTCACCGATGTATCATCAGGATTCTTCGAAAAGGCTCGCGAGAAGCTTCGCGAATGGCAAGATCGAATTGGGTTTAAAAAGTTCGATGTCGAAGTTGACCCAGAATCACAAGATATTCAGTGTGGATCATACGATCTCGTTATTGCCTGCAATGTATTACACGCTACTGTTCACATGGACAAGACTATGTCCAATGTGAGAAAATTACTTCGACCTGGTGGGAAGCTCCTCATCATTGAGGGAACTCGTGACACATTGGATATCTCTCTTGTCTTTGGAGTTCTTCCAGGATGGTGGCTAGGTAAGTGCAATGGGGACATTTGATATCTGTTTTCTTATCTGACACTCTTACCGTATAGGCCAAGAAGAAGAACGCCGTCTCAGCCCCAAGCTATCTCTTACAGCATGGGACAATCTGCTCAAGCGGACAGGATTTACAGGACAGGAAGCGTTGATGCTGGACGCTCCCGAAGAACGTGACCATGTTTACAGTGTCTTTCTTTCCAGCACAAGCCCTGAGACTAGACAAAAAGAATACCCCCCAACTTCCATTATGCTTGGACAGAAGGAGCCACCTCAAGACTGGATTAATCTCCTCAGCTCATCCATGCAAGCAGTAACCGGCCATGTCCCTGCTATTTCTAGCTTTGAGTCCCCAGATGTGAGTGGAAGGGTCTGTATCTTCATCGGAGAGATCGATAACCCTATTTTAAGCAAACTTGGACAGGAAGATTTCCTTGCACTAAGGAAAATGCTGACCACCGCCAAAGGGGTCTTATGGATAACAGCTGGTGGCAATATGGAATGTAGCAGTCCCGAGGCTGCTATGGTTACCGGTCTGATGCGAACCTTGAGAGGCGAGAATGCTAGGATTCGATATGCCACCTTGGATTTGGATTCAACTCGCCAGCCTTTCACCACCCAGGCTGTCATAACAATTACTAAGATTTTTGAGTTTGTGTTTCACTCAGAGCTTGCATCTGTCAATATTGACCTTGAGTACACCGAGAGAAATGGTCAGATATTCATCCCGCGTGTTTTGCCTGATCCACAAACAAACAAAGCTCTACTGCGGACCGGTGATCAGTCCATCGTTGAAGATCAGAAATTTTACGAGGAAGATCGCCCCCTCCTGCTAGAGGTAGGTACCGCAGGATTACTCGACACCATGAGGTTCGTGGATGATGTTAGCTACAACGAGCCTCTTCCACACGATTTTGTGGAAGTTGCTCCCAAAGCCTTTGGCTTGAACTTCCGCGATGTCATGATTGCCATGGGCCAGCTGAATGAGACCATTATGGGTTATGAATGTTCTGGCATTATCACTCGTATCGGTAGTAATGTCACGCATCTCAAACCCGGGGACCGTGTGGCCGCCATGATGCGAGGTAACTATGCCAATTACATTCGTCTCTTGGGTATTGCTGTTGTCAAAATCCCCGACGACCTCTCATTTGAAGAAGCTACGTCCATGCCTATGGTATTCTCGACAGCCTACTTCTCCCTTTATGACACAGCTCGGCTCCAGAAAGGGGAGACCGTGCTAATTCATGCGGCGGCTGGAGGCGTCGGTCAAGCGGCCATCATGCTGGCACAGCTAGTTGGAGCCGAGGTCTACGCTACTGTTGGGTCCAAAGAAAAGTCTCAGCTCTTAATAGACACATACGGCATCCCTGAGGATCACATCTTCTCAAGTCGAAATGATTCTTTTGTGGCCGACATCATGGCCAGCACACACGGCAGAGGGGTGGATGTAGCCCTCAACTGTCTCTCTGGACAACTGCTCCATGCAACATGGAAGTGCATGGCCATGTTTGGGAGACTGGTCGAAATCGGTAAGCGTGATATCGAGATCAATACTCGCCTGGAAATGGGCGGTTTCCAAGGAAATGTTTCATTCTCTGCGATCGACCTCACCTACATGGGCCGCTTCAAACCGGCACACTTGTCTTCAATTCTGGAGAAGTGCATGCAGCTGGCCAGCGAAGGAAAGATCCACCCTGTTAAGCCAATCACCGTGTATCCCATATCGGAGATCGAACGTGCCTTCCGTTTCATGCAAGCTGGGAAGCACACTGGGAAAATAGTGATCAAGCCAAGTGAGGGTGATGTTGTCAAGGCCAGTACAATATAGAATCCAGAGAATTCGTGGATTCCAGCTAACTTGAGCGTAGTGTCTTGCTCGCCGAACGACAGATCTGTTCAGAGTCGATGCTTCCTACGTCATTGTGGGAGGTCTTGGTGGTCTTGGGCAGTCACTCGTCCGCTGGATGCTCAAGTACGGTGCCAGAAACCTGATTGTCCTGTCTCGTTCTGGAAAGAGACATGTACTAGCTGAAAATCTGTCTGCGGACGTCGAACAGGCAGGTGGTAAAGTGATCATTCCCGAATGCGATATCACAAATGGGGACCTGGTTCAGCAGGTTCTTGATAATGCTGCAAAATCCATGCCACCAATTCGTGGCGTTATTCAAGGTGCTATGGTTCTAAATGTAAGTTCAAAATAAAACTTATTTCCTTGTAATCAATGTAAAATACTAATACTCTATCCAGGATTGCATCTTTGAACATATGTCATTTACACAATATCAAAACGCGGTGCTCCCCAAAGTACAAGGAACTTGGAACCTCCACAACGCTCTGCTGCAACATGAACTCGATTTCTTCGTCATGCTCTCATCAGCTGTTGGTGTCGTCGGAAATTCCAGCCAGGCGAACTATGGCGCTGGTTCCGCATTCCTCGACGCCCTCGCGCAGCACCGTCGCTTTCTCGGCCTCCCAGCCCAATCCCTAGACCTGGGGATTATCGGTTCAGTTGGATACGTCGCCGAAAATAAGGCTGTCGCCGAGCGTCTCGCACGCATGGGTCACGACGCCATTAGCGAGGAGAAGATGCTTGGGCTTATACAGGTCGCCATCACTAATAGCTACCAGACCCAGCAGTCTCGTTCTCCCAGTCAAATTGTCACAGGCTTAAGCTTACGTGAGCTCGAGGCTAACTGGATTCAAGACGCCAAGTTTGCCATTCTCCGGCAGAGTCGAGCTTCTGCAGTCGCATCTTCGGAAGGAGACGCCCAGAAGATTATGAAAACGAGCCTCCAAGACCGTCTCAGCACCGTAAAGTTACAAGCTGAGGCTGTCACTATCATTTGCGATGCAGTCGTCAGCAAGTTAGCCATCAACCTTATGGTGTCAAACGCAGACATTAGTCCGGAGCAGCCCATCTCGGCTTATGGTGTTGACTCGCTGGTCGCTGTTGAGCTGCGTAATTGGCTTGGTGGCCAGACGGGGGCTGACATCTCTGTTGTCGACATCCTGCAGTGCAAAAGTATTACAGCGTTGAGTGCAGATGTTGCAAAGTCAAGTAAGATCGTTGCGAAGATTGTTCGTTCGGCTTAAATGGTAAACTAGATTTGATTTATGTATACTCAAACTATGGGAATTATTAGAGCTGCAGGAAAAGACATGATATATTTCTACTCATTAACGATAGATTTAAACTACCTTATTTGGGACAAGAACATATATTCTCAAACAAGTGGTGATTGGAAACTGATATAGATCGACTTTCTCACAGCTGTCTTCTGAATCCGTTCCAGGGTTATCAAGGTATACATTGTTCTATTATTTCTAACTTTCCTAAAGCCCTCGAGTCTCGTTTCCCTAAGATTCGTCTTCCATGAACCGTACTCGCATCGTTTCTATTTCAACACACGCACTCGCACTCCCTTCGATCCACTCCAAACCTTGGGAAGAACCAAAGTACCAACAAGCTCAATATCTCGATATTCCGTCTCAAACAGCGATAAAACACCCTTATCCTGAGCATGTCGGCACTCGACCGACCCATAGCTCCGAAAGATTCTGGCTATGGCCATGGACAATTCCGTGAAAGCAAGATTCATGCCTACGCATGATCTCGTTCCCCTAGAAAAGGCGAACAAGCTTTTGCCCAGCTGCGGGTTCTCCAACCACCGCTCAGGACGATAACTCCGAGGATCTGGGAAGATATTTTCATCATAGTGCATCAAATACACCGTCATACTAGTTGGTGTACCAGGCGGTATAACCCATGATTTAGTCTTGCCTCTTACAACCATGCTCTCATCAGGAGAAATGTGCGCAATACGACCAGGTACACCATTTCCCATACGTAGAGCCTCCTGAACACAAGCACGTAGATAAGGCAATCCTTCAATAGTCGCCAACGGCGTGTGCCTATGAATGGAAGGGTCTTGGATCGCCGTCTCCAGTTCTGTTTTGAGTCTTTCAAGAATAGAAGGAGTTGCAAGAAGAAAGTAAATTGCAACACTCAGAACCCAGGACGTTGTTAGAGTGCCTGCAGCAAGTGTAACAGCTGCCTCGTCTCCAAGACGGGCAAGGGACTTTTCTTCGGAAGGGAGCTTGCTGTCGAGGATTTCATGGAAAATGGTTCTGTATTGACCTTCTTGGCGTGAAAGCATGGCTTTTGTAGCTTCTGATTGAATCTCCTAGTTTGGTCACACAATTTAGCAACAGTTTAACCTGGAAGGAAATACGACAACAAAGAGGTTACTGACCATTCTTTCCTCAAGAAATCGAGCATAATCAGGGCTCAGTCTCGAACTCAAGCTTTCTGGAAGTGCCTCGAAAATCCTCACAATTATTGGAAAGTGTGCAAGGAAAGGTAACAGAGCGGCACCATTTTTCGCGCCGTCATGAAATGATGGATCAAATTTGGGATGTCCTAGTCGATCGTGGCATTTTCCAAACGACAACTCCGTGATAACATCTACAAAAGTGTAATTAATATCAAGGAAGTCACGCATTGGAAAGTAAAACCATATAAGGTACGCAAAGAAGAATTGGGGATCTATGCGTACCATTTGTAAATGCAGCAGTAGCATGATCGACCATCAAAACATTCCCAGAATTTTGGAAATCAGCAAGTCTATCCAAAAGAAGATCGATTTTGGCATCGATCAAGGGTTGTAAATTCCTAATTGAAGTCTTTGAAAAGAAGGGGTTCAGAGCTGATCTTCGTATTCGATGCAGGTCATGCGGATTCGTATTTAATGAAGCACCTGGAACTCCGAAAATGTCGGTAAAAAATGACCATTTATCCCTCTTGTGGTTATGGCTGGTGTATAGAACATCCATGAAAGCGGGATCAATCACATGTACTTCCTCCGGGCTGATGCGAACGACTGGTCCATACTTCTCGTGCAATTCTTTGAGCTTGAATAAATACCGCCCTTGCAATATAACATCGTAGTAGAACTGGTACGCCCGAGTAGCCGCCGCAATTTTGGGGCCAGGGATATGCTTGATCGGACTTAAATAGAGACGGTGGAAAACTCTGGTAATAGCATAGATTATGATGGCAAGGAGGACTAGAAGAGCTAGAGAGAAGGGCATGGTTGAGGTGGGATTGTATTCGACGTTTGGTGATTGTATTAGGGAAAAGAACCGTATATGGTGAAACCAGAGATAGTTATAGTATTTGCAAGGGACTTTGGCCACCCTGTGACTGTGGGATGGCTGAGTACCCCCCTCTAACATGGGTTGGTTCTTCGTACATACATCTCACTGCATACTTCACCGCTTCCCAATCAGGTAGTACTAGGTTATGCATAGTGCGTTTAACCCTGTTAGTGGTAATTCTTTCGTCACACACGACAGAAATAACTACCTTTTTATAAGATTATTTTTTACTACAGCTACCCAAGTTCACACCCCCTCTTAGCCCCTTTAATTCACCTCGCTAAGTTTCTTAGAATGATTAAGCGAAATAGGGGATGTACGGAAGGTAAGATTACAAAAGGTGCGAAAGGTACAAATACAGTAATCCAGTGAAATCCTTTGGCTTCGCTTTTTTTTTACCCTACAACTTGAAAAGAAAAAATTCCCTCTGCCTTCTCAGAGCTTCTTTTTAATACAGACGCCCTTGATTCGCAACGGCGGAGACCCCTGACAATGCAGCAAAGCATTAAGAGCACGTGACATACTTCCAGCTCCATGAGGAACCCTAAAGAACTTAATAGGTTCGGACTTGTTCGCAAGTTCTTTTGGGGCTCTGACAATAAATTCCGGACAGAGGTACCAACAAGTTCCGCTATTGATTATTACCCGAATATCATGTCGTGCTTCATTCCGGGCCCGCAGAAATTTGACCGCGTATCATATTGATTGGGAAACTCAGATGCTTCAGCTCTAGTCGCCAAGTCGATAGAAAAGCTCCACCAACGCCCTGTTGATAATGCTACTTACTGTACAGTAGTAGGCAGTGAAGGCAAAGACCTGCGTCTCTTTGAAAAGCCCCATTAAGATGTGGTTTCTCGTTGGCGCATTAGTTTGTTGATTCTATTCTGTCGCTGAGGTCGATTCAGGGGTAAACAGGCCAAATGGGTAGTCTGGGGGTGGGGGTCCATAACATAACGAGGAGGCTGACCCCCAGATCGAGAGAGGTCAGGACTACGAGTAGCGAGCTGATTGGCTAATGATGGCGTGAATACCAAAAATCTCCGATCTGACAGCAACGGAAACTAAGAGCGGCAAACTACTTACATAGCTTCATCCCTTCTCCAAGACAAACAAAAAGTTTCCTATATGCGATACCTCAAGCCAATTGCAAAAAGTAAACTCAATTCGGCCTCGAGACACACTATTCGCGACACCAATTCAGATCATCTCATCAAATCTGTGTTCTGCCCCTCAGCGTGGCCATCGATCGATCAATAATGACTGCCAAACAGATGTATGCGACCGCGTTTTCCCCCATCTGTACCAAGATCATGAATGATGGCTTCGAAATAGACGATGTACTGATGCATTACCACAAGCGATGTAGACGTTCTGGTCATCGGTGCGGGCCCTACTGGCTTGGGTGCTGCAAAACGCCTTCAGCAAACGGTAAATGTCATCCCCCGCCATCCCCTATCTATGTCTTGCAGTACTAATAGATGCGTGTCGCTTTCAGAACCAGGCATCGTGGCTCATTGTCGACTCCAACGAGACGCCAGGCGGTCTAGCGTCTACCGACATCACTCCCGAGGGATTCGTGAGTAAACCGCCGAGTTCTTCCCGCTACATCTACATACAGACTGCTCACGAAGCAATTTTCCCTCGCAGCTGTTCGATGTTGGCGGCCATGTCATCTTCTCACACTACAAGTACTTCGATGATTGCATCGATGAAGCTCTGCCCAAGGATACCGACTGGTATACGCATCAGGTCAATATCCAGACTCATTAATTAATTTCCCCTTCCCTAGTAACTTTCACGGGGGAGCAGTAAACTGTCGAGCTATGATTCTGCGGCTGTGTGTCTACTGCTTAATTTTCTCTCTCTCGCAATTCGCGCAAGATCCGCCAGAAAAAGAGTAATCGCTGACTATTGAATGTGAAATAGAGAATCTCATATGTGCGCTACCAGGGCAAATGGGTACCCTATCCATTCCAAAACAACATTGCTGTCTTGGACAAGGAGGAGAAAGCAAGATGCCTGGATGATCTTATCGATGCTGCACTCGAAGCCCGCACTCGCTCTCCGTCCGACAAGCCCAAGAACTTTGACGAGTGGAACGTAAGAAACGTGGGAAACCGCCTGAACGAGATCTTCAGTGAGTAGTATCCTGGCTGATTTGTCCCTCCTGTTGGTGTCACTGGAGATTCCTTTCCTGATGAATTGACGTTATTGCCCCTGATACACAAGCCTTGGAATTCGTGAATCCACGCCATCTCATCTGTAATGAGCAGTGATTACTGACTTTGGGTGCTCAAGTGCGCCCTTACAACTTCAAAGTGTGGGCCGTCCCTACTACTAAGGTATGTATCCATACTGGAAAACCACCCTGCTCTCACAGCTAATTCTTCTTCTTTCCTGGGTCTAGATGAATGCCACTTGGGTTGGAGAGCGTGTTGCCGCTCCCAATTTGAAACTACTAACCCGCAACGTCATCCTCGACAAAGTAGCCGGAAGTTGGGGCCCGAATGCCACATTCCGCTTCCCAGCCGAGGGTGGCACAGGTGGCATTTGGATCGCTGTAGCCAAGACTCTGGAGCAGAAGAAGACGAAATTTGGTGCGCACGGCACTGTAACCAAAGTCGATGCTAAGGCAAAGAAGGTTCACTTAAAAGACGGTCAGTTTATCGCCCTTAAGCTTATGGGAAGAGTTTTCTGACGTTCAACAACCACATCAGGCACCGTAGTCAATTACCACTCACTCATCTCCACTATGGCCATTGACAGCCTCGCCCAGTCTATGGGAGATACTCAGCTCCAGCAAATGTGCAAGCCACTCTTCTACTCCTCTACGAATGTGATTGGGGTAGGTATCCGTGGACAGCGTCCTGAGCGCATCGGGGATAAGTGCTGGGTAAGTCGTCTTGTTCAACCTTTTATGTCTTTTTATGCTTTTACGTCAATTACTGACTGTAGGAACTTGGAAAGTTGTACTTCGTCGAGGACAATTGTCCCTTCTACCGCGCCACCATCTTCTCCAACTACTCCCCTTTCAACCAGCCAAACGAGGACGTCAAGCTTCCAACCAAGAGGCTCGCCAATGGCAAGAAGCTCGCGTCGTCAACTGCACAGCCAGGACCTTACTGGTCCCTTATGCTTGAGGTCTCCGAGTCTTCGTACAAACCTGTCAAACACAAGACGCTGCTTGAGGACTGCATCCAGGGACTAATCAACACTAATCTGCTAGATTCTGAAGACGAGATCGTCAGCACGTATGTCCGTCGTTTCGACCATGGATACCCCACTCCTAGTGTGGAGCGCAACAATGCCCTGGCCGAAGCTCTACCTTACCTCCAGAGTAAAGATATTCTTTCCAGGGGCCGTTTTGGAGCCTGGAAGTACGAGGTTGGCAATCAGGACCACAGGTGAGTCGTCCATCATCATGTTTCTACTTTCAGTAGTATATTTTGTGCTGAGCTAAGATTGTCTTCTGCAAGCTTCATGCAAGGTGTCGAGGCCGTCGACAACATCATTTACGGTGGCGTTGAGCTTACCCTAAACAATCCCGACTTCGTTAACACCCGTGCAAATACCGAACGTCGCTTAAGTGGTTTTAATGCTTAGACGGCACAGGAAAGTAAGAGGCAGTCTAGGGGGAGGCAAAAAAGGAAGGAAGAAAGATAAAATAAGGTACCTAGCAGAGCATACACTAGTGCTAGAGGGGAACTAGTACTACAGGGAAGTTATATAGCTTTTTAGAGAAGGGGAGGGTAGAGAGAGGTAGAGAGGAAGAAATCTTATTTAAATAACGATAAAATAAAAAAATCTCTAATAAGTATACTATTAGAATTTTTTAAATTAGAGCTCTTAATTAAGCGTATATTAACTTAGATTAATATAGTTTATATAAAGTTAAAAAGAGATTAGACTTTTAGTTTAAAAGACAATAATAAAATAATACTTAGTATAATTAATAGTACTATAGGGCTAGTGTTCTTAATACACAAATACAGTTCTAATAAAAGCTTATTGTATATAGAGGGAAATATTACTCTAGGTATTATTAATTTACAGGTACAGAAACAATAGAAAGAAACATACATATATAGTAGAAGACGAGCTATACCACTTGCATAGGGATAGCAGCACTTATTTGATAAGGGCATTCAAAGGATTTTTGTTGCCTTATAAGCCATATAACTATACCTTAGCTAGGTATATAGAACCAAGTCTGTATAAGGCCTTCGGCCTTGGACCGGACTCTAAATTGACTCCACACACACACACACAGAAGTCTACTAATCTAAAACTGGCATAACTCTACGTTCTCCTTCATAAACAGGAAGAGGAGTCCCAAGAGTCTTTGCCTTTATCTGAAGAGCGACAAAACGAGGCATAAACCGTGCTTGGCCGATAGCACCACCAACCATAAACAATCCGGGATCTTCAAAGACAAATTAGCATCTTTTTTGTCCATGATGTATTGTTGTTTACTTACGTCCAGATGGCCTAAAGGCACCCCTAATCTCTCCTTCAGCATCTAAGCCCCAGTAGTCTTCTACCTGATTTGCAACATTCCCGCCAAGCAGATTACCAATAAGTAACTTCACGTTTCCAAGGAAGCCAGTACAGAAAACAATAACATCTGCTCTCAACTTGTCACCGTTTGCGAACTCTAAACCATTTTCTGTGTAGGCGACAGGGAGTGAGTCGGATTTGATCTTGATCTGTGTGCAGTGGTCACGTCAGCTCTACTAAAGGTAGCCACCTATAAAGAGCCTTAACTACTCAGAAATGAAAACCATACCTCGCCCTCAACAATCTTCTCTGATGCACCCACATCCATATAATGTGCTCCCTGGCGCTCGAACATGTTGTACAACATATCTCCGTCGCGGTCGAGTAGAAAGCCTGCCTTTTCGAGGTTGTCAAACCTCTTTTTGTCTGCTGCTGCTCTTCCCAATAAGGAGAACCTGCTCATCAGCCTGGATACAGCATTAGGACCAGTTAGAACGATCCGATCTGCCATCTCGGTTGTTCGATCTTTGGTGTATACCACTAGAGTTGATTAGTTGCACATATCAAGAGTCAACTCTAGGGAACATTTACTCTTGTGCGCGGGCATATAGTGCTCAACGGGGACAACCACTGGGCAGATCTGTTAGTGAACGGCGCACTAAGAGGTTCGAAACAAAGCTACATACGAGTCTTTGATCGCTGCACCATTGTCACTGATGCTAAACCGGCTTTAAGCATATCCATTGCTACATCATGTGCTATAAATGTTAACTTGTATAGCCAATATCTGCAAGACCTTTCTTACCTGTATTAGCAGTGCCAACAATAACACCATGCTTCCCTTTCCATTCTGTTGGGGATTTGTACACGCCAGAATGGAGCTTCACTCCTTTAAAAATTTCCTGTATCCAAGAGTAGAGTGAGAAAATGGCCCTTTACAAATACATTCTTCAAAGCGAACCTCGTTTTCATATTTCGGAGTAAGAGGCACTTGAGAGCCTCCACCAACAGCGAGGACGACCCAGCGGGCAGTTACTTGTTGCACTTCGTCACTGCGGACAAGGTTCAGCGTCCAAATTTCTTCCTCCTCATCCCATGAGCCACTCTCTAGGGTCGTGGAAGTCCACAAGTTCTCAAAGCTGATCAGCTCAGGCAGGGGCTTCTTGAGTGCGGCAAACTTACTATGTCATACTTCTTGACCCAGCGATGGTATGCATCAGCCAACTCGTCCTTAACGAGGAATTCTTGGTAAGTGTCCGGGAATGTTTTCTCGAAGGGCAATTGAGCTGTGAAAAGTCAACGTATGCTCGGTTGTGGTTGTATTCCCACTGATTGTCTCACCAAATTCCCGTATGGTATGCACTGTAGCTTGTCAGCTTCTATTGAAAAGTCACGGGTTGGAGGAAGTAGCTTGGTGAAGCTTACATCTTGTGGAGTCATATCGTGTCCTCCAGCTGTCTCCAGCTTGGGCGTGCTTGTCTATGACAACATATGATAGTCCCAAGGCCTTGAGCCGACCACCAGTGCACAAGCCGGCCTGTCCACCACCAACAACAACGGTGTCAAAATGCGACTTTTCGCCATTTGAATAACCGTTAACACCATTGGTGTCATGAGCACCATTGCTGATACCGTTTACAGCATCTGTGCCGCTCAAAAAAGAGTGAACTGGCTCCAGGCAGTCAACGCTCTCATGACCGTTAAGTTCTTCCAAGATTGTCCGCAAAACCCAAATTTTCCACTCGCCGTTCACAGGGACGACAGACAAGAAACCACTCGCAGTAGTTGCAGGAATTCCACTGGTTTCGAACGTGAAATACATTTCGATCCACGCAAATTTGCCAGGACGCATAACGTGGCCCGGGTGCTCAATCACAAAATTCCGGGGTTTCACTACATTAGAGGTTTCTCTAAAAACATTTCCAATCGAACCTGGTCCGTAGAACGTTCGTATTGAACCAGTAAGTGCAAAGTGGTCTCTCCATACCGCATCGTCCTTAAAGTTCTTCCCTTCCAAGGAGTTGAGGATCTGAGTGAATTGCTTAGATATCGCTTTCGTATCGACATCTTCCTTGATGGGGCTAGCGGGTAGCGCTACGGGAAGGTACGGTAGTACGTATTTGTGAGGCATATTTGCTGGTTATCTGTAAATCTTGAATACGAGAAATGATGAGATGGGAAGAGTTGGGAAGAGTATTTACAAATTGGAATCATGGATACAGATATACATTAAAAAAGCGTGGATATAGCTCTGTATATTCAAGTTACAGTGGTCCGACCTCTGATCACGGGTTCCTATGTGTCGGCAAAGCGGCCAAAATATCTGAAGTGGGAATTGAACCTTCGGTGATGGAAGTGGGGGAGTAAGTTCGTTCGGGATTTGGAACTTCACCGTCTCCTAATAGAAAGCAACTCCAAATTGCAAATGGCCGAGGCAAATCCATACTATTGCGAAACCAAAGAATTCTCTACGACTCACCAAATCTTATCCCCAGCCAAATCGCAAGTGTTTTGTGTAGAGAAAGTTTTTGGCTACATAAGTTCTCTGAATATTGACGACATTAATGTCATTAAATGGCATCGTTAAACTTTCTATCTGCCTTTCGCAGTCGCGAGGGGGAAGATAATATTTTGAAAGCCAAGTGGTACATCGCCGCCGTATAGTGTCCCCATACTCCAGAAATTCATAGGATTTTGCTAAATTGCGAAGGCAGCCGGTCTAACTGCTGCTGGTGCTGGGGAGCTGGTACTAGAGTTGTACCGCTTGGCATCGGCCGACCTCCTACTTGAGGACAAGAAGATAGTACAGCGAAGAATCAAAGAGGCCATATTAAAGGGCTCAATTCTTTACGGAGTGCCTCGAATGGGGCAGGCCTTGGGTCCATTAAATCATGGGATCCCCGATGAAGAGATAGATAACTATGGGCCCAGGTAATCACCCTTCAAGCCTGATTTTCCATCATTGGGTATCACATGTGCTAATTATCTCTGGATTGAAGAACGGAAGCTTTAGATGAGGAAGGGGAGAATGAGAGAGTGTCAAGACGAGGTCACGCATATTTCGATAAACTCTGGAACCCTGCTGGGGCAGAAGCAATGAGAGACAGGCTTACAAAGTATCAAAAAGATCAACGTTGGTTCTCTTATCAAAATGTGTTTTGCTATGACCCAGACTCTGACGACGTTATAGAACTTTTGGTACAGAGCATCTACGAGCAGTGGATGAGCGAGGATCGCATTCTGTCGGATGTCGAGACACAGATGTGCAACACCACGCTTCTCACTTGCTGGGAATCTCCAGTTCATGCGCTTTGGCATACGAAAGGGGTTGTTCGATTGGGAGGGACTGTAGAGCAGGCAAAGTTTGCCCAAGATCTAGGGATTGCTATTGCCAAAGAGTTCGGCTCCAAGACTGGAGACATCACAATGGTTGATGAAATTGATTTCTAGGCAGCCATATGGGTTGAGAATTTACAAATAGATTGAGACTATAGTATTTCCCAGAGAAAGACTGATAGTCAATGAATACAACGACCTGCATCTCACAACCTTTCATGAGCTTGTTGATGATAAGACGGAGGCAACACAACCTTCACAATCTGGCGTTAGCTCAGGCCTTGTATATCCATCTACCCCCTTCCTCCGTTATGATACCACCATAGCTCTCTCACCAAGCTCAATCAAAGCCCCGATCCGCGTTCCGGTATGCCCATAATGCGGAGACCCTGAATAATCCACCAAGGCGATTTACCGCTCCATGAACCCGTCACAACCTCTTGGGAAGTTCCCACGTCGCGTTCTATCACTTTGTCCCCTTCGACTTCACGGGTTCAATATCTTATTGCCGACCTGAGGTTCGCGTTGAAAATATACATCTAGATCTAAGGGTTTCATGTAAGTTGAGGTGTGCTAAGATTTCCGAGTACGCAAAATTTCATGGAAAGTGGAAAGCCGACTGTTTGTAGCTTTAACGGGTTGAGCAGATAACATTGTGAGGGGCGATTTGGAAGTGGCTGCGGCCTTTAGAGGCTATGGATTTCAGAAATCATATAGTCTGAGATGTAATGCGCATAAAAGGGAGTATTCGAGTTGAATTAAGTCCAAGAACCACAAGCAGCAGAGTTATCGGCTAGAGAGCTGCAATTGTCCAAATAGACCATGCTGCAATACATGTCACAGAGAAATCACCGAGAACCCAGCTGTCCTTCATCACAACCCCCATCAGTGTTTGAGATGAGCTGGGTTGGCTCTCTCTGCCGTCTCATCTCGCCTCATAATATCCTCTTTACTATGACCAGCCTGCAGGCGAGCTACCAAATCCTTCTCTGGATCAAAAATAACACCGATGGGATTATTTGAGAAGGCATTCGAGTTCATAAAGTCGGTGGCTGTGTCGACATCGTCATAGGTATCGACCTGCGTCTCAAGGCGGTTTCCATCCGGGTCCTCGTAGTAGATCGACATGGTGATACCGTGGTTGACGCACCACATGGGCAAAATTCCCTTCTTTTTCCGTTGGCGGTATGACATGGCAAGGTCTTCGAGAGTGTTGAAGCCAAATGCAATGTGCTCCAGGCCTGCACTTGACTGCACTTTGTCTCCGGTGCCAGGAATCTTGCTAATGGCGATGCGGTGGTGCTCGTGGTCGAAGCACAGGAAAGAGATAAAGCCCTTCTCAAAGCGCGCTTCAGCGTTGAGAAATGTCTTATAGTAGTCCACCATCTCTTCGAATTTGTTTGTTCGGAGGAAGATATGGGCCAGCGTCGCTGGGCGAATCACTGTATCGCCTGGGTTATCGAAGTCGAGCGCCATGGCTTCTGTATCTTGTGATATCGTTTGAGCTGTAGGAAATGCGAGCTGCTCGAGGTCATTTAGGCATGGCCGAAGATGAAATGTCATAAATGGCTTAAGAATGACCATGAGGCATTCTAAGCCGACTGAGTGAGGAGTACCGTGCGCAGTGGGTGCAGTCCGATCAGATGAGATGCATCTGAGGGGGGTTTCCGACAATATCCTGTACCTCGCTACTCCACCACCCATCTCGGTGCTTGAACGGGGCTGCATGCCATTTCCAATGGAGTAAACACCGGCTTAACAAATCCACAAAGAAATTCGCTGTCAAAGCTATGTTCGTCATGGAGTCTGGATATATAAGAAGTTTGACATACCTTTGCGTAGCTATATCTCCAAATATATCCAGGACCATCACCATATCTCAAAAAACTAATCTACAATGCCAGTTCAAAAAATTGCCATCGTGACAGGTGCCGCTGGTGGTATTGGCAAAGCCCTAAGCAAGAGACTTCTGGAACGTAACTATCGAGTCATGCTGGCCGACATCAACAGCACAGAGGGAGAGAAGGTGCAAGAGGAGCTCGGGGACAACACACTCTTCGTGAAGACCGATGTGTCTGACTACGAATCAACCGCGGGGATGTTCAAGAAGGCCTTCGAATGGGGCGGGCGCATTGATTTCTTCGCTGCCAACGCTGGCGTTGCGGAGTCCGAATCCATATATGCGCTGCCGCCTGCTGGGAAGGAGCCGCCGAAGCCAAGCTTGAAGATCATGGATGTTGATTGCCTTTCTGTGATATATGGCCTACGGCTGTTCAGGTGGTATGTACGGAAGAGCGGCACCGGTGAGGGCGGGAGAATGGTGGTGACGGCCAGCCAGGCTGGTCTCTACCCGATGTATGTTGCACCGGTCTACTGTGCTGCAAAGTCTGCCGTAAGTAAAGATTCGTTCCATGGTCACAAAATATGCTTTCGCTGACGACTGTAGGTTGTTGGACTCGTGCGAGCGACGGGGAAGAAGCTTCGTGACGATGAACATATCACTCTTAACGCCATCTGCCCGGGTCCAGTCAACACAGGCATTTCACCAGACATGACCAAGGTCGTGCCATTAGAACAGATGACACCAATGAAGCTCGTCATAGATGCCTTTGAAAAATTCATTGACGACGACAGCCTCAGCGGCGAGATCTGCGAAACGTCGAACGAGAAGATGTATTTTCGCAAGCATCTGGAATACTCAGATGATAACGCCAAAGAGCTCAATGAAGACATGCTGAATGTGGTGAAGTGGAAGAACTTGTATGAACGGACGGAAAAACATTAAATTGCTTGTGTTGATTGTGGACTTGAATGCTGATATATTGTTGAAGATGTGGTTAGCACTGACTTGAGGCGGTTAGACATGATCTTGCATAGTTTGAGCTTGCGTTGAGGAGGCCATATAAACCCCCATATACAGCCAAGCAATGGATAAAGTCGACGTGCGGCACCAGGCTTTGATTAAAATTTACGTAGGTTGTGAAATTCAACTAGTGATCTCTGGACCTCCATTCCTATCTTGGCCTGATAATTCTCGCTGGAAGGGGAGCACTATCATACAGAGAAGAGAACTTTCTCGGCAGAGGTCATACTGTATCAATATAAATGCTAATGAACATCTCAAATTTAGAAAGTCATTTCTTTGGTCGACTAGTCACTGCCCGCAGTTTATTCGGTCTAGTAGTATTTTCGCTGCAAGTAACATAGAGTTTTCAGCCACAATTAATATCTTGGAATATACATATATTTTTTCACAGCTTTGCGATTTGCTCGTAAACCTTCTTCTCGAATAAGTTGATAAGTTCATTGACCTTGCGGTCACCTGATGGCAGCACCTGAACGCCAAAAAACCCGCAAACGCCCGCAGTTCTATCCAGAAACTAGAGAAGCAGCCGATTAGCGTGGCCACATAAGGAGCGGACGTGGATAACATGGCTCACCCAGAAGCAGTTCAGCATCCCACTCCAGTTCAGACATCCTTTCTTTCTCCACACTTTTCCATCCTCTCCGTCCAAATCCTGGATCGTCAAGCAACCCCCAAGTCCCCAACTGTACTTCCCCCATGACGGGAAATCTCCAACAGCGCAAGGCCCGCTGGTCGGCTCACTCTCGTATAGTGTCTGGATTGCTTCCCGGGCAGGTTCCGAAAGCTGCTGCTCGAACATCATAGCGGTCGTATCCTTCCTCAACAGTTTCTCGTCATCTACTAGTAGGCTGTTGAGGATATTCATATAACTCGGCACGGACGCGAACAAGCCTTGTCCACCACACTCCTCCAAAGCTCCGTCCATCATGTTTCTGGGCCCAGGAAATTCAATCGCCTTGCCGCCGCCGTTGGGTACCCTTGGATCTCGCAGCGCCAGGTCGGCTCGGCGAGCCAGCAGCTCAGGTTGTTTGTTTGGCCAGAATGTAATATCGTCGATCCCGAGCGGGGCAAAGATGTACTTCTGAAAGTAGGTTTCGAGATTCATCTTGGTTAGGTGAGTTAGGAGTAGGCCAGCCCAGTCCAGGCCTGGACTGTAGATCCAGGAGGTACCTGGCTCGAAGGTGAGCGGGCTGCTGAAAGACCCAATCACGCTTGCGGGTGCTGTGTGGGAAGGCGCGTTTGTTACCTTGAGGTACTCCTGCAGCATAGGTGACATGAAGAAGTAAGTCAGGCCAGAAGAATGGGTAAGTAAATGACTGTATCGCAGTTAGCTTTTGTGTATTGCTAAGTCGGTTTTCCCAAATAATTTTAACACATACCGTAGAGTGATTAGATTCTCCCTCTTCTTCAACTGCGGTTTTCCATCCTTCATGCCAGTCAAGATCTCTAGCTTTGCAAGCTCTGGTAGCGTGGCTGCTACATCATCATCCAGACCGACTAGCCCCTTCTCCACAATCTGCAGCACAGCAATTGTTGTGATAAGCTTCGTGCAGCTGGCAAGGGTCATAAGGGTATCTGTCTCCATATTTGTGCCGTGTTTTACTGATTTAACGCCAAAAGCTTTGAGATAATTGAAACTTCCAGTCCTGTTTCTTGCCGCCAGAACTGCGCCTGGGATTTTGGCACCAAGACAGGCATCTTTGAACAAAGATTCAATAGATTCCATTTGACTGGGGTGTAGGCAGGAACTGGGCGCGGTGTTGCACGGACGAATACGACAAGCACATAAATCTGGGTAACTTGAAATGAGACGATGTTAATGGGTTTAATATCTTGTATGAACCAGAGTAAATCTGGTAAGATGCGGACGGGTGGATTAATGCATCGCTATACTGGGTGTTAACTCTGGTAGGGTTACAGTAAGTGGGGAAGGCGGTCGGCTTAAACCCACAACTGCTTTTCCACAGACAAATCCAAGCTCGCCAAAACTAATCGTCGCCCTCGCTTAGAGCCTTAAGCGAAGCCGGCGATTACCTCCGCATTGCTTTCCCCGACTAGGAGCGAAGTCGATGTGGGAGGGGACGACTCTTTACAGTACAGTTGTAATAGTGAAGGTCAGTCGAAGAGTCGTATACAAGAACCTTGGACATATAGATATATGCGACAAGCAATTAGGATAGCAATATATAGATGAGAAGATGTTACCCACAATCTAATACCATGTACATACACACACTCGTTGGCTAAAGTGAAACGGTGCTGGTCTAACTGTAGAATCTTAAATTGATTCGAGCCTTGCTGAAATCACATCTACTCAAACACTATCTTGTTGGACATAGTTCCCAAACCCTTCAGCTCTATCTCAACTACATCGCCATCGTTAAGGAACTTCTTCTGGAAGAATCCAACCCCTGCAGGCGTTCCAGTCATAATCACCGTTCCTTTCCTCATCGTCGTCCCTCTGGACAGATGCGCAATGATCTGCCTAACCGACCAGATCATATCATCCGTCCCCGTTTCCTGCCTTACCTCCCCATTCACCTTCAACACATAGTGTAATTTCTGCGGATCTGGCACCACCCTCGACGACCAGATTGCAGGTCCAATCGGTGCAAAGGAATCAAACGACTTGGCGTACCCGTACTGCCCTCCGGACGCATCTGGCATCTGGAAGTTACGCGCTGAGATGTCATTGCCAACAGTGTAACCAAGAACGTAGTCCAAGGCATCGGCTTCGGAGACATTCTTTGCGTCCCGTCCTATGACGACGACGAGTTCCCCTTCGTAGTCGAGCTTGTGTTGTGCATCCGGGTGGATGGGGATATCATCTGTAGGACCTGCGAGCGCGTCACCAGGTTTGCTGAAGATGACTGGATATTTAGGCACTGTGAGCTGGTAAATTGTACAGCGGTCAGTTTGAAGTTGTGTTTCATTCCTTTGCAACTGGGATGTAGTGTACCTTGGCTTCAGTGACATGATTCTGATAATTGACACCGACACATTGAATAATTGGTGCGCGTTCGAGAGGGCATAGAAGCTATTCAGAGCCAAATGTTAGCATTGAATATGTCCAGAGGCTCCTGAGCCTTTCTCTAATTATACCTTTGTGACAGTGATCACATCTTCTCCGACGACAGCAAATCCTTCCTCAAGGCTGCCTTTCAGTGCGGAGACTTCAAATCCCTTTTCAGTTGTTGCGACTAAATTGCCATATGTCGCCTTTCCTCCAAGATCGAATCGAACCAATGCATCGAACGTCATATTCTTTGTAGGGATGTAGTCCACGGATAGTCCCCTGGATGGTAAATGCTACTCACAAATTTTTGATTGTCGAATGCGGTGGGCTCCAAAGGTACGAGGAGAAGATAGGTAAGGACGATTAGAGCTTAATTATGCAGGTAACCGGCAAAGCACACATACTGAGGCTGCCTCGGTTCCGCAAACTGACTTTGTTGTGTGCCATGCAAATTTGCGGGTATATCCCGACTCAAGTGGGAAAACAAAACACGGGCTAAGATCGATTTAGCGGCACATGGTCAACGATGGGAGAATATTATTCGAGTGGATTGTATACACATAGCCTGCATAATTAGTCCCAAAAAGCACGGTACAAGACATCATTCCATGCCATAGGCGATTCTGGTGTCCAAAAACCTTGAAGCGTGGTTCAGGAGATCCAAATCTACCGCTTGCCTATCTTCCTTCCACCCTAGAGAAGATTGTCGGAGCTTTCTAATCTCAACTGCAGCTTCCGATGTTGAGGCTTGCAGTTCTGTGCTATCTCGTCTCACAGCTGCATCACAGGAAAGAAGATGGTCCAGATCTTGCAAGAGAGACATTACATCTCGAGCTGTTTGAAAGCGAGGCGCCAGTAACTTCGTGAGTGCTAGTAGACTTCCTGCCTGCCGTGATATTGACTCTTCGTCGTGCCTGTCAAAATCGTCGTTGTCATCGTCGTCGTCGGACAGCTGGGGAAGGCCATATCTGCCGCAGGTGTCCTCCACCAAAAAGGTGACCATCGGCGAGACAGTCCAAGCCAAACTGTTGTTTCAGAGGTATCAGTACTCGTAGGTTTTGGGATAACTCGACTACTTACATGGTTCCTGGAATTGCATTAACTGAAACTTCTGCGAGCAGACGCTCAACCGTTAGAGATACTTTCGTAGACGCATCTTTCAACTTAGTCAAAGCCGTATGGTGACAAGTTCGAGGCCAGAATCGGGTGGTAGTGGAGAGTATATATTGATAAAGTGCTGCAATACTGGAGCTGTGACCGCCCATATTAGTAAACAATGCACAGGGACGCCATAATATAGAAAATAAGAGGGACCATACTGGGTCATTATGGTCAAGGTGTATAGTCGTAATTTTGCTAATATTTCTTCTGACGGGTCTTCGCAGCTGGTCTTGTCTGTGATGTTGGTCCTAGATCCTTCATGGTTTTCGATTAGCCCTAAAAGATCTGACTCGGACTCTGCAGCTTCCAAGTATCTTGATAGATACTCATGTAGTTCATGACCGGTGCAGGTTTCGTCTGTTTCTTCTAAGGTCTTCTGCCCCACATTCCACTGCAGTTCAAAGAGCGCAGATCGTTGAGATCTTAAGATTGAGCTCAGACTCTGGCTTAGCTTGCACAACACAACGAAATCCTCGACCATTCTCAATTTTGCCCCTGGAGATGAGAAGTTGTGGAATAAGATCTCGCGGTCAAATTCGTCACGAACATCTTCGGGATCACACAACGGTTGATCCACGAGAAACAACCGATATGGGCGCCTCATTACAAAGGAGATACACGTGTTCCGTGCAATACAACACCAGTATAAGATGTTGCTGCGTTTAGGCATCGGAACATCCACATCCAGTGAGTTCTTGCGTAAGTATTGTTTGGTGTGATGAATGGCTCGATCCACCCAGAGACTGCAGACGGTTAATTCCCGCTTTGGTGGACACCACAGGGATAGGAGAAGTGCAGTCTTTGCTAGAACTACTTCCTCTATTGCGCTCCATACTTCACAGTAAGCGTACTCGTACATTTCCTGGCAGGGAGGATCAGTATTGGAAGGGATGGACAAAAAGGGACAAGGAGAGGATGCGTAATACCGTGAGTGCTCGGACATAACACGTTTGGACTTCAGCAGTCGACGAGAACCCAGCAAGCCTCACCTGCTCGTCTGTTGCATGCTGTGATATATGAGTCAGTCAGATGGTACAGTACATAGCAAAGGGGCTGTTGAAAACCGTACAGCAAACGCAGCGAACATCATTGAGTTGAATAGCATTGGAGGGAACATTGCGGAAAAGTCCTCGTCGTTAAGGGTAACATAGTGCCACCAGAAGTTTTGTTCATCGATGATAGGGCAGAAGGGGTGGATGTTGTGGAAGTAGATCTTCACAAGCTCGTTACGCAAGCCATCATCCAGTACCGGGTAGGCTGATTTACTCATGAGAGAGGAAGGAAATGCGGCACTGATGCCTTGGCATAATGAAGCATCAGCATCAATGGCAGCATGCGGCCACGTGGTCGACCGATCTGGAGAACTCTGGGGTGAGTGATAACGGATGGACGTTGTACATAGATCCGGGCCATCATCTGTGAGTAATTGGTCTAGAGTCTGTGCGGCTGGATTGATGCGTGGCACGTTGAAGCAGGCGTTGTTGGTAGAAGGTGCTGCATCGTCCTTTATTGCATCATGTTAGAGGGTACACGTGAGTTCGAAGAAGAGACGTTACGATATCTGCTTGAGCCATCACGTTGTCTGGCAAGGGAAACTCTAGGTTGGCGTATTCATCACCATATAGCTGCAGGAGGTCTTCCAGGCCAGCCTCTCCATAGCTCAGCGAGGGAAAGAATGCAGCGGCCATGACGTGGGGGAACAGCGTGATGTTGGTGGGAGACAGAGCTGTATTTTCTTGGGGATATAGAATAACAGCCGGGAAGAAGAGGAGGAATAGCGATTACGACGAAGGGAGGAGAGATGGAGATGGAAAGCGAAACAGCTGGGAGCGGTGGACGAGCGGGACCGAAGAGAAGAGGGGTACTCGGTAACGCAACCGCTGTTTGAGACAGGACAGCAGCTGAAGATGGGCAGAAAGCTAACAAAAAAAAAGGTCATGAAATTAGAGCGAATGAAGAATATTTCCTTAGTTAGCCCAACTGATATCTACGTAACGCTGGCCTTCCAATGGCTTCTTTGCGGCTCCAGAGATGCGTCTTAGGGATGTCCACTTTTTGCCATCAAACCCCACATTTTAGGAAGGCTGTGAGGTTTCCCCGCCGGGAATTGGAGAATTAATTTACTTAAAATACAGGGTAAGAAGATTTCCTTTGATTTAATTTTCTTTTATTTCGCCAACCCCTCCCTAGTATACACTTGATTAAATCACTTGCCTTTTAATATAATTACTCTAGTAAACCTAAGGACTAAGACAATTTTTTTTTTGCTTAATTTTATCCCTTATTATTATTAAGTTATATAATTAAGAAAGCTATTATAAATAATAATGTTTCTGCCTCTCGCTTAGCGAATACAAAGGTATCGAAGCCACTTACTAACTATATTTCACTTTAATTTTTCCTAGTAATATATAGTATAATATATAGTACTTGTAGCCTAATAATAAATAATTTAAAAAATGAGAATTAAATACTAGCTAATATAAGGATTAAGTAAGAGATAATTTTTATATTAAATTTTAAGATTAAGCCTTGTTATATTGTTATTGTTTGGATCGCATTAGGGGTGTAATCGTATTAGTAGAACCAACTCCCTAGAGGTTGGCGAAAAAATCAAAAATTAATTCTAGTATTTCATTCGGAACATTACATGGTCGCCAACGAGTAGGTGGGGCCTGTCGCTTGAGAATCACACCACCAATACGAAGTAACGCAAGTAAGTTTTTAGCAGATTATCAGGCTCTCTTTGAGCCTTCAGATGATCTTAGACCACCAAAGCGGACAGTGGAGGAAAAGCAGAAAGCAAAAGTAAAGGTAGAGAAGCTTCATTGAGAGCTGAGGGAAAGGATGGGAAAAAAAGAGAGAGGAGTCAATGTTGCAGAGAAGTATGCTTGTGCTAGGGTTATTAGCGATTATAATTCGAATCCGAAAACGAACTTGGAAATAGACACTAGAATCGTAGTGGGCGCACATAGCGTTAACGCAAGGCTCGCGCATAGAGACGAAGTACGCGACTTGGTCCTTGTCTAGATGTGCAGCATCGACAACCGTTCCAGTCGACGACCACGCACGCATAGCACCATCGAGATCCAGGTTGGTAAAGCCAAAGCCTTCAGAGGATGTGATGAGCCGAGGGAGGGTAGTTGCTGCAACTAAGCTACAGTGGCCATTGCCAAAGAGGAAGCAATTGAGATGAATTTCATATTGAAGAGCCTCGCTAGTGGTAGGTTGTTTAGAAGGGAGAGTAGTACCTGTGGTCTGGGGATGCTTTGAGGTTATCAGCGTATCAAACCCTTCTTATACTCGTCCCTCAAGTTGAGCAGTCTACAGGTATCAACCACAGAGTCACTGCTAGCTGCTAGGCTATTGCCGAAACTGGAAGGAGCCTATGCTTAGACGAGTTGATCAGCCATCAGGGTTATATTACACACGCCTATTATATTGTCACCCTTGCACACAGACCCCGTGCAGCCAGGTTCCTGCATTCCAAGCAAGAAAAAGGTCTTGATGTTTTAGTATTTCCCAACAGTGGTACATGAAGAAAGAAATGGCGTTGCTACGTTCACTTGCTCTGAAGGGCACTTAGAAAGTGATGGTGACGGATTTCTCAGTGCAATTGGCTTTTGATTCTGTATCTTCATTGCACGCGGACCTGATCTATATCTTAGCTCTCCTGGTCTTCTCAGCTTCCTTGACTGCTGCAGCTTTCAGTACCCTCCTTAGAATCTTCCCACTTGCACTCTTAGGAATCTCGTCTACAAATTTCACTCCGCCACGAAGCTTCTTGTGAGAAGCTACTCTCCCAGCTAACCACTCCATAATTTCTACCTCGAACCTTTTGTCCCCCTCAACACCTTGGGCAGGCACGACATATGCTCTGGGAACTTCGGTTCCCTGCCCTTCCTCGTAGATACCGATCACAGCGCAATCGTCGATTTTGGGATGCCTTAACAAGAGCCCCTCCAATTCCGCTGGCGGGACTTGGAAACCTACAAGGCAGTCAGAAGAGATGCTAAGATTTAGACGTAGGTTTACTCTGGACCTTTGTATTTAATCAACTCCTTTATACGGTCTGTGATGAAGAAATTCCCTTCGCTATCTTGTCGACCAATATCACCGGTTTTGAAATAGCCGTCTGTCGTCAGCGCGTTTTTGGTTCCCTCTACATTGTTGAGGTAGCCCAGGAAAATGTTCGGTCCTTTTATCCAGAGCTCGCCGGTTTCACCTACCGGTACCTCCACTTCCTCCGCACTCATATATTTGGCGGTCTGATTCGGTAGAAGACGTCCAACACTGCCCATTGTTGTATGCCAATCCCGCCACAGCTGGCAATGCGTTGCTGGACTAGTTTCGCTGAGTCCATAGCCTTGTCTGATTGGAACCTTCAGCCTCTCGTGCATTGCCTCGATAAGCTCGTTTGACAAAGGAGCTGCTCCGCTGGTTAGCATGCGAAGTGTACTTAAATCATATTTATCGATAACTGGGTTCTTCGAAAGTTGCAATACGATCGGCGGAACAACATATGAAACCGTAATCTTGTGGGATTGCACGAGAGCGCACCAAGATTCGAGATTAAACTTGGCCATCACGACTAAGGTGATGCCAAAGTAGATTGCCTGATGTATCATGCTGGTCAAGCCTAGAGGAGCGGTGAGTATCGAATCATGTAAATTGGTGTCACATACGAGAGTATCAAAATACTCCCTTTAAGTATATGTCCTGGGGGGAATTACCATAGATGTGGAAGAATGGCAAGAAAGCTAAAATCTTGTCATCTCCCCATCTCAAATTCTCTACAGTCTTCATCATTAGCAAATTGGAAACAATGTTGTAATGGCTAAGCATGACCTATTTCGTTATCAGTCGCCATTGAGCAATCATAAATACCGAAGACCGTGCACGGCTTTCATGCAAACTACACCAACAGTAAATTGGGTAAAAGAACAGAGACGACTTACGCCTTTTGGGTGACCAGTAGTGCCACTCGAGTAAACCAGAAATGCAAGATTTCTTTTTGGATCCAATAATGTCTTCTGTTGCAGTTCAGCGTTCGAGGTTAGTTCAAAATCCAAGAAATGCTTAAATCGATTGCTTGGATCTCTTTTGTCGCCCATCAAAATGATCCTGTTATAGGGCAGCCCGATTTTATCTGCCGCTGCTTGTACAACATTCAGAAGCGACCATTGAGTGATCACTGCTCTTGCGCCGACATCCTTCAGCTGGAAAGCTAGCTCTTGAACTGTATACCCAGGATTTGCAGGGGATATGGTTCCGCCTGCCCAGTGCGTCCCCCATATCACCGAAGGAGTGTCGATAGCATTTGGGGAGAAGATGACCAGAACTTCACCCCTTTGCCAGTTCCAGTGCTCTTTGAGACTCTTGCCGAATGCCAGGGCTGTGTTCTTAACTTGCGAGTAGGTATATGATCGAAGAGTTAGCGAGTCACGGTATATTACTACATTGTGTTGATTAGTTTTGGCTTGTGTAGCTGTAGTAGAACGAACCAGTGTCATCCGGAAATTCTTTGTTCTTTCGCCCAAACAAAAACTCCCACAGATCGACATCGGGAATATCAAGCTCCGGAAATGATGATTTGATTGGCATCTTACAGCTCTCGTTTCTGGTAGCAGGAACGGCCAAAAGTATAAACAATTCTCGAACAGTGGCTTTTTGAATTAGAAAATCAGCATAGAAGGACGATCTTTACTCACTAAGGGTACGGTTAATAAAAAGAGGACACAAGCCTATAAGACATTTCAGATCACCCAGAAAGCATACGCTATCTCGATTCAAGATTGGCTCTACAAATTTCCGAACACCCTCGGGAGTGGTTGCTGGGCGGATAAGGCCGACGCAGCCGAGGCCAAAATGCACTTTCAATGTACTGTAGTAGATACGGAACGCCGTAAATTATCTAGATCACTCACTCACTATCTACCTTGCCTTGCCTTGCCTTGTCAACTGTAGGAAGTTGGAACCACATCTTCCATAATACCCCTGTGGCATAACTTCTAGACCATTTTTGAGATAAAGCAAAGAGTACGTCATCTGTGCTAATTCGTCGACTATCGCCTCACCAGACTTCGACATCGGGCCTTATCTCATAATTATATTGTACTATACCCCACCGTGTAACTCATACATGTTGAATTTAACAAGGTAGGTAATCCTGGGGCGTAATCACAAGCTGCTCCTCCAGACACTGCTCGGTCACTGCCAGCAGAACATCCCAGGGGCATGGCCACCATCGAGGTTCTGAGTGCCGACTTATCACCTTCATCCGAGTCTCTGGAGCGAGCGTTGAGCAAGAAAGGGTCATTAAATCCTCGCAAGAATCATGTCAAGAAGAGGGCAGTGGAAGCATGCGGCTCATGTAGGAAGCGTAAAGTACGTTGCGACGCTGTGGATAGTGGGTATCCATGCACAAATTGCAAGATGGCCGACATTTTTTGCTTTTTTGTTAAGAGCAAGAGACACAAGTAAGTCAGGAGCCGCTCTGTATGGGGTTTGGGAGCGATTATCTAACACCTGCAGAAAAATCCTAGAGGAAAAGTCATGGCTTGAGGACAACCATGAGGTTGCAGCAGATGCTCCTAACCTCGATCAACCGCAGGGAGTTTGTGACGCCCCTGAGAGCAATTTTAGGGACGTCATCGATGGTATACTTAATGTTGATCATTCATTATATCAACCGTTGAACCTTTCAGAGGTCGATAAGAAACTTTTGGAGTACGGGATTCGTAAGCTATGACTATATCTCTGTAATGGTAATGTCGATATTCGCTGACGGCACCACAGACGGCTCACAGCATCAGGAGAGCAATTCGCAGAACCATGGGAGCTGTACAGACCTATCAGATCCAGTAAGTGGAATAAAGACCCTGTTGTTGGGTTGGTTTGCTGATGTTTAGGTCTTTTCGCGTTGTGATAATCTCTCGCTGCAAACAGTGGCCGATCCTGCCCTTGCGATTCAGTCCGGCTTAGAGGAGTCGATTATGTCATTGGTGCAGCTTCCTTCAGATCCGGCAAACTACGTACCTTCTTTCTTGAAAAGTCCGTCTAATTGCCTGACACAAGATGGGTTTGACTATCTGTGGAAAAAAGGTGCACTTTCCATACCTGAAACGGTGCTTCGGAACGAGCTGTTACGGAGCTACATTGACCATGTCCACGGATATATGCCAATACTCGATCTCCCTGAATTTCTTAGGATTCTTGATCGAGGGGACGGCGAGACAGAAAAGTTGAGCTTGTTGTTATTTCAATGCGTTATGTTTACGGGAACGGCGTATGTTGACCTCCGTCATTTGATAGATGGTGGTTTTCCAACGAGGAAGCTCGCACGCAAGGCTCTCTTCAAGAAAGCAAGGGTGAGTCTGCTTAGTTGAATCAATTGGTCTATGTTACTAAGCGCCACAGTTATTGTACGATTTGGACTATGAGAATGATCCCGTCTCTATCGTCCAATCACTTCTTCTGATGACATTCTGGTGCGAGACTCCTGACGACCAGAAAGATCTATGGTACTGGATGGGCCTGGCTTGTTCTACATCTCTTGGACTTGGGCTTCACAACGATCCCGCCAAATCGGAACTGAATATTAAAAGAGGCCGTCTATTGAAGCGAATAGGCTGGTCTTGCTTCATGCGTGATCAAGTTGTGGCTCTAGGAGTGCAGCGACCCCCACACATAAGCTTCAAAGAGCATAATTTACCAATGCTTATAGTGGAAGACTTTGATATCATGGCTGTACCAGTCAGCGATATAAACTGGGTGGCTTGGGATTCCAAATACCTCCAGGATCTCGCAATTATGTGCATCGAAAAAGCAAAGATATGTTTCATTGTCAACCGTATCATAATTACGCAATACTATGTGCCCTATCAAAGCAAAGCACACCTGATATCAGCGGGCAGTATTACTCATATGAACATTCTGTTGCCCAAAAGGGGCAATATGAACTCCGAGGAGGTTATCACATGCGATAAACAGCTACAGGAGTGGTATGCAACCCGCCCTGAAGAAGTAAAGTATAGGGCTTCACCTGAGATAATCTTGTCTACCAGAGAGGGTTCAATTACGGTCCATCGGGCAATTCTGGAGATGCTCTACTTTACAGCAATCAGCGCTCTACACCGTCCTCAGCTTCTTGTTCCTGGAGAACCTCCCGTGAAGCGGGAGGCATCCAGAAATATGGTGCAGCAGGTAGCCAGGAAGACTACTGCAATTTCATGGGAACTGAATCGACTTGGTCTTGTTCGCTATCTCCCAAGCTATGGCAGCACTGTGATTCTACCAGCTATTGTGACACATCTTGTCGGAGTAAGATCTGGAGATATTATCGCCAAGCAAGAGAGCTTTGAGGGCTTCTGCACTTGTATGGCAGTCATGCAGCGGTTGCGGTACATTTACAATGGCGCAGATGTTATCACCGCACTTCTCCAGTCTGCGATTAACAAGGCAGCTTCGGTTGAGTCTGAAAATGCGCAATCCGGACCAGGAGCAAAAGAATTATCGCAGTTCCTAAATGAGAGCAGCCCCAAAATTCATTTAGCCATGGGGCTGACCCAAGACAGACAAAGAGGACTGGAGAATTCCGAGGAGTATTCGCCGCTCCTTTCATCAGGCATATTGGACGTGGTCAATGAGGTCTATGGCCATAAGACGGGCGGGCAAGCCCGGATACAGAGTACAAACAGTAGCCAAAGTAAGCAATCCCTTCTTTATTCGAGATTTCTGACTTTTGCTAATACCGATCTTAAGACAGTCTTGGGGTTAACAGCGTTCCCATTGCCAGTTCCGATTCGTCAGTACCTTTTCCTCCCTCTATAGACATCCGTGATGGCCAGATGTCAGAGGATTCGAGTCGCTCAGGTACTAGTCTAAGTCTAGTGCGCGTCATGAGAGAGATTGACAACGTACCTTGGGGCGAGACACCCATTGACGCATTTAGTGAAACTTTCGGGGACTTACTCTCGGACATTGAAAGCTCTTACAACGACTGCGCCATAATGTTTTGAAAAACTCCTTACAAGACGGAATTATTCGAATTGTTGTATTCAATTATAATCTTATTCTATAGGATGTGAATTTGTAAAGATCCTTCCAGTTACTTACCTACATTACTACATAGCGGTCTTAGTAGCCTTTATCCCGCTATATTTGAATCACTAACTGCTGAGCAAGTCGATGGTTAATCCTGTTCCTCGCTTCCGTACGTGAGCCCGCTTAAGTGAGTGGTGGCGTAAGTGGGCAATGTCTGGTTCTAACACCCCGCTTTTCACATACTCGTAGCCATAGCCGACCTCACATATTATTAGCCGTCCAGGAATTCCGGACCGGACCAATTCACTCCTTTACTCCCACCCTCAACTCCACTTTAGTCCTGCTACACAACTTCATTCGAGGTCCTCCACCTCCACTCTGAGAACACTGCGGCTCCATGTGGGCAGTTCCGTTGGACAACTCGCTGTAGCTCCAGAACCATGACCGAACCGGTGGAAACGGCACTTCTACCGCATCAGTGTAACCAATGCCCGGCCAGGTACGCCCGCCCGGATCATTTGCGCCGCCACAAGCTCACCCGTAAGTATCTGAATCAATCAAACTGTTCCACCGTTGACTGCTTGCAATAGACGGGGGCCAAAAGAGCTGCACTTGCGAGTTCTGTGGTGCTCAATTCCACAGAAGGTGAGCAAGCCAATCTCCATAATATAGATACATCCTTATCCGAGTAGAGATATCCTTCGCCGTCACTATGGCACCTGTAGGCTGAGGGAAGACCAACCTATCCCCTCATCCTATCCACGAGGACGACGAAAGAAAGCGTGCGACCGATGTGCACAGAACAAGCTAGCATGTGATTTGGGTCGACCCTGTCAAGCCTGTGAGAGCAAAGGTCTTGTTTGTTCATGGACTCGTGTACAACAGACAAGCAACGAAGTAAACCAGCCGACACAATGCCAACCACAAGAATCTGCGGCCGATGTTATGGTGTCATCAACTGCAGAGAGTTCTCCCATGGCTTGCGATGCAGCGGACGCCGCAGCTCCCGAATTCCAAGCACCAGGAAATCGAGCACCGACTCCTATAAGCGAGTCATCCAACTTTGCGCTGGAAAACACACCTGTACCATTTCTTGTCAATTTTGTCAGTTCGGAAAATAGAACATTTGCGGACATCTTTGGGTATTCGAGTAAAGCACCAGAAATCCTTCGACCACGAGCAGGCTCAATTTCGTCCAATCAGCGTTCAAGGGACTTCTCAGCAGAACGGGCACGTAAGTCATCCCTAAAATTCACATTGGGCACGGCATAACAATGTAAAAAGCTCTCGATCATGGAATATATGGTTTCTCACCCCGGGCGTCCGGCTCGAGTACCGTGCTGGGTGGATCATTCTTGAACGACATGACCTTGAACGGGCAATACATGGCCGGCCAAGGCTCTGTATCGGATGCTACGTCAACTGAAGGCATATCGAGAGACTTATTAGACCCAGACCCTTTGCCCGACCCTACTAAACGACGGCTGAGTGAAATCGTCATGCAGCTGACCGATTTATACATTAGTCTGCCAAAAGGGCACCATGCACGTGCACCAAGTGTGCAAATTAAGGATACTGATAAGTTTCTCACTTTGTCGAATTTAAAACTATTTACGCAGACTTACTTTCACCACTTTTACCCCCATTGTCCCATCATTCATAGAGCAATGTTCAACTCCAAGACGGCGTCGCTTCATCTCATTCTCGCAGTATGTCTAGGGGGTGCCTTGTATTCATCACTTCAAGACGTACTCACATGGGGGCAAAGTATCCTGGACCTCGCGGAGGAATATATTTTTCGAAATCATTATCTCGAATGCCTCAGCAAAGGGAAGTTTAACAGTGACACAAATCCGCAGAATTTCAACGCACACTTGCAGGCTTGTCAGGCGGCGCTCACGATTACATTTCTACAGAATTGGGAAGGCAGTGAACCTTCTCGCCGTAGAATACGAACGGAGCGATTTGGAGCAATCGTTTCGGTATGTCTAACCTTCCTCAAGGTTGAAAATTTACAACATAAGATAGGCAGGAAAACTGACGACTAATAGAGCGCTCGCGCATTACACCTGACGAGCCTGCAAAACCCATGGTTCGTAGCAGAACCATCTCGCGAATTTGACTGGCCTGCGTTTCTGGCCCAAGAATCGTGCCTACGGTAAGTTGCCTGGGATGTAATTTTATTTCTACCATTATGGCCTGCCACTTACTCACCAGTGACGGAACCAGGGTAATCCACTACATCCTTATCCTTGACGGCGGGTTTTGCATCTTCCACAACTACCCGCCGAGACTGGGTCTCGCGGAAATGACAGCAGACATGCCTTGTTCAGAAAAAACATTTGACGCCAGCAGCAGCACAGAGTGCTTGGAAAATGCTCTGAATGAGAGTTCAGTACGACCTCAAGCACTAGGGCCGATGCTCAAGCTCCTACTTGCCAAGGACTTCGGAGAAGAGGCTAGGGCCCATTTCCTGAACCTTACAACTCTTCATTTTTTTATTATGATCAATGGTTTGTCGCCTTCTGTATACCGCCGCATGTTAGATATGACGCTTACATGGCATAGCGCTGCATATCATCATCTGGACGAATCGCACAAATGCCTTCGGCCAAATAGGTAATGACACGCTAGACGAGGCTCTATGTCGTTGGGAAATGGTTTGGAGAGTACATAGGAAAAGTATTAGGCTGCAGAATTTCAAAAGGTGCGGGTTCGTAAAAAATGCATATGAATATTGGTGGCTTGCTAAGCTGCTGCTGCATACCTCAACACAGGAATTAGAAATCCAGCGCAGGGGAGGCAACGAAGACTTCGGACGTGTACTGTTTGAAGACGACAAGATGAATTACATCCGGTCCCTGATGAAGCGTTACTGCGCTTCCGATTTCTTCGAAGATGACACAAGTTAAGAGTCTTTACTATCTTGATTGCACAACAATCATGCATGCATGGGTTGTTTGAGCTGCTCGCAACTGAGATTTTTACATGCACGTCCTGGCTCTTAATTTATTGGTGATGATCTCATGATCTAGTGATTCCGCAATCTCACTCCCCTAGGAAATGTTGATTGCCGTTCCGGCTTTGGTCGTTGATCAAATACGCGACAAGTGCTGTTATATGCTAACTCCTCACCTGCCCACTGCCCACTATCAAATCAAAATTTCCACAACTCGGCTTCCCAGTTCGAGGCAATGTCCCCCCCCCCCCTAAAACATCTAATGCCCATTCATAGTAGGCTGATCCAAGCCTAAAATTTTGTCCAGAGCCTTGTCGATCTCATCTGCTGCACCCGAACCCGAGGACCGCCACCCGATAATTGTGTCTGGTCGAACCAAAATAGCTCCACCGGCCTTGACTTCCTTCAGCTGCGACCAGCAACCACTTGAATCTAGATACTCTTCTTCTTTAACCCCACTGAACGGTTCAGTGATCTGAGCAATCCTCAAGCCAACACCTTTCTTTTCAGCGGCCTCTTTTGCAGCCGCTACCCACTCTCCACCCTGACGGTCGGTAATAAGTAAAAAGTCGCCATTCTGACCCACCAAGTCATGTGTAGACAAACGTTCGCCCTTGCATTCCAACCATACGTGCGGTAGCCTATGGCCAGGTCTTGTAGTGGGTGTGTATATTTGATGTGTCGGATCCATGGGAGGGGCGTCAGTGCCATCAGGAACGAAAAGCCCTTGATAATAATATAGTCCAAGGTCCATTTCGTGGGCACCGAATTCAATGACTTGGCTGTTGATGACGTTCTGCAAGGTGGCACGCATGGCTCGTCCGATTTCAGAGTTCTCGTCAAACATGGTTTGGAAGTGTTGTTTATTATATTCTACTTGTCCTTCTCGGAGCCCAACTGCCGTGTTGATTACAGCGTGGTTTTTCCAGGTGAAGAAAGCCCAGTCGGTGACCTGCTTTCCAATTTGGCGGCGCTCCACTTCGTATGAGTCCAGGATGGAAGGGTTGGCTTTGCCTTTAAGCACAAGAGCTATTTTCCAGGCAAAATTATGTACATCTTGTACGGCGGTGTTGAGGCCAAGTCCAGTTGTCGGTGGGTGGCGATGAGTGGAATCACCTCCAATGAAAACTCGACCCTTTCTGTATGCATTTGCCAGGACTCTTTCCAAGACCCAGTTGGCAACACTAATGACCTCCATCTCGAGTTCAGGTAGCTTTAACAAGGTGCGTATACGCCCTTTGACATCCTCCTCAGAGAATGCAGGCTCCCCAACGTTGGCGCTGAAATGCATCTGCCATTCTTCCGAATGTCTTCCCCACGTCGGGCCCAAGGGCAGCATTGAGCCGCTGCGGAATATTGCACCGCTCTCAGGATTTGCAAAGTGAGAGATGCACGTACGATCATCCCAGTGTTGCGACATATCTGCTTTGAAATGTCCAGAGATCATTTGACGGAGCTGCTTTGGTCCTTCCATCTCTATACCGAGTTTGGGCCCAATTGTCTTGCCACCATCTGCACCAAAAACGTATTGTGCACGATAGGTAGTTTTCTTGCCTTCCACTCCCTCTACATGAACAAGAACGCTGTCCTTCTCCTGTTCGAAATCAATGACCTTGTGACTGAATAGTATCTTTCCTGGATTATTCCGATCTGCGATTGCACGGAAAATGGGCTCAGAACGGAGCAGTGGTAGATTTGATGGCATGAGGGGCGCGTCGCGTCTACATTAAATACCACATGCAGTCAGTTGAAAACCCATCTCCAAAGAAACTAACAATTCCACTTACTGGTAAACAGTGTGTCTCTCGGTGCCGAATTTACATCCCCATGTATCATGAGTTCCTAGAACCTTACGATCCACAGGTCCATCCCCACCTAGGGAGGTCTGCCAAACAATCTGGCTCATTTGATAAGGCGGAGTACCCTGGTTAACGATTTCGTCTGCGATTCCATACTGACGGAATATCTCCATTGTCCGTTGATTAATGACATGAGCTTTTGGCAGGATTGACGTGCCTGGGTGGCGTTCGAAAAGCATATGGTCGATTTGGAGTTTCGATAAGAAGATGGATAAAGTGAGGCCACACGCTTGCATACATTAAGTAGCGAACAGTAATCATGTTGTGAGGGCATACGTACAGCCTCCTCCAGCTATCACCACTGGGGTTTCAATGATGTCCGCATTTTTATTAATGTCACCCATGTCGAGAGTCCTGGCAGCGTTCTATTACAAGTGTTGAGGTAGATTTCTGAAAGGAATCAAAGCTGTATCGGACAAGAACAAATCTTGTTTAAATGGAGAAGGAATGTTATCAAACAAAATCATTTCGTCCATGTGCATGATCGACTGTTCCAAATGAAGCCACTTCTTGAAGGCTCATTGTGATAAAGGCGAGACATCAGATCGGCATCACAATGTGGGGACGTACGGCGTATGTCGTCGACTTGGCGGCAGGAAATTCCATCCTGGGTGTTACTCCATCATTATTGCACATCTCGAATTCGGAACTGTGGCACAAGGATGGGTCTTTCTCCAGCTTGAGATAGTACTGCCGGGCATTGAACGCACAGGGTGTGTGATTGTTGCGTGGGGAACTAACGAGTGGGTGTTTTCCGATGTGCTTCGGCACTTCGTACGATGCTCTCAAGTAATAAACAGAAGGGTCCTTGGGAGATACCATAATGCGAGACCGCAATTGACTAAAAATGGCCTTGTTCAACATGTAGGTGCAAGGATATCGGGTTGTTTCAAGAAGGGCTGTGGCTACTCCAAACCTGTCGAAAGCGAGCAGTATTCGTTGATGTAGATCATTAACCCGTGCATAACTACGTTTTTTTTGTAGATTAGTATGTGAATAATGATATTCGGAACATCATTTCACGTATAATAATCTCCTGAGCAAATACCATGCCTTCAGAGGTGAATTAGTAAGGCAATTAAGCGTATCTCAATGGTGAGGGGAACAAATGCTGTACTTCTCAACGTAGTCTTCAGATTTGTTAAATAATTATCACTTCCAATTGCTTCAAAATACAAACTAACGAGCAATACGAACTTATTGTCTAGAAGAATCTACTGATGATAGCACAAAAAACTCTAGATATCTAGAGAATCAACGACTGAGTTCAAAGATCGAAAGCAACACCAAATTCAGCTACTCAAGACCTCAGAACACACACGAAGCATTCACATTTTCTCCCTCCTAAAGTTTCACTTCTCTACGAGTCTCATCATAGAGTGGAAGAGGACTTCCAAGAAGTTTGGCCTTTATCTGAAGGGCAATGAACCGTGAAAAGTATCTTGTCTGCCCTACAGCACCTCCATGATACCAGAACGCAACGTCTGAAGATGGACATTAGTATTAATGTTCGTATGAAGGCCAGTAGTTACTTACGGCCAGATGGCTTGAAAGCGCCCTTCAACTCCCCTTCCTCGTCTAAGCCCCAAAAGTCTTCCACTTGACCAGCCACATCATGGCCGAAAATTTCGGCGACAACGAGGCGTAAATTTCCGACAAAGCCAGTTGCGAAGACAACTACATCCGCTTTCAAGTGGTCCCCATTGCTGCATACCAACCCATTCTCCTCCCAGGCAACGGGAAGCGAGTCCGATTTTATTTTGATCTATGGAAATTGACTATTAGTCCAGTGCGACCAACAGAATTTTTCGTGTATCGTAGACAAACCTGGCCAGAAGAGATTTTTTGCGATGCTCCAACATCCATATAATGGCCTCCAAACCGTTCAAAGATTTGATATATCATGTCGCCGTCCCGGTCGAGTAAGAAACCGGCCTTTTCAAGCGCGTCGAAGCGTTCCGGCTCTTGACGAGCCTTACCTTGCAACGCCATTGCGCTCATAAGCCTACTAAGAGCTGCAGGCCCCGAGAAATACAAGCGGTCTGCTTTTTCAGTAGCTATATGTGCGTTGTAGACCTCTATATTAGACTATCAGCTCAGATTCCTTTATACAATAAAATGGTCAAATACTCTCTTGTGTCTCCTTGTAATGCTCGGCTGGAACAACATCTACTAAGGGTAAGTACGAGTTTTGCTATATTGACTCCATATAAGACAATATAACATACAGGTTTTTGATCGTTGTACCATTGTAACAGATGCTAGTCCTGCCGCCATCATGTCCTCCGCTATATCGTGAGCTAAAACGTCAGCATTAGGGGTTGACTATATAGGTTCAATCTCATACCTGTGTTGGCAGTCCCAACCACAACACCATGCTTGCCAGTCCACTCAGAAGCAGATCTATAAGTTCCCGAATGAAGAGTGATACCTTTGTAGAGTTCCTGTTTTCATTCATTGTAGAAATATTCTGTCAGAAGGACGAGTGTGACACACCTGGTTTTCGTATGTCGGAGTAACAGGCACCTGGGAGCCGCCACCTGTTGCGAACACAACATAAGAGCACGCTATCGATACATCCTGGCCATCGCGTAGGAGATTTAAGTTCCAAATTTCACATTCTGAATCCCAGGACCCCGCTACAAGTTTGGTGGAGAGCCAAATATTCTTCCGATGTAAGATTGGTTAGAAACGACAGGTCATGGGCACCTAGCTAACTTACAATTGCGTACTTCATGGCCCACTGGCGATAACCAGTCGCCAAATCTTCCCTAGTGAGGAATTCGGGAAAGTTTTCTGGAAATGTCCGGTCGAAGGGCAGATGAGCTTTAAGTAAGTTATGAAGTCAGTTCCAGGATACGCGAACCACTGCACCAGGCGGCATTTCTTACCAAACTCTCTGATTGTATGCACTATATACATCTTCTGTCAACAAGATTGATTCGGATATGAGTATTGAAGATCTTAAACTCACATTTAGTTGAGTCATATCTTGTCTTCCAGTTGTCGCCGACCTCAGCGTGCTTTTCCAAAATGACGTATGATACGCCCAAGGCCTTAAGCCTTCCACCCACGGCCAGTCCGGCCTTTTGATTGAAACATTTTCAGAGAGACTTTTGACTGAGCCCATCAAATCAACATTTGGCTGGCCTACCAGCTGTTCCAGAATCGTACGCAGCATCCATATCTTCCATTGGCCTGCTTCATTGAGTGTGACGGACAGAAAGCCGCTACAAGTTGTGGCTGGCGTTCCGGTGGTTTCAAAGCTAAAACCTATATCCACCCATTCGGACTTAGGAGTGCGTATAACATCAGGATGTCCCATTATCTCAAATCGTACTGGATTGTGCGTTTTGGAAGTCTCTTTCCATGCCTCTGTGACTGAAATTGCCGAGTAAAATGTACGTAAGGTGCCTGTCATGGCAAAGCTGTCCCTCCAGATCGCATCTTCCGTGAAAGCATTCTCGTCCAGAACTTCAAGAACTTGACCGAAGTGACCAGCCACAGCCTCGAGGTCTGTGAATTCTGGAATAACACGATTGGGGAGCGCGCAAGGAAGACTCGGTACTACGTACATGATTTAAACATACAGACAAGATCCAAAATACAAGTTCGTAAGATGGAGACATGTAGCTGTGAGAAAAACGGTGGTCATCCGTCTTACAACAAGCTCCAATGCTTACGTCGCTAAAATCCCCAGTTCGGAGATGCTGATAAAATTGCACCCCCATGACATGTGGGGATTTCCCCGACAGCAGACGTTAATTTTTGGCGAGGAGATACTGCTTGTCGGAGTAAACAGAGACCCTCATAGAACTCGGATCCCCAAGAAACAATGCCCCGCAGCGGTAATATTTTAGCATCTGTCAGTGACAGTTGGCTAGCCGGCTTGAGGCCAGGTGGGTGGAAGACACTGATGATTTTAGCGTCCAATCTCAGCCACGGTAACAGTCTCGCTGTTTTTATCCGATATTTCACCAATTGACCTTCTACCTCCTTGAGCATCTTCGGGGTCAGATGAAAATTACCTCAGAGTTCCAATTTGGCTTGTAATTTTTGATCTGTCAAAATTTGAAATCACCTACCCAAGTTTGCCCGCCCAATACCTCCTACCTTTCAAGAACTTCAAAATGGGTTTCTCTATTGGCATCGCAACCTTGGTCTTAGTCGTACTTTTTGTTCTTAATCGACTAGTATCTCGATATCGATTTAACAAGAAGTACAAGCTTCCAGCCGTCGTTCCTGGCTGGCCAATTATTGGAAACTCGCTCGATCTGCCGTCTCCTGCTGGGATGTGGGGGGTGGAAATGACCAAAAAATATGGAGAAATGTAAGATTTAACAATATTATTAACATATTGTGAAAAAGCGATTGGTAATTGAGGTTTTATTGACACTACTTTGCAGGTATACACTCTGGCTTGGAGGCACGCCGACGGTTTTCCTGAACTCTTCCCGGGTTGTAAACGACCTTTTGGAGAAGCGTGCCGGAATATACTCGTCACGTCCATTCCGCCCTATGTGTCAAGATATCATGTCAGGTGGTGCCCGTATGGTTCTCATGGCTTATGGGGATAGATGGCGCAATCAGCGGAAAATTATGCATTCTATTCTCAATGGACGACAGGCGACAACTAAATTCGTTCCATACCAGGAATTAGAAGTCAAGCAGCTAGTATACGAGTACTTGAACTCACCGCAAGAGTTTCATAGGTGCAACCAACGATTCTCGAATTCTATCATCACGAGCGTTGTTTTCGGCCGGAGGGCGGCACTTAACGACCCAGACATCAAAGAAGTGCTTGATTCCGTTGAAGTCCTACGCGAACACCTTTTTAATCCACTTAAAAGCATTTGTGATGTATTTCCTTGGCTAGCAAATATCCCTATGCCTCTGCAATGGTGGCGGCCAAGTGGTGAAGCTTACTTCAAGAAGACTCGTGCGTAAGTATAGAAGTACAATATGACTGAGACTGCATCTTAGCTAATGATATATCCAAAGCCTCTACAAACGCGAATTTGATCGGTTTCTCGAGAAGATGGAGAATGGGACTGTACGCCCATGTTTCGCTGTCGACGTACAACAAGGTGCGGCAAAGAAAGAGTTCAATATTGATGAAACGGAGAAACTTTTCATCTTCAGCACACTCCTCGAAGCGGGTAGCGATACTTCTCGTAACGCCATAACCCAAATGGTCGCGGCCGCAGCTTGCTATCCTGAATGGGCGAAGAAAGCAAGAGCAATCTTAGACGAAGTGTGCGGCCCTAACGCTGAACGGCTTCCTTCTCTTTCAGACCGGGACAAATTGCCATACATTACAGCAGTGGCGAAAGAGTGCCTCCGGTGGCGTCCTTTCATCCAGACCGGTATGCCTCACATGCTAATGCAGGATGATGAGTATGAGGGCTATAAATTTCCTGCTGGAACTCAGTTCACATGGAATGCATATGCCATCGCACTAAGCGAGAATGACTATGCAGACCCATTGACTTTCTCTCCGGAGCGCTTCATGAACGCTGATCTGAACAATCCCTTAAAAGGGCATTGGTCGTTTGGAACTGGTGTGTAAATTCTACCCCAACCTTTCGTATTCCGCAGTTCATTCCAATGAGTACTGACGAGGTAAAGGCCGGCGTGTATGTGTAGGATACAACGTTGGCGAGAGCAACATTTGGATTGCAACAGCATGTCTGATCTACTGCTTTGATATCACACAAGATTCGGTAAGATTGGAAAAAACTGGAGTCACAATCTAAGAGTGCAGGATTTAATTTATCTTAGGACCACCCGATTAATACGCTAAATACCGACTGGGATGTACATGATAGAGCTCCGTTCAAAGTGAAGATCACTCCACGCAGTCAAGCGCACATAAATCTCATAAACACGGTGAGTGTCGAGGCACTAGCTGCTAATTATTGACATAACTCACACGTGCATCTCAACGAACATCTTTCACGAGGAGGAGGGATTATGTCAGAGAACCAATTCGGCAAGTACGGTCGGGGCATATCGAGATATTTCAGAGCAGGTCTGATTTCAATATAAATTGTTTCAAGCAGCCTTTCGAGTTATTGCATCTCCTCTTGCATGGTAGTTTGTTAGGTGCTCAAGAAAGTCTAAGAACATGGCCATGGAGCAGGATACTCCATAATCTGCATATATCTCTTTAATACTACATATTTCTGTGAAGAGTTAGTGGTGAGCGCCTTGCGATTAAGTTCAAGCGGCTATTAAGGGACATTAATGAGGTGAAGATAAAAAGCTCTCCTTCAGCTTAGGGGAATCTATTTCTCACATTGCAGGCGAAATTAGTCAGTTACTAGACTTTTCAAGATTTGAAACTTATCTTCAGTCTGGATTCTCTTTGAGGACGACTATGTACAGTACTTTATTATAGATCTTCGAAGACAATATTGAATATATGCACCCGGCGCATTGCATCGGACAACTTAGGCTCATAAAAGAAATTGTGGACTAGTATGTCGAGACAGAGAATAAAGTGAAAGAAAACCTCGCCACATCTGTCTTCTGTCACATTGTGGTGGAGTTGCGGCGGGTCAAGGACAGATAGAAATTTCAGTGAACTTTATTGTAGCCCTTATCAATTCACCAAATCCCCACCAAGTGCGTATCTATCCCCGTGCATATGTATATTTAGAGGACGAAATCCTCTAGATATGTTGAGTTGAACCTGAAGATGGAATAAAAACACTCACTTTAATATTTTGTCATCAGTTGAATACATTGATACGTGAAAGTTCGAAAGGAGCAAAATCGAAAGAGGGAGCTGTGAAATACATCTTACATATTTCAATTATGAAAAACTAATCTTCAATATCCAAGCTGATTGATTGTTTGGTGAGCCTAGCTATCGAAAGAGAACGATTGGGTTTCAGTCTTTACGATATCAACAACAATAGCGTATTTGAAATCGAAGTAGCTTATTTATAACCGCGGTACCAGTTCAAGAGCGACGTCCTATTATTCTCCAACCTGAGAGATTATTCTAGAATCCAAAGCGCCGCCCTCGCACTTGACTAGAACTGACTCATGGGCTAAGCTTCCTGGACAAATCGTGTATGTGCCACCAAGCCCTCAGCCGCTTACCATAGATGTAGACAGGAATTGTTGTAAAAGATAACCCAAGCATAACCCCGCCGACCAAGTCAAAAACCTTAGCAGGTCCCCAAGCTGCAACCCAATCGTTCAAGATGTCTGAATGAGACAGGGAAGTAAGCAAGTGATCGGTACCAATAGCCGAGACTGAATTCAGAGTGTAACTTACAAGAGAATCCAAAAAAGACGAAATTCTTGATACACATAGTAATGATAAAAATCTGGACACTCGTACCACGGAAAGCATCCACAATATAGCTTCCAGCAGAGTTGGCTGCAATCTGAACAGAGACAAAGGCAACTCCCCAGAGCGCAGACATGGCAACTGCACTCTTACCCTCCTCTGCTAGATTACCGAAGCCGAAATACCCAATTGAGCAGAATAAGGGCATAAAAACCATGAGAACGAGGCGAAACTCTGGTTCAAAAATACCGTTATTTCGTTTGGCTAGGGCACGAGCGATTGGGTCGGAGATTGATCCGCAGAAGACACAACCGAGGAGTCCGGCAATTGCTGGACCTGCGCTCACATATCCAACTTGGGCAGTGTTGAATAAGTATGGAGGAGCTGAAAATATTTGGGCGATGATGAAGCTGAACATGACGTTCCAGAGCTGGGAGAAGGAGACGATTATAACGGCCCAAATGATAGCAGGATTGGCTAGTATGAGGAATGGTTGAAGGACTATCCTGATTATAGAGTCATCTACATAAGTGACTGACCATGGCTTCATTCTCTTTAAAAAAGAATCTCGAGTTCTATTGCTAGGGGTTGATGCTGTAGTTGTTTTTGACATCGGGACATTCTCACGATGATCTGCGCTAGACTTGAGTTCCTCCATAATTTGAAGATTCTATTCCGGTCAGTTAGTATTTCTCTTTCTAATAAGGAAATGACTTACATCATGGGATGATGTATCAACGTTATACACCTCGTTCCGGTTGTAGGCTGTCTCCCAGCCAAAGAAGATCAAGCCAATAAGTCCAATCCCGATAAAGATTACAAGAAGCCAGAAGACCCATCGCCAACCAAGGTTTTCAGCAACTACTCCGGCAATGATACTAGGTAGAAGAGCAATGCCAGATTGTGCCACAATATAGACAGCCATACGTGAGCCACGCTGGTGGACACAATAGAGCTCGCCGATGACGGAAAACGTGACACTCTCAAATGTAGCTGTGCCAAGGCCTTGAACAATACGAGCCCCTAACATGGAGTTGAAGGAGCCAGCTACTGCATTCCAAATACATCCAACCAGACATGAAGTGCATGAGATGAGGAACAGTGCACGCTTGCCAAATTTGGCACCAAGAGCGGAGACGATTACAGCGGTTGCACCCACTGCGGCGAGCTGATAGCCGGTGAGGAGACTAACCTGCGTAAAGTCGATTCCGAACTCGGCGATCAGAGGGAGAGCCATGACGGAGACGATAGGACCAATGCTAGTAAAGTCTCAATACATGATGGTTCTTAAGTCGCTAGGGGATACATACCCCCCGACACAAACAATAGTAACGTAGCAGTAGAGGACCATGAGGAGATCACGTTGCCAGAGGGGCCAGTTGAGAGGATCATTTGGGTCGTTGGATGGCTGTGGAATCAAAACGATGTTGGAGTCTTTCCCTGTTGCCTTCTTAAGGTGGACTGTGTTGGCTGGCACAACATCTTCGAGCTGTGAGGTGCCTGGGACATGCTCGAGAGTAGCATGCTTAAGCTCAAGAATTCCCCAGGCCATTTTTGCGGGTCTATAAATGATATGATGATCGTTGGAGCAGAGATCAGATTTTAAATTGGGAAGTATTCATAGTCCTTTGAATGGAGTGTAAAGGTAAAGAGAAGCATACATTCTCATAGATCTAATATCCAATTCGATACATCGTGGCTCACCAACCGAGGTCATCCGGGGGCGGAACCGAGCCCATCGGGAAATACTATTGTAAGATTACCATCACACTACCCAGATTCCGGGGAAATACTGTACAATGCAACCCCGCATGGGGTAGAGTCTGGGGTCCGGGGTTATGTGGAGATGTGCCTGAGAAGTGCATACGGCAATTCTAACGCAAGCGAGATGTGGGGATTGAGGTAAGCTAGGATACATGTAGGATAGCACAAGTGTCTTGTTGAATCCAGATTTATTTGAAACCTCACGAACTCTTTCAGTCGGCTTTACGTGTAGCATCTGAGTTGGAGGAAATTTCTCAGAGTAAGGGATCATCCGCAGGTTTGCAGGATTGAGTAGCGTCACGCAACAGTCCCCGCCAGGCAAGCTGCCAATCTTGAGGGATTTCTTTCATCTTACCTCGTTATGTTGCTTTTCCTGGCTTGCCTTACTTTCTGTATTTAATCGCGCTATGAGTTCTCCATAACGGCTCAATTCCTAGCCGGTCGTATGAATCTGTTTCATTAATGAGAAGCCTTAAGTACCCACGCAGCGGAATGACATCTACTACGAATTGGGACAGTGTGGAGGAGGTCCCTGAAATTATCATCTAAGGCTTTAAGTAGAACCTAGCGATACCAGCCCTCATGCATGAATTAAAAAGGTGGAGGTTTCCCTCTTTCTGTCGAGTGCGATATGAACAGATTCCAGGTGATCCCATTGCAGTGGCTCTCCCAACGGCATCGGGATGGTGCGGAGTTGACTATAGAAATAGCGGATGCGGCACCTACAACATACTCCTTAGATGTCCTTCGATGCTTTGTTCGGGTTAGAGGTTAGGATGGTGGATTCACGGGGCCATTGTAATTGAATAACTGGCGGACGGTGTTTCAAGACTTGGCACTTCAAAGCATTGACTTTCATTGAATCAACCTGAGCTAGTTCTTATAATCATCCCCCGACGTATGGATCATCATGTCAAACACTGGCTGGGCTGAAAACGCTCCTGCCCCATCAAACCCGATGATCTCTCGCGTACGAGCTGCATCCTCGTCAGGAATGGTGACGATAGGACGACCGCGACCAGCCGCGGCAGCGTCAGCCAACAATTGCGTATAGCAGCACTTTTCCAAACTCATAAACCAAAATACACAAGCCTCGATGCTCTCGCCGCATGTCAAGAGCCCATGGTTCTGTAGCAGCACTGCCTTCTTTTTTCCAAGTGCCTTAGCGATCTCAATACCTTCTTCCTCGGCCAGAACCACGCCTTTGAAGTTGGTATACAGCGCCAGGTCATTATAGAAGGTACATGAATCTTGCGTGGTGATATCGAGGCTGCGACCCATGGTGCAGAAGGTGCGGCCGTAAATTGAGTGGGAATGCGCGACGCAGTTGATTTCAGGGCGTGCGGTATGGATGGCGTGATGAATCATAAACGCTGGGAAGGGGTTAGTGGATTCGTTGATAGAAAAGGGGAGAACTGAGTCAACCAGCGGTGTTGAGCACACGGCATTCGCCCCCTTCAACAACAGCACCGGTATGGTCAACACGGATTAAGTCAGAAGCCTTGAGAAGAGGCCAGGCAACGCCAAACGGATTAACCCAGAAAGATGTGGGCTCCACAGGATCCTATGATTCACCTGGTCAGGAAAAGGTCGCAACCCTCGTTGTCCAACATGCTGGATACTCACTCTGTTTGTGATATGTCCGGCAACACCTTCATCGAAGCCAAGTTTGGCAAAGATGCGGTAAGCGAGAGCGAGACGACCCTTTTGGTATTCGCGCTCCTTGTATGGATCTTCGTGCTTGATGTATGGCTTTGGGAGCGGCATTTCATTGGGGATGACCAGCTTTTGCTTAGTCTCATTCTTGTTCATGCCTGTGTTGTAGAACAGGGTGTTGAGAAGCTCAAGTTCTGTTGCAGATGGTGGGGCCATTGTGTTTTAATGTCCTGTTATAGGTTTGTATGTGCTACGATATATGGAGGAAAGAAGCGACTGTTATCATTCTAATACACGAATCGTGGTGATGACAATGTGGGTTGCTAATTCTTTTTATCATTGAAGGCGGCGGGACACTGTGGTGAAGACGGTGGCTGTGAAAATCGATATACCACTTGATTCTCCGTTACCATAACCGAGGTGGCCAACATGGCTTGAAGAAGTGGGAGTGGAGATTCTAGAGTCTAGAGGCCGCTATCAACGGAGAGCCTTGTTCTTAGATATAATTGGACCTCTCTGATATTATTCTTAGATTACACAACTTATACAAGAGCATTATCATCAATACAATTCTGCCAAGCCGGATTCAACGGACAAAGGGATCGGAATATGTTGATCAAAGCATCGGAGTAAAGATACTGTTAGTCTGAGACAATCGATTCCAGCATTTCAGTGAGCTGTATTAGGGAAACAAGGGTAACTCATACTTTTAACTACGCTGCAGTTTTTCAGGGTAGGAACGGTAACTCTTAGAGACGCAGGGATAGCTTCATTTTATCTCTTCATTTTATCTGATATAAAACATGGTTCCAATCAGAGTTCTACAAAATATCCTCGTGTGGTCTTACATTCTGTATAGAGACAAATGTACTTTTCGATAGGCACAATGTGCTATCAGTCTATGGCTGAAATGCGCTTATCGATGTAGCTCGATGAACTGAACTTCCCTGGCCCCGCTATTGAATATTTAGTTTTTAGTTCCGTATTTTGAATGAGGAAAATATATGCAGCATTATCTAACAACATGGGTCATTCCAACTACAGCAGAGTATCCTGGACCTACCTTGCCCCATATCTTCCTGAGTTATTGGTGTAGTACAAGAGCTTTCTGTCTTTTTAAGTGGTATGCGGAGTTTAACCTGGATTTCAAGCGCTATATGCTTCTAATTAGGCAATTTAGCGTCTCCGCCACCTTGTACCTTTCGGATCATGGTCATATTGCACTCCTTAATCGTACGGATACCAGAGAGAGCCATTGACTGATCAAAGTCTGCAAGTATTCCCCGAAGGACAGCCTTAGCGCCCTCCTTGCCTGCAATCCCAAGGCCGTAGACAACAGGGCGGCCGATCAGGACGGCCTTGGCCCCCAGACACAGAGCTTTGACGATATCGGCGCCAGTGCGGATGCCGGAGTCAAAGAGAACTGTCAACTTATTCCCGACCGCTTCCACAACCTCTGGCAGCATTTCGAGCGACCCAACCGCACCATCCAATTGTCGACCTGCAACACTTCAGCCAACAGACACCAGAGAGGATACAGTGCACTCACCTCCATGATTGCTCACTATAACACCATTACAACCGTATTTCAGAGCGAGCTTCGCATCCTCGGGGTGCTGAATACCCTTAAGCACTATAGGCCCGTCCCAATTTTGCCTGAGAAGTGCAATATCCTCCCATGTATGGGATCGCCTGGCGGATATGCTTCTAATCCACTCTTGTGATGCTTCGAGAACTTTATCCTCTACTTTGCTCATAAATTTCTTTTCAAACTTTTCTCTGAATACTGGGTCCGTGAATCCATTCTTGGTACCAATGCCCTTGAGAAATGGATTATACGCTGCGTCGACTAGATATCCCAGAGTTAGTATTGCCAAGCGAATAGAATCTTAGAAACAAATGCATGTATCTGGAGCAACAGTTAAAACTTTGAAGTAATCTCGTCCATTCAGTTTGGTAGATACCTATTCCTTTACCTCTGGCTTACATGAGAAAATAGGAAAGGGTAGGTCTCCTACGGTCGGCTGGCCTCCACGCTAAGGCCCAAGTATCGAGGGTTACAACAAGAACTTTATATCCAGTCGCCTTGGCCCTTTTGAGAAGAGATTGTGTGATTTCGTCGTCATATGGCCCTACATGCAATCAAGACACTGTCAGGATACGGGAATCAGCGCAACATACAATACAGTTGAAACCATCGGTCACCGCCACCGCCGCCATTTGCTGCCGCCACTTCCTCTATCGATGAGCTGGCAGCAGTGCTTAGGATAAATGGGACCCCAATTCTGGCGCAAACATCTGCGAGCCCTATTTCCTTATCCTCATGGCAGATCGTCTGTACTCCAATCGGCGCCATAAGAACTGGTGTGTCTGAGGCATTACATCAACAAATGGATCTCCCTGTACACATTGGAAAACATACCATAAATTTTCCCGAACAATTCTACTTTCAGACTTTTCTCTGTAGTTGCTCTGAGCATTCGCGGCACTATTTTCCATTGTCGGAAGGCCTGTCGGTTCGCATCCATAGTTGCTCTCTCTCCAGCACCTCCAGCGACAAAATTATATGGCCCAGAAGGAAGAACGGATTTGAATTGAGCTTCTAGGGCGTTGGGGTCCGTGGTAACCACTGGAAGATGCCCGTGCAGTAAACCTGCAAAATAGATTTCGTCCTGGTAGGCGCCATAGTTGTCCGTGCGCTCCACACTATGGGCAGCTTGTTTGTCCATTTTTGAAAATCGCTTTGGTCAATTGCAACAGAGAAGTAAAAAAACTTGAAAATTAAGGTGGGAGAAAGGTGGAATTTGAGGCCAAGGCAATCAGGGCCTCTATGGTACTGGCGTAGCCGGGAAGCCGAGGGTTATCATTAAGTTGAACCAATTGGAAAGATTGCCATATGAGGAGAACCATGCACAATAATTGAAAGCAGACTACTTCTCTGCCTGATGTTAGTGATATCGAATAGTAGCAGGCTGGCAACACGGCGTTCGATCAGGTGCCCAATCGAGTTAAGGTCAAGGAGGTACTTGTAGCTTGGACTTGGAGTCAGCTCAACAAATACACGAATGTCTTACCATATGGACCAGGGTATCAATTATTACATGTTTTGTGACAATCTGGCTTGTATGAAGCCCGGCCTCACTATCATCAACATTGCCATCTTATTTCAACACCAACTGTTAAAGTCGGTCCGATTTACTAAAATACCTGAACAAGCGGAAAGGAAGATCTAGGAGGCCTTGTACCAAAGAGTTCGCTAATTACTGATTTGACTTACCTTATACAACTAATAACTTTATAACTACGCTTCTAAAACTTATAAATATTAGATTAGATTAGATTTTAGAGTCCATTTAATATATCTATTTATTACTTTATTATAATAGAGCTACTTTTAGTATAGAAGTATAATAGTATATAAGTCTTACTTCTAAGTTCCTAAGGTATCTTAGAAATATAAAAGAAAGTATATAATCTAATTATATAGTCTTATAGATATTTTCAATGTGCTGCTGTAATCGCTTGAGAATACGTAGATATAATTTATGTATAAAAATTAGTTAATTCGTTGGATGAGTTAAATAGTCGGTACAGCCTCCATCTATAAGTAGATATACGATGTCAGATTCCGAATTAGAACACCTTTTGCGAGTATGAGAATATTTGGGAAGCAATGATAATTACGGCGCCTATCATCCTAAACTATGTAGTTATAGTTCTAACACATCTTTCGGAATAAGCACTACTTTAGCATTCAGAGCTTTATTCATAAAAGATGTTTTATGCATTGAAATATTATTCCCTTCGAGGCGAATGCTAAAAGATCTGGGCACCGTCAACCAAAATATTATGGAACTTCCACTTCAGCGATTCTAATGTATCAGTTCCACACCTCCACCATTCAAGTTGTCCTCTCCATCATATCACTAAGCCAGCATCTGCAGGTAATATCAGTCTCATCATGTTAATGCACAAAAGAAGTAGCAACGCCTAAAGTACACGGCGAAGATATAGAAAGCACTTACCCACGATCAGTTTCTGCCCCGTAATACTTCCATTCCTAGCTAGCCAAACAAAAGCATCTGCACAATCCTCCATGTCTGTCGTCCTCTTCAACGCAGCGTTGTTCTCCATCTCTTTAACCTGCTCAGCGCCATACTTCTCACCCCACTCTGTAAGCATAAGACCTGGGCAAACAGCATTCACGCGTACGTTGGGGCCCTGTGTCTGGGCCAAGCAGCGCGTGAGGTGCAGCCCTGCGGCCTTGGTTACTGAATAGGCCATGGAGGACCCCTTGGTAACTGTGCCCGCCGCAGACGACGTAATTAGGAACACGCCGCCATCCTTGTTCACAGCGAAGGTCGACAGCGCCGCCCGCAGTAGGTGGAGCTGTGCTTTGACGTTCACCGTCCAGCATTTATCCCAGTCAGCTTCGCTGAGCGCATGTAGGTCCTGCCATGGCCCAAATTTTGTCCAACCGGCGTTTGAGACAATGATATCAAGTCCACCAAGGGCGGTGATGGCATCGATGACAAGACGGTCACAATCGACCAAGAGACCAACGTCGGCCTGGAGCACGAAAACCTTTACCCCGTGTTGTTCCTTGATCTTCTCGGCGAGTCTGTCGGCGTGAGACTTAGAAGAGACTGTAACAGTATCAAAATGACAAAGACACGCCTGGGATTGAAAGGGTGACTTACCGTAGTTGATAGCTATGTTACAGCCTTCGGCCGCAAATTTCTCACAGATTAAGGCACCGAGTCCCCTAGGTGACTAATGTGTTAGAACTCAATGCTAAGAAAGCAAGGCGAATGAGAGGTAGTGTTTTTAGAGGTATGTGGTTCAAGTCACATGCTCGGGGAGAAGACCATGTCGACATAACTAAATGTAGCCGGACGCTGGAGAAGCTTTGGAAATGAAGGAATGGCTTGGAATGCCTGGTAGTACAAGGAATAAAGAATTTTGCTTGCCTTGAGCCTCCTGTCACCAGTAGATTACGTCCTTTCAATGAGTACGGCATTTCTTGATTTGTCGTCAGTATAACTCCCAATTTTCAATGTCGCGATATCTGAAATATCCGATATTCTTACAGTACAGTTCAAGAAATAAAGATTGATCCTCAATTCCAGGATTAGATAACACTCTGGTGAAGCGTGACCTATATGTACCCTGGTGTGATTATAGAACTGGCGTGTATTATCGCCGACCTAATTACTAACCCGCCAGCATTGTTGGGCACTAGATTGAGCGATCAGAGTGATAGCTGCCGTTTCCCACGGCTATTTTTCGAGCGTAAAGCGACTTGACATGCCAATGCCTCGGAGCACCCACCCACAGCTGACTGGCAGATAGATAGTCTTTCGGCAATTGCCCATCTGCATGTGGTAATATTCCGAGGCCATTATTTTCATCCCCCCAAAATGGATGTGAGGCCATCTGCAAGCAGTTGTGAGTATCAATTGGCGTATAATAACAGCAGTACCACCGGTATTTTCAGAAATCCATATTTCATCTCATCTGTAGCATCAGTGACCATCTTGCCGATTATCTAAATTTCATGATGTCTGCACAAATTCCCATCATTGTCAGTTGCACCATCCCATTTTTAATTTGCCGAATTACTAATAGGCAAGCAACAGGCTGAGAATCGCATCAGTGAGCATGCGAAGAAGACACTAGACTTAGTCGTCAAGTTTGTGAATGAAGATTGTCTCCCGTAAGTCCAGCCTAGATCTTTCTGCAGCAAACATAAACTGATATATTCGATAGATTGGTAAGTTACTTTTTATCTCATGATAGGCACCTTATCCAGTTAGCCTGCTCCTACTCCTGGATTCTACAAAATATCATATACTTACCTTATCGCACTAGGATCCCGTGTTCCATTCCCAAGTACCACTTAATGAAAGCCGGTGGGATAAATACCCAACTGTTATCGAGCCTCTAAAAGAAAAAGCGAAGAAGCTTGGATTATGGAATATGTTTCTTGCTAGGGGACATTATAGCGAGGGAGCCGGATTCACCAATCTTGAATACGGACTAATTGCTGAGCAACTCGGAAAGTCGATTGTGGCTTCGGAGGCTACAAACTGCGCAGCTCCAGATACCGGAAATATGGAGGTTATCGCAAAGTATGGAACAACCGCACAAAAGAATGAATGGCTCCAGCCTCTATTGGATGGTAAAATTCGATCAGCATTCTTGATGACTGAACCACATATTGCATCTTCGGACGCGACAAACATTCAGCTGAGCATGAAGAGGGACGGCAATGGATGGGTCCTAAATGGCGAGGTAGGTCAACACCCTCTCCGAGAGTAGAGTCTGAGAATAACTGAATAGAAATGGTGGAGTAGTGGTGCTGGTGACCCTCGCACTGCGATATACATTGTTATGGGCAAGAGCAGTCCGAATAACCCAGAAACTTACAAGCAACAGTCAGTCATGCTTGTTCCGGCTAAAACTAAGGGTATTACAGTCAAGAGAATGTTATCAATCTATGGCTATGATGATGCTCCTCACGGCCACGCTCATATTGTCTTCGAGAATGTGAAGGTACCGGACAGCGCCATGGTTCTTGGCGAGGGGTGTGGCTTCGAGATCATTCAGGGGCGTCTGGGACCTGGCCGCATCCACCATGCAATGCGAAGTATTGGTGTTGTAAGTGAACCCTGAACTTGATTGAACTTCTTGTAGGTTAACCGAGCAAAGGCCGAGAAAGCACTCGAATATATGATTGCACGGACTAACGATTCCAAGAAGATACCATTTGGCAAGCAGCTGAAAGATCATGGTATCGTTCTTGAATGGGTTGCAAGATCACGTATCGAAATTGATGCCTCTCGTTTGATGATTCTCAACGCTGCTATCAAAATTGACCAGCTAGGTGCAAAGGGTGCATTGAAGGAGATTGCCGAAGCAAAGGTCCTCGTCCCAGCAATGGCCTTAAAAGTCCTTGATAGAGCTATCCAAGCCCATGGTGCCTCTGGCGTCTGTCAAGATACTCCCCTTGCCTACATGTGGGCTATGATGCGGACCTTGAGAATTGCTGATGGACCTGATGAGGTTCACTTGCAACAGCTGGGCAGGAATGAGAATAAGAGAGCCCCTGCAGTGATAGAACTGCTTAAAGGAGTAGAAGAAGAATCGGGAAGGCTCTTTGCAAAATATCAAGTCAAGTATACAGAGCCTGGCCCACAGAACAACCTCCTAGCCAAGTTGTAATTAGTTATTTATTATAATACTTAGGGTTAAGGGTTTAATTAATACTATCTACTACGTCCGATAATGAGGTATATATTATAATAAAACAATCACAAGAGCGATTATGCCGCTTCCCGGGTTATATTCAGGAATATAATTGCTAGTAGATAAAAATGTCCGGTTATTTGTTATGCTAACCTTTTAGGTATTCTACGTGTGTGGTAGAATATGTATATCTGTGCGGACTATTAGCCGACAGAATCACATTGTGGTTGGATGTGGTTGGACAGGGAGCAGGTAGTTGCTGGTATAGCGAGACGTGATATTGTTAAGACTTTTCCTGTCACCATACCCAACATAGCATCCTATGCGTGCAGTGAAGCGTATATAAAGACAATTTAGCGAGGCGGGATTCGCAACATCTATAATAAAGGTTGGCCTTTAACCCTAACTTTATAGACTTGATGGGCTTGATTGACTTGGTTAACTTGATATTTCCCCCTCCCTAAAAAACCTCCTGGGCTGAAGAAATAAAGCTTACATCTCTACCCTGTACACTGGTTACTAAGAGGAACTTTAGGCTACCGAAGTATAAGTTGGTTGACTGATGTAACTTATACAGCTAGCGAGGAGTCCTTTTCATTATACTTTCCTTAAGCTTTTTCTGTAAAAATGGTTATGTCTTATGCTAAAGGGATATACTTAGGTTGTATGCAAGAAATAACGTACGAAAAAACACGACTCATCTGCCCTGACTGTATATCTTCGATGATACCCTATTTAATTTATACTAGGAGTATATGGAAATTAAGCAAATACCTCGCAGGATGAACAGTTGTTATTGTGAACAGAATATCACTGATTCTGACAATTCAAATACGATCTTGTATTGATAAGTTGATAAGGTATCAATACAAGGTGTCACCTTCCTCTATAAATCTACTACAGATAATGTATTCCCAACTCGTGTATATACAGTATATGGCTTATCATACTTATATGTCTTTGGGCACTCCAGCCTCTCTCGGTGTCTCTGTTGGGACCTGCTGTAACCAGGCATTCATCTCATCCTTCGTAGCAACGACGATGACCCCTAGCATCCCTAGTGCATTTACCCCCACCATGTTCTTCTTTATGGCCCCTCGTCGTCTTGGAAGTACAAGCATCCATCGCTTTGTAAGGATCATAATGCGCGGGCACGCGACTCCAGGTGGAGCATTATCGGCGTGCTCAGAGCGACCATCCCCTACCTTGATTTTATGATTGTTGTTGTTGCTGTTGATTTTCATAGTTCAGACTTGTCAAGATGTATGTCACACAAATCGATGCGCTCCCTTAAGATAAGGAAGTGCATTAGCCGACAACATAACGAGGGTGAGGCCAATTATGACGCCAACACCCAAGCCAATTGCGTCGTCCAAGCTAATTTCCTTGCCCATGCCAATTCCAACATCTCTGATCCTAGTTGTACTCTTCGCCCAAATGAGTCGGGCATTGTAGTATTAGAAGGATTTCGCACTTGAGCTTTAGTTCATAGTAGTGGGTCTACATGGGAGAGATAGCGTCGGACACCTGTACCAAATCTGGACCTACGATAATATGCGAAAGCTCAAGTTCTCGTTGCGAAATCCTATTATTTAAGACCAGAAGGTCCAGCTAATGAAGAAAGCTCGACTAGCCAACTACAGCACAAAACTGGTACTGATCGTTATTTATTGAATTTCTGTTATATTTGTCATCTTTATTAAGTCTCCGTTTAGGAGATTTACACCTATACACTCTGCGGAAACGATCATCGAGAAGATAGACATGTCTCTCAAACATTACTTGCAGATGGCCTATAAGGAGGTTCGCCTAACTTCAGAACTCATCACGATCCAGCATTTGAATGGAACCCTGCAATATGACGGTGAGAACCTCCTCTTAGTATATGGGGGCTCGTTTAATCCTCGGCACAGAGGACACATGGATGTTATCGGGGCTGAAGTCAAAGGTAGCGGCCGTTGCGATCGTCTACCAACTGAAGATTGGTAGCCAACAGTCATCCGGACTTCTTCCTTAACCAGAAACGCAGAGCGAACATTTGGGGTGTCATTCCTTCATTGCCAAAAGGAAGGCTGTGGGCGTGGACAAGCACCTGGTACTACTTCAAGCTATTTACGGAGGTTTTACTTCGGTTGACCAAGGCCGACGGATTCAACCTGGTGTTCGCAAACTTTATTGGACCGGATAACTTGAATCTAAAGGATCCTCTTAATGTTATGCTATACGAGTTCCCTTAGGTACTAGTCAAAACAAAGACCAGACATATCGCTGCCCACTTTCTCCCAGATAGCAAGCCAGTAAAGTGGAATGGATTCGGGGAATGGTCCCGTTGCATACGTGGTTGTGAAAACGGTTAGTGCATGCATTGTCCTGAAAAAAAAAGCCCATGTAACTTACTGATTTTGAATAGATGACAGGGAGGCAGAGGAAGATGCTGTGCTGTGGACGTGCACAGGTGTAGATAACAGTAATTCCGGGAACAGGGGTTACTATTTGCAATATTCGAAGTCTGTTTCCGCTGATATCATCTCGACAAACTTACGACAGGAGTTGATCCAAAGTCACCTTCTTGATAAAGCAAGTCTCAGCCAGCTAAGTATTGAATCTCTTCTTGAGCTCTTGGCACCAATCCTGCTGGAGAGTCGACAATCAAACACATACGATGTTTGATTATGGGTGATAAGAGTGTGTAATGTAACACAGTAGGGGAATTGGTAGTACTTGATGCATATTATCTACAGTATGCCTTGTGCAACCTCTACAATACATCTTTGTTGATTTCTTTGAGCGTTCGGAGGAGTAATTCTAGTTGAGGTAAAAGGTGCAACTTTGTCAACACGCTTTCGATATAGGATATTCAAGGTTCTTCGGGTGGACGTAAGATTAAGCTTCGATATGACGTATGAAGTCTTGCATATTTATGCTTTGTTTACCATACTATTATAGAATCCGAGCAAATTCATAAATCACTAGTCGGGACTATGAAAAGTAATGATTTTTACACTTTAACCAAGGGTTTGATAGTGTTCAGAGCCTTTAAGGCTGGCAATAGTGTAATTCTCCTCGTTTTTTTAGGGTATATTATAAGGGCGAGCCTAACTAGTGATTTATGAATTTACTCGGATGCTACAGTAGTTGACGCAGTTTCAACTTCCCACTTGTAATGTAATGCCGTCAACCTGTACGCCAATTCTTTTCAAAGTATGCCCACTTGAATCGAGGGTGTAATGTAAGCGAGCTTTGAGACACAGGTTGAACGAAGAAGGTGGTGGATGGCGACAAATAAGAGGATATATTATTTACAATGTGTGGGGATAAACATGCGACGTGAGTAGTAGCACTACATTATATCTTATCGAACTGTAACTTGAAGAGCTTTCCATCATAACCTTAACCTCTGAGTGGTAGTGGTGAAAATGACCAACAGCAAACGTATATGACCACAGTCACGGCCGGAAGAGCTACCGCCAAGTCCACTGATAGCCTCAACCTACCTCTTCCTTATCATCATAGCACCGATGGCGATCACAGGAATAAGCGCCGGGTGGAACTCGCACCCGCACCAGGTACCGGGGCAAGAGAACTCGGAAGAGAAAATGCTCCGATGTCCAATCCATCCATGCACAGGCCGCTACGGCCGTCGACACAACCCAAGCTGCATATGGAATCATGATTGAGTGCACTGCCGTGTACGTTCTTCGGTACTAGATGCGCCACCACGTTAAATCTTGCAAATCGAGCGACGCCGCAGAGCACGTAAAATATCAGAGCAATTTTGATCCACTGGTGTGCGAAATCAAACACCGTATAACATAACGACTGGAGCGATACCAAACATGACCTGTGGGTTTATAATATAAGCAAGCAAAACAGATGAAAGTGCCACTAGAAAAGAAATAGGGAGAATCGTACCAGGTCTGAGAGACTATCGAGCTCTTTACCCTAGTCAGAGCACTCATTTCTCCATCTTGCTACTATCCCGTCGTAGCGGTCGAATTCATAACTGGATCACGTCAACTACGAATGGCCTCTTCTTCAAGAACGAGCAAGGAACAGAGATAGTTACACTAAAGGCTACAACGCACTCCCTTCCCACCAAACTAAGGAACAAACTAATGCATAGTACTATTCAAATCAACATGCCAAGCAAGGCCAGAGTGCGAACCAACAGACTAATGCCGGCTACAGTTCGAATCGAAATCACTCACCATACCAATTCCAGAATCGATTTCCCCAGGCCTACAATTAGACCTAGGCACAGTTCGTAGAACCAAACCATGGGGAAGATGATCAAGAGCCTTGATTTATATGGACGCCAGGGGGTTTCTACATGCCAGGGATGTCCGTATCGAGGGCGATATGCTTTTGTTTCGAGGGGGGCGGGTTGTCACGTTACTCCTTACTTACTTAGTTCGTCGCTTATTACTTAGTTCCTATTAGTTAGTGGCCTAGGCCCATATATGGCCAGTGTGGCCACATAGTTCTCTTCTTCTTCTTCTTCTTTATCTACAAGTATTACCAATATTACCACATATACCATATTATTCTAGATCAACCCCTTACAATGGCATGAAACCATTACAGAAAGGCAACTTGCGATGGGGCAATATTTGGATATTTGTGGAGGGTAGGGTTAACCCTAAAAACAACTAGTAATATAAACTACAGTAAGGGGTTATTATATTTGCGATATTATTATTAGCTTTTTAGCTTTTTACTTAAGAATTTATTGAAAACCTTAAACTAGTATAAGTATCTACTTCGTGCAGGCCTAATCAAACCCTACATCCGTCTGGATTTACATAACTTTATAGTTCTTTACTATTAAAAGGTTAAGAGTACATCCCTTGAACGACTACTCGATCAGCCGTTGTACGTTCATTTTCGCCTTGCATACAGAGTGAATGCGAATAACGCGACTATGCAAGGTCACTCTCGTTCCTATGCACTAACCTCGATATGATCAACAATTAATCATGAACCACTTAACCAGATTACACCCAGAGCACTAAACTTCCAGCCTTCCTCTTTGCCTTGCTACGTCTTCTCTAGAATCTCTAGATTAGCAAGAGATTTCTGGGGAGAGCTTGCAACGGAGGCTCCATTGCATGTGCATGAAAGAGAACATAAGGATGTCTATCGGAAGCGCTATCGTCGAAAGCGGAAATTTTCCTAACGTCGCTTCCCGTCTTATGAATCTATAAATTAAGGTGGAGCGGAGTCAACGTGAGAGGGTCCTAAGCCAGGGCTGCAAGGTCGCCGTTTACACGAGATAAACAGCAAGGTCATTTCAATCATGCCTGCTTAGCATGGTAATCAATGACATTCAATTTGATCCCCGAAGACTCGCGACGAATTACAGCACTAATAATTGCGAATATCTATATATTCATATAGATAAAGATATAGAATATTACTCTATTATACATACTTGTCAACGCTCTCTATAGTTTGTTGGTACTTGGTACAGATTTTCGCGTTAAATTCCAGTTGAGATACCAATTGTAATCGACAGTAACATCAGCTGCCTTTCGCCAATAAACGACATCTTGATCTACGGAAATTTTCTCGGTCAATCCGTGCATCTTCATGAACTCGTGGACAGCGGTGCGGCACTCCGGAATAGGCGCGTAGTCGTCAATGAGGATGTACCCACCAACACTTACGAACTCATACAGGTTGAACAGCTCGTCCATCGTACTTTCATACATGTCTCCATCTAGTCTCAGCACCGCCAACTTTCGTTGTTGTTGCTTCAACTCCGCTCGCACGAGCGGCAGTGAAAACTGGAAGTAGCCGCGATGGAACTTCACGCGATCCTGCAGCAGATAGAACCGCTCGAAGTGGTGACGAACAGTTTCGAGAGCCACTTCCAAGTACTCCATCTTGCTCCACTTGTCGCTGTCTGCTGCTGTTGAAGCTGGCGGCAGGCCATTAAAAGAATCGCACAAGTGCACCTCACGAGTTGTGTCGGACCAAGCACTCAGCACACCCGTTGCATATATCGAAGCACCACCTCTCCATACACCACATTCGAGATAGTCTCCAGGGACTACATCTGTCGATCCACCGTTCTTGGAGACGCCCATCACCTCCTCCAGCGCTTCACGAAGGTTGGCTAGTCGACGCATTCCAATCATCGTGAACCCGAATCTCGGCCAGTCCAAACCAAATTGACGATTGTGCTCGTCAAACGGCATTTGATCGGCTACCGCATGGCCCGGAATAACTGCATTAGTCTGCAATGCATAGCCGCTCAGTGATGCAGCCAGTGTCCGTAGATACAAATCAATTACGCTCTCTTTCGAGGGATCCGGTGAGTGTAACTCAGCTGAGGGCGGTGAGGGCGGTGGGGACGGTGAGGACGGCGAGGACGGTGGGGACGCTGAAGCTGAGTATTGCCGAAGCTTGCTAGCGTTGAGGTATAGAAGCAGTGTCAAACTTCCGAGCACCGCAAACCAAATAATCCTATTCGAATTTATTCCGGCATGCATGGTGAATAGGCCTGTGCGTGCCTAACAGATGTAGAGGTAAAGGTCGTTGTATAGTAAGGCGTATATTCAACCAAAGCTGATTACAGTGTTGACAGGAGTGAGCTCGGGTTTTGATAATAGTCAAGTAGGTAGATTTGGGGTTGCAATGGATGAAGAACGATGCTTGTGATAGGGGTTACGAAGGATATTTATATCTTGGATCGATCGCCGGCTTACTTTAAACCTCTGGAATGTTGCTGCCCACGCGTTAATGATCATTTTTTACTGGCTTTTAGTATTTGCGCAAGGGGGTGTGAAACCCCCCGTCTAGATTTTATTCCTGTAGTACTGCCCGTAGCCGCTGTCTTCAGGATTAGATTAAACTTTAGCTATCTTAGAAACTTAAGAGTACTAACCCCTCTCGTGAGGAAATGAATGAGTATATTAAGTGTAAGGAGTGAAGTGTGGTGCTGTAAGGGCTTAAATACTGTATAAATCACATGCAAATGGCCGAAATAGAACTAGTGCAGTCCGGGAACGTCACAGTAGCCCCCCTAATGATGGCAGAGGCCCTCACGGCATTACTTGTATACACAAACGGACGTTCCCACGGCCATTTGTGCTCTGTTTAGATTACTAGAATGGAAGTCATCATCCTGGATGTTGCGTCGTACAACTATAATGACGCAAAATTAGCCTTTGTGGCCTAGTTTTGACTCTGGCATTCCACGCTTGGGGCGGTTGGGAAGGCCTATCCTTGCCTAGAGCTAGGAGCTTGCTATCCACTCTAAAATATTCCGCCAAGATTATGCTAAGTTTGTGCTAAGGCGCTAAAATCCACAGCCGCCCAGAGAATCTTGATAGATTTAATGTTAATCGGAATATATGGAATTATCAATCGGTTCCAACTTCCATCCTGAGTGCCCATTTTCGTAAGGAATATAGGTCCTTTATATACATGAACTGAGTGTGTTGGAACACTAGAATAGAAGCGGAAATAGGTGCTTTCAAAGCCAGAATGCAGTATAATATGGAAATATTGAAGTTTATAAGGACCCTGTTTCCGGACTGATACTTACGGATCTGAGAATTCGGTGTCTTAGACAGTGTCTTAGAGCGGGGAATGCAGTAAATGTGGTTTACTCATTTATAGTTATTTTACGTTCAGCGTTCTTTTTGTTTTTCTTGGCGCCCTGTTCAGCTTAATCGCTTTGAGGTAAGGGGCGTAGAATAATCTCGTGTTTCTAAACCAAAGATGTTTGATTTTAGCACCACGCCTAAGATTAAATTTCGACTTAGGCATCTAGAATCCTTTTCGCCATGAATGATGACGTACCTAATTCGTTGTTTATAGCCTGGTGCTCTGCATGCTGTAATACAGCTAGTTCAGTCGTACAAAGTTAGTACTGTACACGCGCATGTTATTAGGGTGGTAGATTGAGGTGAACGTTGCCATCGAAGAGATAGGTACTCTTCGTACGAGAGCAACGAGAAATGAATTTGAATCTGAAACAAATCTTTCAGAGATCCGTCAATAGCAATGTGCTATTGACGCTTTGTTGTCGACTTTCTGGGCTGTGCAGTCCAAGCAGACGTCAGCAAATAACTTAGTTATATAAGAGCAGCGTCGGACAAAGAATATATTTTCTGTATCGAGAATCGTGCATTTCAATAAGAATGCATCAAATTCATATATTGATCTGACTTGTTCCTGTCGACAATGTACGCACGAGCTGGAGGGCTAGTACTCACCCCTCGGATCCGAAATGCGGCATCGCTTAATGCAGAACTACTTTTGATGGACAATCTTGCGACTTACCATCATTTATACATACCGCTCTCAATCGTTGCTACTTGAAACTTAAATGTTCAGAGATTTATATTCAATTTGACTTACAACATCTTCATTCCAGACTCCACAACCCCTTAAATTCGACAACATGACGTTAGCTTCGCTCAACGTAGCCATCATCGGCTCCGGTCTCTCTGGACTTCACTTAGCACTGGCGCTCCATAAACAAAACATTCCTTGCACTATTTACGATAGTCGCCCTGTGCCATTGATTGGAGGCGCCGTTATGCTCTCACCAAACGTACTGAAAGTCCTAGACGCACTTGGCGTCTACGAACGAGTCCGAGTCAAAGGCTACAACTTCGAGACACGCGAATACAAAGACGATCTGGCAAGCTTCTTGAAACATATGAGTTTGAAGGTAAAGAAAAGTACCACTATGCCGGCCTTCAAATATATCGGCATGTCCTCATCGACCAACTTCTGGCGATGTTGAAAGAGAAAGACCTGCCTGTTGTATTTGGGAAGAGTTCACAAAAATTGTATCGAGACCGAAAAAGAGGCAACATAGGAGTTTGAGGATGGAACTACTCAGTCTGCGGGTATTCTGGTTGGTGCAGATAGGATTCATTCCACTGTACGTCGCTACGTACACCCTGACTTGAAGCCGATATTCACTGTGATGGCGGAAATCACAGCGGCAGTTCCAACCAAACAATTGTGACTACCAGCTCGGTATCACATTCCAGTTACTATTTCGACACCACATGGCGACTTTGTCATTACCCCACAAGAAGTCGACAAATCGGAAGTTTTGCTCTGGAAGCAGAAACGTATTGCCGAGAACTATAATACTTGATATAAAGAGTAGCAAAGGGTGTATGTTTATAGTGGAATCGAGTTGTTCTAGTTGGTTTGTTGGAACAGAGATAGGAAGGAAGGTTTGTACATAGTTGTAGTGTAGGCAAAAGCTAGTAGGCAGAGCTATAATACGTTCAAGAGTAGCTTATAATAGGAAAGAAAAAAATGTTACAAGCAAGTATATAATAGTATAGAATTCTGGAGTGCTTGCTTATCTTATAAATCAAAGCCTAAAGATTTTATATTAATACTATGTAGTATAATAGTCTCTCTTTTCTTTTTATTGAAGTTGTCTAGTAGCAAATCTATATCTTGTCTTAAATCGAAATCAAAGATCGTCTTGCTAGGATAGTCCCTGCTAAGTTCTTGCGTGCGATGTTAGCGCAGACCTTGATAGATGACCCATAGACGTTGAAGTCAGAGATGAAAGGTTCGGAAAGGAAAATTTGCAGACTCAAGAAAAGGAGCGAATTACTCCACTAATGAGCAGCTTTATCTTGTTCGCTTCCTTGATTCTTATCGTACCACTCAACAAATAATCTCAGGAAAGGAAACGTGACGGTCAACTGCTTTTAAACATCTCCGGTGGCGGGCGTTGGTGGGGAGAGTTTAGTGTGAGACCGTTGAAGTGTTGAATTTAAAAGCAGCTCATTAGTATTTACAGAGTAAGCGACGTGCCGACTTTTGTGACGTTCGAATTTCGGCGCTTTTATCGGATGCTGAGTTATATACAGTAAAAGTACTTTTGGGTCGAGACAACGACCCCGCAAATAAATTTTAGCTCCCCGTATGAGAATTAAAGTGGCTTTGTGAGGTGGTATTGGTACAAGTAGTTCATTAGGGTCACGTAGATAACGAGTGGGAAGTGTACGTGAGATAGGTTTTTGTCAAATCTGGAGAGCTTCACTGAGATGCAGTATTTATTCTTAGCGGATTGGACTTCCGTATCTTAGGGATTAAAGCGTAGTGTATTCTACAATTAAGCAATTGTTTTGTTTAGGTCAACTGACCCCAAAATAATCTGGCCTTGACCAATGTAAGTCCAGTTTGAGACATAGGCTGAGAAAAGTTCAGATCCCCCATTTGTAGTAGCATATGTTCCAAGGAAAGTGCCTAAATGGTACGTCAGAGATTTCTGTCAATGATCCAAGGCAATTTGTTTAGATTGGTTTACCAGAAAAGGTTCAACTCAGTCCAAGTGCTCGCCCATAGCCCACCACTTGCATCTGCGAAGTCTTGAAGGTAGGGCCGACAGAAAATTCAAATGTGGTGGCATTATGAGCCTTGATCTGCATCTTGAGAGGTTGCCTATCCACGAGTCGGGTACAGGCATAACTCTTGTTTCAGGAGGTGGAATAAACGTAGAGGTCCCACGAAAGCGGATATGAGGGACGAGATTTTGCTTGGATGAAGTACCATTGGTTGATTGTGGGAGTAGAACAATCCCAAGGTCATAATGGGCCCCCTTTAATACGCTGACATAAGTATTCAATCCTCTACAAGGAAAATGTGAAGGCGAGAGCTTGATTACTTACCGGATTCAGGAACGCCGTCACTCCTACTTCCTGTTCCTCCTCCTTGAGCGATACGTCGATGTTCACGCTAAATGTGAATAGCGAATCCACCTGCCTGCGGCCTAGATATGTTTGCCCCTCTGCCCAATATGGAGAATTAATATTGGTTGCTGAAAGGTTGAGTACTGAGGACATAAGCTGCAGGCTATAAAGATGGCCAGGTGGTGAGACTGCGTAATTCTCGGAGTTGCGAATGCGGTAGTGAACGATATGTGGCGGTATGGAAGTGTTTGGAGCGAAGATGATGTCGTCTGGCGCATTGATCAAAGGTCCTTCACCCGCCCGTATTATTGGCAACGAGGGCATACTCTAGCCATTCATAGTCCCCTTTACTGGGCTGAACACAGGCCAGTCACCCGTCTTCCAACTCACAGGCGTCAAAACCGTCTCACGTCCCATGGGTGAGCTTAGATCTGGTGCTACCCGGAACGACAGGGCGACTGCCCACCACTGACAAGCCTCATCTTGGAACAAGTCAGCGTGGCCCACTGCTTGAAAGACTTCCGTAGTATTCGCATTCGTCAGGACTGGATTTTCAGGGTCGGACTCATATGGGCCATCAACATGCCTTGAGCGGGCAATTGTTACCATATGGTTTTGAAATGTACCTCCCTCAGCTATTATGAGATAATAGTAGCCGTCCCTGCAGGTGAAAGGTTGACCAGTAGACCCGTCTCAGAGCTTAACTCCTTTATCGACGAACTTCCTATGCCTTGAATAGCTCGGGCATTTACGACTACCTCGTCTGTATTACGAGTAGCTAGGATGGGCTTTATTACACTAGTAAGCTAGTTAGCTTATTTGCTCTATAATTAGGATCTCAGCACAACCTTGATGCTCCGCTTCTAGTACGTCTAGTACCTGTTACTACTAGGTACACCGACTATAATAATACTACTACCTAAGGCTAATATAATTGATCGGGAAAAGGCAGTTGAGGAGTTTATTCTAGGCCTGCGGACTAGAGAGGAGAATGTCAGACACAAAACAGTGTTAGAATACAGTGAGCTGTTTTAACCTTTATAGTATATTTGTTTTTTACCTCACGTGTACACCTTATACATTTATACACTAAATTTAAAATCTATTATACAACTTTAAAACACTGTAAGTACTAACTAATAAAGTAATTAAGTAATCTCTTATTAATTATAAAACCTAGGATCCTTTAGATTATTCTATTATAGTATTATAAATATAATATATATATTAATTATAATTAACTAATAAAATAACTTATAACTTAAGGTTTAATAAATAAAACTATATAAAAAATTAGAAGTAAAAATTATAAAACTAAAGACTTTATAATAAATATAATTTTTTTTAATAATAATTAAATAAAAATATAGTTAGGGTTAAGGGATAGAGCAAGTTAATCTATTAACTAGATGTCTTATTAGACTAGGAAAATATATAGAATTTATATAATATTAACTTCAATAAGATCCCAACCTTTAGTTAACCTATCATCTATGATACAAAGACCAATCCTTACGTACTCGTCTTTCTTCTCCGTCCTCTGTAATATCAGACACCACGCATCATGCTTCTTAGTCTTTGTAACAAGCTTACCTCTCCCGGGGTTTTCACCCTTCAGTGCCATCTCCTTCACCTGTAACAACGAGAAGTTCACCTTGGGCTCTATTATCGTATTAGACAAGATCTTGAAGCAGATGATTCTTCCCAGAGGCTCACAATCCTCGGCCGATATCGATACCTGCATTCTCGCCTCCCCTATTTCAGTCGTTAGGCCAAGTTTCAGATGTGGCGCCGTGATTGTGATTTTGCCGGATGTGACTCGGCCAAAAGAATCATTGTCTTTGTTGTCAATGTGGTAGCCCATCTCGATATCGAGAATACTCGCTGAGACCTTGAAGGCTTCCCAGCTTTGGATCGGCGGATAACGGACCCGTGGAAGGAAATTTCGCTCGCCGGACGGAATCGTTGATGCCCAGGACCAAGATGGTGCAACATAATTGCATCGGTCGTCCGCGAAGTCGTCGGGTTTCAAACTGGCTGCAGACCATAACAGCCCTTCATACATGTCCTCCTCCCAGAGCCCTGCATAGTATGCTCCAAGACCACCTTTAGACAACATCTGGATTTCCCTGGCTATACCTCCAATAGCAGGAAATATATCTTTCGAATAGGTGATCGATCGGAACGAAAATGACTGCACGACTCTTCGCCACAGCTCTCTAGGATCTCTAGATAGGCGAGGGTTAACAAGGCTTCGCTTTAAAATTATGACTAGGACTTACATTAAGGGAGATTGGTTCTGCGCAAGATCTCTCTTGAAATTTGCTTTGATTTTCTCGGTATCCATCTCGCAATCTGGGTACTTCTCACTAAACCGCGCTGTGCGGCAGTGCCACTTGACCTCGAGCTTCGTCCATATTAGCTCGCGAGGAGAAAGCGCACTCTCTTGGAAAGCCCAGGCCCGGTCTCCCAATGGACCGCTCACATGCAGAACGTCTTTTAAAGCCATGCGGAGCGGATAGATTGTGCCTTCAATCTTTGGGTGGTTCGAGTTGACGTATGGAAATTGTACTTTGTAGCTCTCTAGCACCTGGTCCCTCAGCTTTTGGCTAGGCTGGAAAATTCCCTCCTGACAATTAGAGGCAGCGTCAGCCGAGATACAGAGAATGGAGTCTCGGTATATGTCGCCCATGAGTGCGGCTTGTTCGGCCCAGTCCTGTGTACAGTTTTGGATGATGCACAAGGAGTCGATCCAGAGGTACTTCTCTCCCAGCTTTCGCGTCAAATGAATAGCGTCCTGGAACACGGGCGGCAGGATATCGAAAGGAATCCGATTTCCTTGCTCTAGGAGTAGACTTACCCCGTTCGACTTTTTTATATGTAACGCCGGCTTCTTGGTACTTGTGTCCGTCTTCTGTAGTTTCGGAGGTAGCGTTGACGGGCCACCCCAGCACCAGCTCAGAGTGAACCATCTTCCAACTTCACCCTGTTCCGTAAGGTGCAGACGAACTTCTCGATCCGTGGTTCCCACATCTATAACACGGGCGGGCAGCGTCGTAGGATCTGCTTTGCCACATGCAGGGTGCTTGTCGCCCTCTAGGCAACCCTCGAGCCATTGCTTACCTAACTCTAGACACGATGCCGAATTACCGGTAGAACTTAGACGTCGTCCAGATATAAGGTTCTCTTTAGCTACTTGGCTCTCTAGATAGCACATCAGCATGAATGGTTTCTATTAAAGGATTTCTCTATACCCTTATCAGTGTAGATTGGGATCGATATTATCTGACCCTCTAGCTCAGAATTTTGGAGAGCACCTTTGCCCCTAAGCCTGCCCCCTTCTAGATTGGCCTGCTCGAAGATGCAGAGGCTCTTCACACCTGGGTTTTGCTCGTTGTCGTTGATGCAAATAATGACCTGGCTCGTGGGTCTCTTAGCGGGTTCGGGCTCGTTATCCGAACATGATATCTGAGGATCGTTGAAGTACGAATCTATGATTTTCCTTCTCCGATCACTCCCCTCCGCGTTGTTCGTCCACTCCTCGACGATCAGAGCGCAGAAGTCGCAAGACTTTTTCTTTGCGCAGAGATGAAGGGCAGCCATGTCGTCGTGGTGTTTATAGCCATCCTCGCTTTCAACCTATTAATATATATATAACTATTTAAAGGTATTTCTATTACTTATTATATAATATTATAACTTATATATTTTAATATAAAATATAAATCTATCTCTTATTACTTAACTAACCTAGAGCTAGGTTAATTTAATTTTAGTAGTAGTAGAATAAGGTAGTTATAAGATATAGGGGCTAGGTTGGTTTATTTTCAGGGCTAGGTTGGTTTATAAAAATAAGTAGGAAGGAGGTTATATAAGAAGCTATAAATATCAAGAAATAATAAACTATATACAGTGATTCTAACCCTATTCTTAGAATCACGAAATTCAAAGTTAGAGGTATATTATAATTATTTATACTTATTCTTGTAGTTTTAGTATTCGTCGCTCTTAAGCTTAGATAACCTAGGTAGGCTTATATATACAGGGGTTCGTATTATACAGGAAGAAGAGAAGATACATAGAGGATAGAGTCTATATTAATATTATATTTAGAGTAAATAATTATCTAAGTAATAAAAGTAACCAAGCTATAAACTAGTCAAGCTATAAATAATCAAGCTATAAACTACTAAGCTACGAATGATTAAGCTATAAACAACTAAGCTATAGACAACTAAGCTACGAATAACTAAGTAACCAATAACTAAGCTATAAACTAACTATAGACTAGTTCAACTATCTAC